>JAVANC010000013.1:5186667-5416007 GCA_033319125.1 Parnassius glacialis
AACGACATCTTAAAATTGAATAGCGTTTGAGTATTTGAGTATGTTTGGGCATGTGACAGTAACGGATTTTTACGTGATAGAGCCATGCTGCAGCAATATTGGTAGTATAGATGTAGCACAAATAGGTCGGCTCAACCGGGGAAGCACCACGCTCTCACAGAATACCAGCGTAAAATAGCAGCTCAACACTGCTGTGCTTAGTTTAGTGAATTTAAAGAACCGGAGACCCTTTTATTGGAAAAGAGACATTCCATCTTAGTCCTTACGGGTGACAACACATCTGCATTTTGATTCTTTATTGAGGATAGATGTAGATGTCTATGGGTCACAACAACCACTCACCATCAGGTGGACTGTGTGCTCGTTTGTCTGTATCTGTACATCAAAAGGCTTAGCAGGAATGTGGATGTTCTTCTGTTTTGTTGTGGAAGACGCTGCTGCCCATATCTTGGTTTGTTTTCCTCTGTCGCCTCTTACGACACCCACGGGATGTAAGAAGTAGTGGATATTCTGACACCGTGTACCGTGTAGTGGTAGTGTTAGAATATCCACTACCTCATATCGATCCATGGGTGTCGTAAGAGGTGACAGAGGGAAACTGAAACAGGACATGGGCAGCAGCAACTTTCTAATAACAACTTAAAATAATAAATTAATTGTGGTTGCCATCCCGCCTGCCAAGAGTAGCAACTGTGCCAAAATCCTTTCTATAAGACAAGACAATCTATGGCCTATGTTCAGCTGGACTATTATAGACTGTGATGGATGGATGGATATTTTGAACATCGCCACTACACGGTACGTCCACTACGTAGTGGTCTTTTACTGGCTGATAAAGAACAAAAAGAAGAATGTCACGAAAACATACATCATTTCAATCAGCATAATATTCTTAAACAGATTTAAAAGTGGCATGAATTTCTAACCAAGGGTGTGTAAATAACCAGAAAATTTAATAAAGTACGTTTTAGCCGCACATTAAATGATACGGCTTACAAATTTTTATGCATAATATTTCGGGTGCAAGTTGTAAATTTTAGGCGGAATTAAGGCGATTCTTTATGACTTGATACCAAACTCTTTAAAATATTTAAAAAATATGTAAATGGTATATAAAATTATTTTAACATAAATAAAACATCTATATCTTAATTAAAAACTAAAAGAATAACATGATACCAGGATAAAATAGCAACTTCATGCTTCTGCGTTTCGGAGCACTTATTTCGTCTTTTTCATTAATAGTTCACATGCGTTGACATTTAATACAAAAAAAAACAGAGGCTGTCATAAGGAGTGCCGACAGAAGTGAAAACTCAATGATGTAGAATAGCGTCGCGTAGTAGACATGCTCGTGACGTAGTCATGTCGAAGTCGTCGGTAATGCGAACGTATAAGATATTCCTCTTTCAAAAATCGCTCGCCGCGCCCAACGAAGTTTTCAATTTAAAAATCGCACCACTTTTACGTATCAAAACCACTTCAAAAATATTATTCAAACGATTAAACACGAGCAACAAAACTGACGGTCAAGTTTACGCCAAAACTCCCTTTTCCTCAGTCCTCACGCTTTGGCAAGTGGGCTGAAATGCGCACAGCTGATAGCTGAAAACCAGTCTATAAAATTTGGGTTTAAATTTTATTATATTAAAGGATATTCTACCATAATTAATTTGGCAGAGCCTAGTCTAGCGATCAGCAGGATGCTGCATGAGTAGACGAGGTTGGCATTCAAATAATAATGTCCTCCTCCAGACTAATTTTTGATCATGGCGGCCACTCTCAACAGAGTCTAGCCATTTGCGTAATTCAGGCTTATATTGTCCAAGCGTATGCGCTAGTGCAGGTCCACTCTTTTCCCTCACTCTTTTTGTCCAATGGGACGGTAATCCGACACGACTAGAAAGTTATCAGACGTAGGACGCTTTTTAGTAAATGTAATGAATTTTTGAAGACAATATTAAGTCTTTACTTTACTATAATACTTAATGTTAATTGCATTATTACGCATTTTAATTGTTCAAAATATTACTTTTAAGATATATTTAGATGAATTTATATAAAAATTAATACATATTATTATTGAAAATAATGCGCCATCACAATAAACCAGATACAATTAAATAAGATTTCAGTTAAGGTAACTTACTCCGGTCGAGTGACCTACTTATTGAACAAAAATTGATTGATTGTCAAGGCGTCGGTCAATCGGTAAGATATAAAATCTTGGATTGTTAAGAAAGCATGCTGAAGTTCTTAAATTGAAACCAAGAGCCTTGGATGCTTTGTTGACAATATATTCAATGTATGTTGTCGAATACAAATTTACACTGTATTACGGTGAAATCATGAATAGAAAAAGTATCTTTGTTGTGTGAATGTTATATAAGAAAATTTGTAACTATTAAATTGAAGCTTATTGAGTTTACAATAATCAGCAAACCTGTTTAGTTTTTCTTGGAGTTGTTCATGAATAGTTTAAAGAATTTATATATCATCGGCGTAAAGTAGTAGGAGGGAATTTTTAAAAGATGACTTAATACCGGCATTGACTATTGCGAATAAGAGGGGGTCAAGTAATGGTCCCTGAGGAACACCAGATGGGATTGAGCACCAAACAGACATGTAACCACGTAAAATCACAGCCTGTGTCCGACTCTATATTATATAAGAACAAATCACCTACACAAGTCACCGTGTACACACGCTTTTGTAAAAAAACACAATGATTAATACTATCAAAACACTTGCTATAATCTGAGTAAATTATTTTTACACTACTCCATGCTTTCAATAATGAACTCATTAGCCGAAATAAGATTGAAAGTAGATGAACGTTTTCGAAGGAACCCATGTCGTTAATCACCCAAACAGTTTTGTACTGCATATTAGACGATTCTTTTAACTTTAGAAAACAAGCATAGCTAGTTGGGAACAAAATGGGACGATAATTTCCGACATTCGGCTTATCTTTTTTTTAAACACTGGTGTTATGAATGCAGAATTCCAACCTTGTGGAATTATTCCTTTTTTTTATGGGATAAGGGTGACAAACGAGCACACAGTCCACCTGATGGTAAGTGGTTGCTGCGGCCCATAGACATCTACATCTATCCTCGTTTGCGAATCAAAATGCAGATGCGTTGTCACCCGTGAGGACTAAGATGGAATGCCTCATTTCCAGTAAAAAGGGCCTCCGGCCACCTGCACTCACCAAGCGAAACGCAGAGGTAAACCTCTACTTCACGCTGGTATTCTGTGAGGTCGTGGTACCACCCCGGTTCGAGCCGGCCCATCCGTGCGACAGCAAAAGCTGCCGCGTGGCTCTACCACTGTTAGAAGTACAACTGTTCTATTAGCGACCGCTTAAAAAGTATACTAATGGGTTTAACCAAGCTTTTAGCATAATTTATGATAAATATTGGTGGTATGTGGTCGAGGCCACCAGATTTGGAGATTTAAAGGCTTTGTAATAGCTTTAAGATACCTTCATCTGAAATGTGTATTGAGCTAATACCGTTTGCACTATAATTAGTTATAGGAAATTATTTAGAATCAGAAGTTTCCAATTCTGGTTTAACGAAAGTAGTACTGATGTATTTAAAACTCCTTCGTTTGTTGCCTGTTGTCTCGAAGTGCACTTCGCTCTGACGATCATTGGGTTCGTGGGCCCCTCCTTTTGTCAAGCTTACGAAGCTGACCAATATTGTTTTGATGCTAACGTTCAAAGCTGCTGATAATTCAGCCATAGATTGAGTATCATCAGCTTCCGCAATTGCCTTTAACTCGTTATTGTCAACTACAGTTTTCGGACGACCACGGCGTTCATGTTTCAGGTAGAAATTTCTAGAACGGAAGTAGACAAACTAATAAAAGGTGGTGCGTTCGTTTTAGTATTTGCTCCGTAAACCTCGTCGATGTTGCCTGCTGCTTGGTCGGCGTTGCTATCACGACGGTACTCATATTCCATAATTACTCAAAATTTAGCCTATCCAAAATGACGAAAAAGATTCAAATGCAATGAAAACATAACGCTGATCAATAAGCAAATGACTAACTTTGAAAAAAGAATTCCGTGTTTTTTAAAATATGTTAGCCAAACAAATTATTTTGATTTGAAGTGGCAAGTACTGCAGAATGGCAACTTCATAGATATAGACCTAATATTACAAACTATTTTACAAGTGTGATTAAGTAAAAAGTAAAAAAGCAAGTTACATACGTCTTACAACTGTATACAGGGCTTCTAATTACCCAAAGTGCGAAATAGCGGTTTTCACATGTCCACGATTTTGTATAAAAACTACATACATCGCCGCATTTCCTCGCGAAGTTATTCTTAACCACTTCACTGAGCGTGTGAAAAAAAGCATATAAAATTTCCTTAGCAGTTTCATTAGTTCTCGTGAGAATCGTACCCTTTTTTTTCCTTGTGCTATGAAATCTTACGGCGAGCTACACGGCTCTCAATTTAATACAGACTGAAAAGAAGCTTTTAAATGATTGTTGAACCACATCTAGCTAGTAATTTCTCATTCTACAATATCACTAACTTAATATAAATAGAAGTTGATGAAATATCGCTATGCCGATAGACGCCCAACATATTCTACTAAAAGCCTTCTTACTTAATCACAGTTTTGTGTACACAGTTTGGTTAGCATTTTGCTAAAAGTGGTAATTAAAATAAATAATCCCGACAGTGGCCACCGGTCTGTATATTTTAAGTCTGACAATTTTTAAATTTGCAAGAATAAGTATTCAATAGAATTGCCTTTAATTTTGTCATTTACTTATTCTTTATTTATTTACCAGTAAGTAGATGACGCTTTTATTACATTGTAACGATGAAATCCAAAACCCTACCCTCTGGTATTCAGCGACAATAAGGTGAGCTGCGACTAGGGTGGCCCAATCGCACCACAAAACCGGAAACATTTACATAATACATAATTTAGGTATAAAGTAGAGATGTAGATTCAATTAAAAATTCCGCTTCTGTCAAAAATACGCTATTATCTCTGCTAGCGGTGTGTAGTAAGAATATTTTACGATATAACAATATAAAAAAATAGCAATATTGTGTTTAGTTGTTAATATCACCAAACCATCTATCTCTCTATTCATTGATTTGGTCAACAAGCAGTGAAAAATTTTTTTATATGCCGCCATTTCACGCAATAATCGACTACTGTATGATATTTTTATTTCTAAGATCTGACCAATACATAAATAAATATCTTTATTTAAACTATAAGGATAAGGAGAGTTTTGCAATAATTTCAGTTTTTTTCAGTTTATTATTAACTAAATAAATATCTCAGATTTTATGATCGTTGATAGATGTCACTATTACCTATTTAAGTAATAATAAGTTAGGTACTATAAAATGTATTTATAGATGAACGTAAGAATTTTTAAGTCAATAATATATTTAATTATACTTTAATTTATTATTTTAATTTAATTAAAATAACACGTAAATGTAAGTTATTTATGTTATTAAATTTATTACTGATCTCAATTGTAACTAGGAAACTAGAAGAAAATAACATGCCAGCAGAATATGCAGTATTATTCAGACATTGCCTTACATTTGGCTATCTATTGTGGAAGGAAGAGTTTTACAAGCAAGTAGATGGTGTTGCGATGGGCTCACCGGTATCTCCCATTGTCGCCGATATTTTCATGGAGGACTTTGAGGAGAAAGCCCTGCTTACTGCACCAGTAACTCCAAGGTTCTACAAGCGGTACGAAGACGATACTTTCACAATTTTACCATCAGACAAAGTAACTGCATTTTTAGAATATCTTAATTCCATAAACTCTAAAATTCAATTTACTATGGAGTTAGAGGCAAATAATTCTTTAGCTTTACTAGATGTGTTAGTCATTCGAAATTCAAATAACACCATAGGTCACACTGTGTATAGAAAAAAGACCCATACAAAACGGTGAATCCCATCATCATCCTTCACAGTTAGCTACCGTGGGCAAATCTTTGTTACGGAGAGCACGAGGAATTTGTGACAGCAAACACCTGGCCGCTGATCTTCAGCATATTAAGCAGGTTCTGCACGACGACAAGCTTCGGCTCCCGCGCCTACGTTACAGTGACCGAGTGAAGCCGGCCACAGTCGAGCGTGTGCCTGTGTCACAGACAAGATTGGCTACATCTTGAAGCGAGGGTTCTATTAGAACATTCTTTAAGCCGCCGAAGAATATTAGTCAGTTCTTACCATCCATCAAGTGTAATATTCCTCTACAAGATGCAGGAGTGTACAAGCTTGATTGTAAATGTGGTCTCTCATATATAGGGCAAACAAAACGATCAATGAAAACCCGCGTAAAAGAACACATAGCTGACGTGAAGCACCAACGTTCCGGGAAGTCTGCTGTTTGTGATCATATCCTAGACGGCCCCCGCCATTACATTAGATTTGATAAACCACAAATTCTCGCGAAAGAACATCGATTCGTGCTAAGGATGATACGTGAGGCTATTGAAATTAAAAAATATCGTAATTCCAAAAGAGAGGGAGTACTGGGTACTACCACCTGCTTGGGATCCTGTAGTTAATAAAATTAAAACTAGACCCAACCATAGTAAGCTGAAGTAGCAAGACTTCAAGATACAGTAAGTTCATTCTGCGTAGATCGGAGCAAAATTAATAATTAAAAAATCTGAAGGTACTCAGGGTTATCTCTGACATCGGCACGTCAATCACCTTAGTCCCCCGTGACCATGGGTGCTGGAAAGCACCCGAAACGTCGGGAATTATTTAAAAAAATAAGTTATTTAAACGCGATAAAACCCGTAAAAGTAGTTTTATTCAATGTGTAGTGTTCACGTAAATATAAGAAATCATTATGAATAGATTCGGCAAGTACCAAGCTTCCTATAAAAAATACCATCGTCTATTACGTGTGAAGGGCATTCTCGCGAGCATCGCTGAAAATAATGAACACTAATTTCTCTAATAAAAAGAAAAGATTAATATTCTACAAAAAAAGGTCTAAAGTATCTGTATCTTTTTAAGTCTATGTAGTGGAGAGCAACGCCAAACGAGAAATTTTTTTGTGTCTACATTATTTTAGAACAGGACAGAAAATGACAGGCAACACTCGCTAAATTATGCAACAGTCATAAACCAGACGAAATAAAATAGCTTTTGATATGGTCTAAGTTACAAACGTAAAGCTAAAATATAACTTTAAGAAATGATTATAAGACAAAGTATAAAATAAATAAAAAACGTGTGCAGTTGAAACGCGGTTAAAGTGAAAACTTCAAATGTAATGACATATAAAACAAAACCATTTCACAGCAAATGGTGGCTTAATATTGTCTTCAAAAATTCATTACATTTCCTAAAAAGCTTTTCAGCGTCCTAAGTCTGATGTCTTTCTGGTCGTGTCGGATTACCATCCCATTGGAAACTGAGAGTGAGAAAATAGAGAGTGGATCTACACTGGCGCATACACTTGGACAATACAATCCTGTATTGCGCAAATGGCTAGACTTCGTTGAGACTGGTCGCCATGACTGAAAATCAGTCTGAATGAGGACATTATTATTTGAATGCCTCGTCTACTCATGAAGCATCCTGCTGATCGCTAGACGAGGCCCTGCCAAATGAATGATGGTAAAATATCCATCCATTAAAGTTAAACTAGACTAGTGTTCAGGTATCAGCAGTGCGCATTTGAACCCACTTGTCAAAGCGTGACTACTGAGGAAAAGGGGAGTTTTGGCGCGAACTTGACCGTAGGTTTCGTTGCTCGTGTTTTATTGTTTGAATAATAGTTTGAAGTGGTTTTGATATGTAAAAGTGGTACGATTTTTGAAGTGAACACTTCGTTAGCCGCGTTGAGCGATGTTTGAAAGGGAAAAATCTCATAGGTTCGCGTCACCGATGACTTCGACATGACTACGTCACGAGCATGTCTGCTACGCGTCGCTATTTTACATCATTGGGTATTTATTCACTTCTGTCGGCAGTCCCTTTGACTGCCTCTGTTTTTTTTTTTGTATTAAATGTCATCGCGTGTGAACTTTTAATGAAAAAGACGAAATAAGTGTAACGAAACGCAGCAGCATGAAGCTGCCATTTTATCCAGGGTATTATGTTAGTCTTTTAGTTTTTAATTAAGATGTAGAAGTTTAATTTATGTTAAAATAATTTTATATACCATTTACGTAATTTTTAATTAATTTAAAGAGTTTGGTTGCCAGTTATAAAGAATCGCCGTAATTCCGCCTAAAGTTTACAACTTGCACCCGAAATAATATGCATAAAAATTCGTAAGCCGTATCATTTAATGTGCGGCTACAACGTACTTTATTAAATTTTCTGTTTACTTACATAATCTTGTTAAGAGATTTATGCTACTCTTAAATCTGTTTAAGTATATTATGTTTATTGAAATGATGTATGTTTTCGTAACATTCTTCTTTTTGTTCTTTATCAGCCAGTAAAAGACCACTACGTAGTGGACGTACTGTGTAGTGGCGGGTGTCAGAATATCTATCAATCCATCACAGTCTATAATAATCCAGCTGAACATAGGCTATATATTGTATTGTCTCATAGAAAGGATTTTGCCACAGTTGCCACTCTTGGCAGGCGGGATGGCAACCACAATTAATTTATTATTTTAAGTTGTTATTAGGAAGTTGCTACTGCCCATGTCCTGTTTCATTTTCCCACCCATCACCTCTTAAGACACACATGGATCGATATGAGGTAGTGGATATTCTTACACCATCACTGTATGTTGTCAACAATATATGTTGTCAGAATATCCACTACTTCTTACATCCCGTTGGTGCCGTAAGAGGCGACAGAGGGAAACAAACCAAGATATGGGCAACAACGTCTTCCATGAAATAACTTAGAACGAAAAAAACTGTGGTTATCAACATGCCTGCTAAGCCTTTTGATATACAGATAAAGCTCTTTTTTTATAGGTTAGGGTGACAAACGAGCACGCAGTAGTCCACCTGACGGTAAGTGGTTGCTGTGACCCATTGACATCTACATCTATCCTCAATAAAGAAACAAAATGCAGATGTGTTGTCACCCGTGAGAACTAAGGGGGGATGCCTGTTTTCCAATAAAAGTGGTCTCCGGTTCTCTACATTCACCAAACGAAACACAGCAGTCTTAAGCTACTATTTTACGCTGGTATTCTGTGAGAGCGTAGTCCTTAACCGTTTCAGCCGAACCATTCGTGCTACAACCATAATATTATAGCTGCAGCGTGGCTTTACTACATTAAATCTTACTATTTTTTACTACAGTTAACCTTATTTAAAAAGTGTAACAATAAGAATAAAAAATCCAGTTAGCTCGGATAAATAGTTTTTGAAGTATGTTTATTAGTCAAAAGTTTGACCTTTAATGTTCAGGTCGCGAACCTAAGCGAGCCTATTTATTAAAAATAAATATCTCAACATCGTTTAAGAAAAGACAAAGATGAAAATAAGTTCAATCCTTTGTTATGCGCAATGAAAATGAATAAAGTAAATCTTTTTGTACAAGTTCGCAGAAATTCAACAAAAAATAAATCTATTCCATCGTCTCGTTTATTGATGATGGAAAGGAAGCAATAAATCAAGGTGCCTTATTACAAAAATTGATTTTTTTTATATAGGGTAGGGTGACAAACGAGCACACAGTCCACCTGATGGTAAGTGTTGGCTGTGACCCATACACATCTACATCTATCCTCAATAAACAATCAAAATGCAAATGCGTTGTTACCCGTCAGGACAAAGATGGAATGCCTCTTTTCCAGTAAAAAAGGTCTCCGGTTATCTACACTCACCATACGAAACACAGCAGTGTTAAGCTGCTATTTTACGCTGGAATTGTGTGAGAGCGTGGTCCTTGCCCGTTCTAGCCGACCCATTCGTGCTACAACTATACTACCAATTTAGCTGCAGCATAGTTCTACTACGTATAAAATTATTGTTGGTGTCTTTTATTTAAAGGTAAAAATGTTTCATTAAAACCTGGTTGCGTGGAAAAGTTTACTAAAAAAACCTTCCCCTCTCTTTTTTCCTATTTGGTTATGATGCAATGTATAAATATTATATAGATTATGTCACTCCCGCGATTAAGACGACTAATCCAACCACGCCTCAAATTATGTTAAAATCCATCAAACCGTTTAGGCTACAGAGCGCGCGATAGAAATAGACATAACATACAAAATCTTGAAAAATATTACCTTGCCTCCATCTGTGGCAGTAGGATAATAAAAGTAACATACAAACACACAGTCTACCAAATGTAAGCACAGCACCCCCTTACTCTAGGTAAGGGGATACTGTGGCCCATAAACATCTACATCTATCCTCGGTTAAGAAATAAAAATGCAAATATATTGGCACCCCTTAGGACTAAGATGGAATGCCTCGTTTCCCGTAAAAAGAGTCACGGGTTCTCTACACTTACCATACGAAACACAGCAGCATTAACATTAAGTTGCTATTATACGCTGGTAGTAACGCAGTTAAACTGACCCATTCGTACTACGACCATAATATGGCTCTACCACGTATAATATTTAAACAATGTTTTAAGAAGAGTTACTTAGCAACGGCGCCCCAGTCTTCGTGAAATTTGACATTTACATATGAGTACAGATATATTCGCAGGCCTTCTTTCACGAAACAGATTGTAGTTTGTAAAATAACAGTTTTATGATAGTAAGAGTTTAAACTCTACCTACTTTTGTTTTAATATCACTTTATTACTTATTGTTAGCTCAGGGGCTGAGCTTTAAACATCTCCAACGCCTTCAACACCCTACCCTGGAGTTGTATTCGGGAGACGCTGAATAACCATCCCGTGCTTCCCTACCTCCACCGCACTATAGGGGCTTACCTTGAGGAGGCGTTACGTATCGGGGACGTGACGGCGCTGGTTGGCACGACATGTCAAGCGGTGTTCTGCAGGGATCGGTCTTGGGACCGCTCCTGTGGAGCATCGGCTACGACTGGGTACTGAGAGGTGAACTCCCGTCGGGCGTCGACTAGACGTGTTATGTGGACGACACGCTCGTCACTGCCTGGGGGAGCTCGCACAAGGAAGCAGCGTTGGTTGCCACGGCTGCGGTATCACAAGCGGTGAACCGCATCCGGCGGCTGGGCCTGGAGGTGGCCCTAAACAAGTCGGAGGCCATGGTGTTCCATGGTTCTCAACACGCGCCGCCGCTGGGATTACACATCGTTGTCAGCGGGGCCCGAATAGCTGTCGAGTCCACCGTGAAGTATCTGGGATTGGTGCTCGACAACCGAAGGGAATTCGGACCCCACTTCCGGTGACTGGCGCCCAAGCTGATAGGTGCAGCGGGTGCGCTTTTAACGTTGCTTCCCAACTTGGGGGCCCAAGAGCCGCCTGAAGGCGGTTTTACATGGGAATCGTGCGGTCCATGGCCCTGTATGGGGCTCCTGTGTGGGCGATGAACATGACGGCCAGCACTCTCGCCATTCTGTGAAAACCGCAGAGAGCGATGGCCGTCAAAGTCGTCCGCGGGTATCGCACGATTTCCTACGTGGCGGCTTGCGTCCAGGCCGGTTCCCCGCCCTGGGACCTAGAGGCGAAAGTACTCGCGTCATTATATCGATGGCGTCAGGAAGAGCGGGCACGGGGCTAGAGATCGGTGCAGTGGCAGATCGCGCTGCGCCGAGAGGAGCTCTGTCAGGTCTTGGTGGCGGAATGGCGGCAAAGGCTTCTGCGCCCTACCGCCGGCCTCGCTACGGTCGAGGCTATCCGGTCAGTACTCGACGACTGTCTTGGGAGAAGGCACGGCTCCTTGTCGTTTAGGGTGACACAGGTGCTGTCGGGGCACAGCTGCTTCGGCAAGTACCTGTGCCGCATAGACAGGTAGCCGGACGCTCGGTACCACCACTGCGTCTATTGCAGGAAGCACACGGCGCAACACACGCTCGTCAAGTATGTAGCTTGAGAGGAGTAGCACCGTGTTCTCACAAATGAAGTAGGACGCGATCTGTCGCTGCCGGCCTTAGTGCGGAGAATGGTCGGTAGCGCAGAGTCGTGGGACGCGGTGGTGTCCTTCCGCGAGGACGTGTTGTAGCAGAAGGAAACTGCGGAACGGGAGAGGGAGATCTCGACTCACTTCCTCGGCTGCAGGAGGTGCACCAGGTGCAGGAGAAGGACGGACAGCGCCCTTTTCCGGCCCCCATGAATGGGTCCAGGGGTGAGGGACTTGGGGAAGTCCCCCCCCCATTTGATGGACCCGAGACTCTGAGGCGGTGAACGGGGTAGCTGAACACCTCACTACCCCGTGCAGGAGACGAGGCCCGGACAGACCGCGCCAGCACTAGTGTGGGGCTGCGGAAGAATTTGGATTCCCGCGGCCCCGCGCGCACGCGCGAGGAGACACCGGGGTGGTTTTAGCCGGTAAGAGTCCGGCACGCCCCTCCCCCTTACCCCAGGCGGAGGTAGTCCATGAGGATTTCCCCCTGTAAAAAAAAGGTGGCAAGCACTCGCAGTAAATTACACGGTACGCGAACATCGCGGGTTCGTTTTTTTGCCGGAACCAAATTAAGTTGTTTATTGGCATTTTAAGTGCTGATTTACCACGTGCTCGGCGGTGAATGTAATTTGTATATAAACTTTATGTCTGAGAAATAATCTTTTTCATAATGCAAAGGATGAAGTTCGCCGACACGAATTGGAGCGGTGCGGTAGACAAATTGCTCTACATCCCTCTCAGAAATTAGTGAAAGTAGCAATTGAAGCGTCTATATTTACGCTAAGCGTCTACTTTTTAGTTTATTTTATTTATTTGTTTATTATTCATTGTACACCGATATATGTAAAACAAGGAGAGTACCTACAATTTAAAGTATATTATGTAAAACAGGGTATATTATGTATTACTCTGAAAGTGATCTCTTACTGACAACCTTCATGTAGGGGACTAATGCAAACAATGGTTTAAATAAATGATTTATATACAACACGTAACATAATTAACGCACTTTGAGAAAGTAGTTTGTTCAGAATCGTTTACTGAATCGATTTCTATCATTTTTAATAAAGGTAATTTTTTTTATCCAAAAATAATTGAAACTACGTAATTTACAGTCACACTAAATCTGTACAGTTAATACAAACGGAAATGGACCGTAACTCAAGGCAATAAGAATTAAAAGTGCAGTTTTTTATTTGTATTAATACAAATTCCGTCATTTAATACAAAATAAAGAAAATTGAACCTTATTTCAAGTATATTAAAGTCTTTACTAATACAGAGTTTGGAGTACCTTATAAAGGTCGCGGCGGCCGGGCCATTGACCTCTCCTTGATCACCTGATTACGTACGTATTAAATATTAATATCTACGTATTAAATCATTAGTTTATTTTAGTGAGACAAATTAATAACGTCTCCGAGTACCGGAACAAACTTGTGTCTGAAGTCGAGTCTTTGCTGGACATAGTCTCGAACTGGGGGCGACTAAATCTAGTTCAGTTTAATCCTCAGAAGACACAAGTTTGCGCGTTTACCGCTAAAAAGAACCCCTTTGTCGTATCTCCTCAGTTTCAAGACACTCTCCTGGTTGCCTCAGCCAGTATCGGAATCCTCGGCGTCGACATATCGAGTGACGTGCAGTTTCGTGGTCACTTGGAAGAGAAGGCCAAATTGGCCTCTAAAAAGCTTGGCGTGCTCAGCAGAGCGGGACAGTATTTCATGCCGGCACACCGCCTGCAACTTTACAAGGCGCAGGTTCGGCCCTACATGGAATACTGTTCCCATCTCTGGGCAGGGGCTCCCCAGTGCCAACTCCTTCCACTTGACCGCATCCAGCGCAGAGCGCCTCGAATCGTCGACGACCGAGTCCTTTCCGATCGGCTCTACTCATTGGCGCTGCGAAGAGATGTTCCATCTCTTTGCATTTTCTTTCGCATCTACCATGGGGAGTGCTCTGAGGAATTGTTCGGATTAATCCCAGTCGCCAAATTTCACGAACGCACATCGCGGCAGAACTCCCGATACCATCCATACCATCTGGATGATTGGCGGTCCACCACTGTGCGATTTAAAAAATGTTTTCTTCCTCGCACGACTTCCTTGTGGAATCGATTACCATCAGCGATTTTTCCGGACCGATACGACTTAGGGACCTTCAAGAAAAGAGCGTACTCCTTTTTAAAAGGCCGACAACGCATCTGCAATTCCCTCCCTGGTGTTGCAGTTGTTCATGGGCGGCGGTAGTCACTTACCACCAGGTGAGCCGCATGCTCGTTTGCCCCCTCTCCTATAAAAAAAATTCTATGAGTGAACGATTTTAGAATAGTGAAAAATGACATTGAATTGCTTTCTAAATTATTTTCTTTCTTTTCCTTTTTTGAAAACGTAACCTCCACACTAGGATTTTCTCTTGTATTGTGGGGGCAGTGTACAAACATAAATTTCACAAGGACAAACATCCAGACCCAGAACAATTATTTGTAGGCCATACAAATATTGTTCCGTGCGGGATTCGAACCCGCGGTCCTTAGGGCTGCAACTCAATTGCTAAGCCACTGCGCCACGGAGCCGTGGTGGACATTTTGAAAATGTATTAAAATACAACGTTGCATGAGAGTTTAGGCTATCAGTAAGTTAAATATTTGATTCTTAAAATTATTGTAATCTCGATTCACATCTTTTAAACACACCGTCTTTGAATTATGTTTTCGTATTGCCTCTTAGTTTTAGCAGTTTGTTATTACTTACAATTAATCAAATGTTTACTAGACTTAAATAAACAACTCGATGGTCGGAGTACGAACATCAGTTAGTGTTCATAGGTAGGTATTTCTTTAACATAAACAAATGTGTATTTGTGTTGTCGGCTTTTTACGGCACTAATACCTACCTACAGTTGTGACTTGTGACAAGCGGCGGCGGCGTTAACTCGTCTCGAACGCGAGCGAATAGGTACCTACTGTGATAGAAAGACCCTCAAAACCTATACCTACGTGAACGACTGCGTGCGTTCGTGGATTTATACTGTGACCACAACATTGTTCCGGAATTAGTATAACTAATTTAATAAATAATCAATGCATAAACATGTTTAATTAAAAAGTCAGTGTATGTATAATGATTATAACATAATATACTAATTGGGGTGTCTGAGGCTGTGCGTTAATTACGTTACATATTGTATATATACATGCCCAAATACTATAGGTCTAAATACTAAAACAAAAAGATATAATATTGTTGTTAGCAATACCTTTGAACAAGGCTATTGAAAGTATGAAGACATTTAGCACGACGGATGTGGAGAGATAAGTAGTTCAACAAGCGCATAACAATTACTTTTATATTACTAGGTTTTTTTTCTACTACGTTGGAGATCTATGGAGACTTCATTAAATTTTAATCGCCTAATAAGTTATTTTCACCAAAGATCCAACCAATGATCATACCAATAAAAGATATTCAGTTTATTCAAACGGTTTAAGGATTTATTTTTGTAACTACACAAGTCAAGTAAGACCGGCAACGCATCTGCAAGCATGCTCGTTTGCCCCCTCTCCTATAAAAAAAAAGTTATAATGAATTTAAATTCAATCAAGATGGCTCGCTAGCGTAATGGCTTAACAATGAGTTGTTGCGCTGGGGACGCGGGTTCGATTTCCGCACGGAACAAGATATTTGTATGGCCTACAAATAATTGTACCGGGTCTGGATGTTTGTCCTCGTGCAATTTATGTTTGTAAACTACCTTCACGATACAAGAGAAAATCCTAGTGTTGGGGGTAACGTTTTTAAAATAAAAATAAAAATAAAAGAAAAGTTCATGTGTAGACGGATTTAAAATTTGCCTTGTCCCCATCTTGTCCCGAGGATATTGTAAATGTCAATTATGAGAAATGCCAGCACACTCTCATACTATTCTGTCGTCCATATAACCATCTCGTTTACATCAGACATAAAATATCAAGACCGACGACGGTAAGCGATATTGAATAAATAAAAAGTCTTTTCTACAATTTTTCGTTCGTTTTACAACGTTCTTTTTATACACTCAAATTTTAAAAAACCTACAGATGCTTTGACCTCTGAATACTATGACGAAATGCTTCATAGCCTATAAATATATCTATATGCTTGGGACCAAAATACAGCCACAGATATATTGTTTCTTGGTAGCAGATATATTTTTATTTATCTTTACACGATGCACTTGATTTGTCCGCCTCATGGTCGTAAAGGTGTGGTCCCAGGTTTGATCTTCCTTCGGTCATGTCGGATTGCCCTTGTATCGGAATGTGAGAGTAAGGAAATAGATTAAGGAGATAGACACACTCATGCGCTATAATCCTGTCCTTCTTAGATTTACATAACAAGATGTCATAAGTTTATATATAACTAAATTATATAATTGTGTGTTATTGTGTCGTATATTAGGAGTACATGACGTGGTTCATTGTTATGTAAAAGAGCACCTCTCGCCATCAAATGTAAAAGTTTGGCGAGTTTAGAATTAAGTAGCACCACTGTCTTATAAATTCATTAATAAAAAAAAGATGTCTAATTCCCGATGAGACTGGGTACCATGACCAAAATTTGGTCCAGTATATATTATTATTACTCTCAACATGGAATATAAATCAATTTAAACTTTATCAGCCGCAATATTTCAATAATTTTTATTAATTTCTAAAGCCGTTTTAAGTATTAAATTCACAGAAGCATTGTAAAAATTTTCAGTGAATTGACATAATTACAAATCGGTCGCCCTTTGTTGCAGATTTCAGTTGAATCGTTGGAATAGAACAAAGTTTAAAAGTAAAATTACTTGAAGGATTTAGGTATCTTTAATATCTTTCAGGTAAGCGACCTCTGTACAATTATTTAAACTATGTTATAATTATTTAAAATATACAGATGGGGAGAAAAGGTAAAGTCCACTCTCTCAAATGACCTGAATAAGAAGTCAATAGATGTAGGTGGCTCAGGGCCGTCCTTTGTGGCATTCGATACATGTAATAATTAAACTAAGCTGAGCTAAAGCAGCGTGAAGCGACAATACAGCAATGATCTTAGTGGTTCGGTTACTATTCTAACTTTATAAGACAGTAAAAAATTAACTCAATAAATTGATAGCAAATGTAATGCCAAAAATCTCCTCTCCTTTGGTTGACCAATACACAAAGCTCTTTTATTATATTATCAATTTATATTGACAAAGCAGTTAAGAGCCCTCTTACATATAGGCGTTTCGCAAATTTAGATAGTTTACGCACCGATCGGGCGATGAGCTACGCGACCGATACTTTCTTTCATATGTTGAATACATATGTAAGAAAGTATCTCGCTTGCACTATAATACTGTGAGTATGGCGATTAAACGATCTTGATCTTCCATAATACAAGTTGTCTTAGGATGGAGTTCAGTGTTTTGGTGTCATTTTAATGTTACCCTATTCATTTATTATTATATAATTTATTATTATATACTAGTTTGATATATTGTTCATTATTTATGAAATTTAGTATCATAATAAGTACACATAAATATTTTAATTTTTACGCAGTAATCGAATGTTAATAATCGAATATGTCTACTACCGGTAGAATAGTGTTATAAATAAATAAATATTGTTTACAAAATAAAATATTAGTTGTAACCTGTTTTAATAAATCAAACAGTCGAACAGTGGTAGAGCCACGCGGCAGCTTTTGTTGTCACACGGATGGGCCGGCTCGAACCAGGGTGGTACCACGACCTCACAGAATACCAGCGTGAAGTAGAGGTTTACCTCTGCGTTTCGCTTGGTGAGTGCAGGTGGCCGGAGGCCCTTTTTACTGGAAATGAGGCATTCCATCTTAGTCCTCACGGGTGACAACGCATCTACATTTTGACTTGTAATTGAGGATAGATGTAGATGTCTATGGGCCGCAGCAACCACTTACCATCAGGTGGAATGTGTGCTCGTTTGTCACCCTTATCCAAAAAAAAATAAAACAACCAAATGTAACTAATATTTTTTTAATCGGTACCGGTAGTCAATGAGAGCTAATAATCTTCCACTCACCAGATGTCGCTAGTAGCGACTGATGTAAAGTTTTTTGTTAGACAGTGTCAGTTAATTGAGAAATTAGTTTTAAATAATAGTTTATCATTATCTAGAGTGTTGTATTTATATATAACACAATGCGTCAGTGGTTTCATTTCTATTTTTTTGCACATAATAACTCTTTTTTTTTTAAAGTCTTCTTTTAGTTACTTTTATAGTTTGGTTTATTCATTTCTAATGTAATTAATATAAAATATAACTAATAATATAGAAAGAAACCTTAAAGATTACATTTTCCTAAGAAATTATCGTCCCCGCTATGAAATCTGTCAAATATTTTACCTCACTCTAAAGTGGCGCCGCCCTGGTGGTACAAAAAGTCGTCGTCATTGCCATATTTTTTATTAAAAAAATATTTGCTGCGACGGCATTGACCGAACTTTTCTCGAGTCGATAATTTCAGGCACATTTTTCATAAAATGCTTGTAACTTGGGTAACATATTGACTCCGTGGCGCAGTAGCTTAGCAATGAGTTGTTGCGCTGAAGGCCGCGGGTTCGAATCCCGCACGGAACAAGTATTTGTATGGCCTACGAATAATTTGTTCCGGGTCTGGATGTTTGTCCTCGTGCAATCTCGTCTCTGTAAATTTTTAGTACTTTTACTGCACAATCTGGGCCAGTACATATTATGGCAAGTATTCAGATACTTTTATTTGCTAAATGAAGCTGGCCTTGGATTTGGTAAAACCAGTCATTATTTTGGTGTTGGGTTTGGTTTTGGTGGAGGACAGAGTGCAGAGTTGGCACGTGGAATGTTAGAGGAGGCATGAGAGATAAGACGAATGAGTTGATCGAAATAATGAAAGAAAGAGAATTAGATGTCGTGTGTGTGTCGGAGACCAAACGGAAGGGCAGTGGTACTGAAGAGCTCCCTGGCGGGGCGTTAGCTCTATGGTCCGGAGTCCCGGAGAGCGAGAGCGCCCGCCAGGGAGTGGGGGTGCTGCTGTCGTCTCGGTTGGTCGATGTTATGACTGAATATAAGGTTGTGAACTCAAGACTTCTCTGGGTTCGCTTTAAATTGGGACTGACGAAGTTATTCCTTTTGGCTGTTTATGCGCCGGTAGCTTCGTCGTCCAGGGCTGAGCTGGAGGAGTTTTGGGAGAATGTAAGAGAAGTTCTAGATTTGGCAAGGGGAAACGAAAGAATTGTTGTATGTGGTGATTTGAATGGATGGGTTGGTACCGCTCAACCAGGGTACGAGTCGGTGCTTGGAAAGTTTGGCGATAAAAGGGTTAACGATGCTGGCAAGCTTATACTGGTGGTATGCAAGGAAAAGGGTCTTCTTGTGACAAACACTATGTTTAATCACAAGAAAATCCACATGTATACTAGAGAAAGTAAGAATGAGAGAAGTATGATCGATTTGTTCCTGGTGGATGACCGACTGCGAAAACAGGTGATGGATACGCGAGTGTTCAGGGGTGCTGACCTGGGAACGGATCACTATCTAGTGATTACTAGATTTAGGGGTCTGTTCGCGGGTTGGCGCTACCGGACGGCAGTGACAGAACCACAGTCGGTCTGTCGCATCCGAAGCTGGAAGCTTCAGGAAGCGGATACTAGGGACAAATATCATGCGAGGGTAGCCGAAAAGCTTGACAACATCGATGGCAGAAAAGAATGTGTTGAAAGAACATGGCAGAACCTTAGGGATGGAATGGTAAGTGCAGCGGAAGAAGTGTGTGGAACGATTAAAAGAGGCAGTAGTAAAAGAAGAGATGCATGGTGGAATGATGAAGTGAAAGAAGCTGTAAAGAAGAAGAAGAAAGCATGGTTAGACTACTTGGCCTCTAGTTATGATAAGGATATGAGAGAGAAGATGAAAGAATGATATAAGCTGCAGAAAGTTCACACGAAAGCATTGATTGAGGAAGTGCGTGAAAGGTGTAGAATGGAAGCGGACGAAAGGTTGTCGCACAACTTTAAGGAGAACTCCAAACTCTTCTGGAAAGAGGTTGGAAGGACCCGAAGTGGTGCGACGGCCTTAAGAATGAACAAAGTGCTTTCGAGAACTAATGACGTCCTCTCAGAAAAATCGGACGTCATGCAGCGATGGAGCGAATTTTATAGAGAAATGTATGCGTGTGATGATCTTAGTGAGGGATCCGGGGATGACGTCGAGACTGGTACGCCAGACCCGGACCTCGATGACACTGAGGTCATCAGTATGAAAGAGATTGAACATGCGATTCGAAGTTTGAAATGTGGTAAGGCTGCGGGACTAGACAGAGTTACTGCTGAAATGGTCAAGTATGGTGGGCCTCGCGTCTGGGACAGCTTTTATCTGCTGTGCAATTTGTGCTGGCGGACGGGGGATGTCCCGGATGATTGGCGATCCGCAGTCATTGTGCCTTTATATAAAGGTAAAGGTTCACATTTTGACTGCGGGTGCTATCGGGCGATCAGCTTGACCAGTTTAGCAAGTAAAGTTTATTCGAAGGTTTTGACACGTAGGATGCAAGAGAAATCGGAAAGATTTCTATGGGAGGCACAATGCGGATTTAGACCTGGAAGAGGATGCACGGATCAAATGTTTTCTCTCCGCATAATCACGGAAAAGGTTCTGGCTGCTAACCAGAGGATTTTCTGTGCTTTTGTGGATCTTGAGAAAGCATTTGATAAGGTTGTAAGGAAGAAAATTTGGGAACTGTTGCCGGGCTATGGTGTGGATGGTCGATTTCTAAGGGCTGTGCAGTCACTTTACTGTGACTGTAAAGCCTGTGTGCGGGTAGGGCATGACCTGTCACCCATGTTTAGCGTCCAAACGGGCGTAAAACAGGGTTGTGTCATGTCTTCCTGGCTGTTCATACTGTATCTCGACAGCTGTTTACAGAAACTGAAAGATAGCTGTTTGGGTGTGAAATTGGGTGACATTAAAGTAAATTGTCTGCTGTATGCTGATGATGCAGTGCTTATTGCACCATCAGAGGCAGAACTGCAGGCATTAGTCACGTGTATGAAAGAGGAATGTGAAATTAAAGGTCTTCGCTTGAATGCTAATAAAACTAAGGTTCTGGTATTTGAAAGGGACGAAGAGAGAACGAAGTGTGAAATATGGGTAAATCAGGAATGTCTAGAACAGGTAAATGAAATTGTATACTTGGGGAGTGCTTTTAGCCGGGATGGAAGATGTGATTTAGATGTGGACAGGCGTGTCGCTGCCGGGAACAAAGTCAATGGTGCCCTGACTGCGTTAGTCAAAAGGCAAGGCGTAGTGAAGAGTGCACGCCTTGCAATACATAACGCAGTGTTGGTACCGACTTTGTTATATGGCAGCGAAACCTGGGTATGCCAGAAGAAGCATAAAAGCAAGTTGAATGCAGTGGAGATGCGATCTCTTCGTAAAATGTGCGGCGTCACCATGGCTGACCGAAAGCGAAACGAAGAGATTCGCAATATGGCAGGTTTGAAAGATGACCTTATCACAAAAATTGATAAGGGCGTGCTTCGATGGTTTGGGCACGTTGAGCGAATGAGTGAAGACCGAATGGTGAAGAAAATATATAGCGCGAAGTTAATATTAAAAGGTGTCGAGGTAGACCGAGACTAACTTTCGAAGACCATGTGAGCAAATTGCTCGAAGAGGGGAGGGTCAAGAGTACTCGGATACCTAGACGTGCATGTATGAAGAAGATGATGAATCTGAAAGAAGCGAAAGAGGTATGTAAGGATCGTGACACTTGGCGATCTGTTCTCTCTGACTACCCCGTCAGGGATTGTGCGTGACGATAAGTAAGTAAGTAAGTAAGTCATTATTTTGATTGTATGAATCGCTGAATTTATAACCATTAACTTTTTTTGTCCAAAGACCGTGGCAAATTCTGTTCCGAAAGCTGAAATAGGACATTTAACTCCAATAAGGCCGTCACTGTATAAACCATTAGGTGAAGCCCTCAAATAACAATGATCTAGGTCAATTAATAGACCACATTTTTCTATAATAATATTTTCTTGTTTGCTCAAATGTGCCAATGCTACAGATTCGTTGTCCCTACCATGTTTGATAGAAGAGACGTGATCTAAATTATAACTAAATAAAATAGTTTTAAACCGATCGATCAAAAACTGCGGTCGTAGTTGACGATGCTCTAGCACGCAGGTAATCGACACACATTATGATACTCGTAGCAATCGACGCACACACTACGATAGCATCGAAACGACGCAGCGTGTGAAATCAACTGACGCAGGTCCAACAAAACCAATAAATAAATATATGGTACTTTTATTTAATTAGTTAAAATATAATAGTAACGATTTAAAAAGTAGAAATATTTGTATAGTTTAAGCCAAAATTGATGATTATTTTGGAATAAATTTTACGTCTAAATGATGTAGAACATCGAAAATACACAACACATCTACATTTTGAATTGTAATAGAGGATAGATGTAGATGTCTATGAGCCGCAGCAACCACTTACCATCAAGTGGACTGTGTGCTCGTTTGTCACCCATATCCTATAAAAAAAAACATTATCAAATAGGTAGGTTTGTAAGACAGTCATCAGAGGTGACAACACGTCTTTTGTCTTCTTTGTTTGAAGTTAGTTACAGGTGTTCATGGGCTTCATTATCCACTTATCATCAGGTGGACTGCAAGTTATTTTCTACCGACTTCAAAAAGGAGACGGTACTCAATTCGACCTCTAGTAAAAAGATATTTTTTACTGGGTGAACCGATGTTGATGATTCTTTTTTTATTTGAAATCTGGTGCTTTGACCAAGATATGACCAATAGTTTTTGAGTTATTCTTAATAATTTATATTGAAGTCGGTTGTACAAAATTTTTAGTTTTAAATTATTTCACTTCTGTTTTAGAAAAAAGGTACCTACATTAGGTATGTCAACGCGGCCGCTCGGTACGGCCGGCTGTGAAAACATTTATAATATTCTAAAGATAAAAACGGAATTAATAAATGAAGACTACTCTGTCGAGACTTTTATAAAGTAAACCACGCACTCATGTAGAACTTATGAATAATACCGTTTTTTATGTCCTCGATTTCAGTCGGAACTTGGAGCCTATTAAATAATCCAGCGTAGGTTTGTTAAAAAAAAATGGATTAATATGTTATCGTTTTACTGTTAATTGTAAAATATACCATTCTAGCACATATTTCCTGCTCAAATATTATTATTCAATATAAATATCTAAATAAATATCTGTGTTCTAATAACTACCGCTGTTGCGCTGCAATTTGTCACATCTGTCGCAGCAAACAAAAACTTTTATAAAATCGTTTATTGCAGTTCATAACTAACACTTTTGACTGAAAAACGTGTAACTGTTAATGTTGCTGTGTTTCGTATGGTGAGTATAGAGAACTGGAGACCCCTTTTTACCTTTTTATTTTACATCTTAGTCCTCAGGGGTGACAACGCATCTGCATGTTGATTCTTAATCGAGGAGAACTGTAAATGTCTAGGGGTTGCAGCTTCCACTTACCATCAGGTGGACTGAGTGCTCGTTTGTCATCCTCATTCTATAAAAAAAAACTGTATTGCCTAGTTACAAAAATTACAAAATAGTTTTACTAAATAATAATTCATCATCTCTTAAAAGTCTACTGTCGGACATGAGCTCTCCTGTTCTAAGGACGATTAGTCTTAATCGTAGAATATTTTTTATTAATACTTATTGAAAGTATTTCTTTATTTACCACTGGTTCGTAAAATACCTATAACCTAAGAAGAACCAGAAAGATACCCATCGAGATTTTTTGACATATTACAATATTTTTGTACAATGTTTGACGCTGAGTCCAGATTGTCTGCACAGGCAGGTACGCAGGTAATTTAAGTCTGGCATAAACGGGGTGGTTACTCGCTTTATATCGGAAGCCATGGGATTTTTCCCATAGTCGACTCTCAAGGCGCTCATGAGGCGGATGGCCTCTTTACGCTTCACTACTCGGCTGATTGAAATAATGAGATTTCAGTTACGCATTTATTCGATTATAGTGCCAGATATGGAGTAAAAAAAAAATAAAAAAATATAAAGTCACACACAGTTTTAATAGTGGTAGAGCCACGCGGCAGCTTTTGCTGTCCCACGTATGGGCCGGCTCGAACCGGGGTGGTACCACGACCTCACAGAATACCAGCGTGAAGTAGAGGTTTACCTCTGCGTTTCGCTAGGTGAGTGCAGGTGGCCGGAGGCCCTTTTTACTGGAAATGAGGCATTCCATCTTAGTCCTCACGGGTGACAACGCATCTGCATTTTGATTTGCAAACGAGGATAGATGTAGATGTCTATGGGCCGCAGCAACCACTTACCATCAGGTGGACTGTGTGCTCGTTTGTCACCCTTATCCTATAAAAAAACAAAAAAAAAAGTACACAACGCCCACAGAGAAGAATTAAAGTGTATAGTGTAAGCCAAAGCACACACACAGAAGTCGATAGCGGTGGCATTGAGGGGGCATGACGGCATAAGAGAGCTGAGAGAGTACTGCCACGGCGCGCCAATAGGTGTTTCATATCAATTATATAAGAGTTTAAAAAAACTGTGACGATCGTGATAATTATTTTATTATATCCTGATAACCCTGATGGGGTTTCTAGAAAAAAGCTATTAAATTATTGTAATGTCATCGATCCTTGATGCGAGTTCAAATTTTCATGTCAATCGGCCGTCTACTAGTTGGCGAAAATTATATTGAAAGACTCAGTCACATACATAGATAGATACACGCGTAGCTAATAAAAACGTATTAAAATAATATGCAAAATGCTTACTATGCCAGCGTGACATTCGCATCCATCAAACGATCACGTATGCATGACAGCACGAAAGGCATTTCATGCGGCATTACCATCTAGGTCCCTCCAAGGAGTTCGTCAGTCGCTCTTAACGGCAATTAGCATTGGGATCAAGTACTGGCTTATTATTATAACAAAAATAATGTTCCAGAGCGTTTGATAAATTTCAATGTACCAAGAATAATACAAGCTTATAAAAATCGACATTAATAAAGGTACAGCTACAAGACAGGCAAAATAATTGCAACCGATTCGCACTAACGCGAGTCATTATTTCTGTAACTGGTAGCCACCAAATCACTGCAAATACAGAAATAATGATATACTTTCAGTCGATATTAAATTTGTCAGCGAGATTAGATATAGAGAATTATATGAAATTATTGCTTGACGTCAGGAATGGTTTGCTTGCAATAGTTTTTAATGTAGCTATATATATTTAATGAGGATTCTGCTCTTTTTATACTAATATTAACAATATACTGCAAATCAAAAATAAGCCAATACGGCCAGTCTATGGCAAATATCCCCCAATGATGAGAGCAACAAAGAGACGGCCCCCACTCCCCGGCGGCCCCGCAATTCCCGGCTACGATGGCGTCTATGGTAACGGCGGGGCAGGGGGTGCTAAGAATCTCCGGTGGAGGTTCGGTTGCCACCTAAGACGGCTCGACCTGTGAACATAAAACGCACGCTCCCTGAGGACTGACCTGAAAATCGTGGAGCTGGAAGAAGAGATAGACAAGTTACGCTTGCATATTATAAGATTATCCGAGGTCCGAAAAGAGGAAGAGGACACGGTACTCCTTGAGTCCGGCAACTTGTTCTATCACCGGGAGGGCGACCATGTGTTCCAAGGTGGTGTCGGATTTATCGACCACTAGTCTCCCGTTAACAACGTTGTGAGAGTGTCGACGAGGGTTACCGTACCTTATACTCAGAATCACCAAACGGTATTCGCTGAAGGTCATACAGGATGAAGAGGTAGAGGAAATGTATGATGATATCTCTAGAGCCATGCATTCCTCCAAAACCCACTATACGGTGTTAATGGGAGATTTCAATGCAAAACTAGGCACAATAGAGAACGGTGAGCTGAAAGTAGGGAACTTTGGAATAGGGCAACGGAACCCAATGGGCCAGCATTTGGCCGACTTCATGGAAAAAGAGGGACTCTTTATGATGAACTCTTTCTTTCGGAAGCGGCCCCATAGGAATTGGACCTGATCGAGCCCCGAAGGTTCGACAAAAAATGAGATTGACTTCATTATAACGACCAGACGACAACTGTTCACTGATGTCTCCGTGATCGGGAGGGTGAAAACTGGTAGCGACCACCGAATGGTTAGAGATACACTAAACCTAAACGTTAAGTTGGAGAGTTCTCGTCTAATGAAATCAACTCGAGTAACAAAACCGTTGTCAGTACCTAGAAGACTGCAATGAAGTGGACAATATGAATGACAAGCTCGTGGAAACTGTCCATGCGGTTGGAGTTAAGTTCTGCAAGACTCGCCGCACAAGATCACAAAACCTCTCCGATCACACTCTTAATCTCATTGCTGTTAGACGGGAGATGTAGCTACATTCTTAAACAGATTTGACAGCATACAGGCAACTGAAAAGACAGATCTCCAAATGCATGCGGCGGGGCTTACGCAATTTCAATACAGCTTTTATTGAAGAAACGATCAAGCGGAACCAAGGCTCCAAAGTCTTTTAAGTTTTTTTTTCTCCAAAGTTTTTTTTTTAAGTTCTATGGGCAGCTGTACACGTCATAGTTGGAGCCACACGCAAGTGTGAGTAACGATCCAAGAGCGAGTCTTATCCGACACTATTCCGGAAATATCCCGGACGTCAGTCTGAGCGAGATTAGAATGGCTCTCCAGCACCTTAAAAACGGCAAGGCCCCAGGCGAGGATGGAATTACAGCGGAGCTTCTGAAAGCGGGTGGAAGACTGGTACTTAAAGTCCTTCAGAAGCTCTTTAATTCCGTCCTCCATGGTGGCATTACACCGGAAGCGTGGAGCAGAAATGCGGTGGTCTTGTTCTTCAAGAAAGGTGACAACGCTCTCTTGAAGAACTACAGACCGATTTTCCTTCTGAGCCGCGTCTACGTGCTGTTTTCGAGAGTCATTACGAATCGTCTCGCACGCAGACTTGACGACATCCAGCATCCAGAACAAACCGGTTTCCGAAAAAGCTTTAGTACCATAGCCCACATACATACCCTTCGGCAGATTGTACAGAATACAGAGGAGTATAATCTGCGACTTTGCCTGTCGTATGTGGACTATGAGAAAGCCTTTGATTCCGTCGAAATTTGGGCGGTGTTGCAGTCCCTTTAGCGGTGCCAAGTTGACTGTCGGTATATCGAAGTGCTGAAGTTTTTGTGCAGTAGAACTACGATGGCTATCCGAGTAAAGAATCAGAATACGAAACCTATCCAACTGCGGAGAGGTGTAAGACAGGGTGACGTTATATCCCCGAAACTCTTCACCGCTGCATTGGAAAAAGTTTTCAAGCTACTGGACTGGAATGGATGCGGTATTCACATCAATAGCGAGTACATCACTCACCTTCGGTTAGACGACGATATAGTCCTTATGGCAGAATTGCTGGAGGACCTAAGCACTGTGCTGAATGACCTCAATAGTGTCTCCCAACGGATAGGTCTAAAGATGAAGCGTGCTGTCCCTCATCGAGCATGTAACACGAAAATTTTTGTGCACATTATTTTAGCATATTTATATTATTACAGTCGATGAATAGACATCAGTGCGCCATCTAACGTCATTAGTCCGAAGTAACTAGAAACGTATATTGACGAATCGCGCTAGCTAATTGCATGCAATTGACCTTTCGTGTTAGTTCGAAATCCTACCACGGATCGATGGTGGCGCGTAGCCCAAGGGAGGCCTAGTCTTTTTGAGCGAGCCGTTGTAATGATCGGACACGCACATATATAATTCTTGAATCGAAACGCCGGAACATGAATTTAAAGTGACGAGTACTTGGACGTACGGCCTCTTAAACACAATGTCTACAGGCAGTTTAATGTGTTGAAACACATCATCCCATAAATTGTAAGTACTTAATGTTTTTGTCTTCTTAAAAGCACATGTGCTCTAATTAACGGTACATGGTATTTCATAGATTCTTTTGTATTGTCATAGGGGTCCTTAGTCCTTACTTTGAGTATGGTCCATTATCAATTTTAACTATGTGAACGAGGCGAGGCAGCTTCAACTGGTGGCTATATTGGGACTGGGCGGTCTGGAGACCGCGACCGGAGTACATCTGGAGGACATCTGTTACCTCACTGCTTCGCGGGATTGACCATAAACAGTGTAATATTGTGTAATCCACCAGGTTAGTCAAAACCTCAGTTCCCAGTGTATTTTAAAGTGACAACTTGATATTTGGGGCTATCCGTATGAACTTTAGAAGGAAATAAACTACTTTTTGTCTGTATATGTAACTTGGAATTTTTATTTACTAATCATCCAACAACAGGCGCCCTGGGATACTTTTATTTTGATACTTGAGTCTCTTAACTCTCCGATGACCGTAGCCGGTGAGTAACGCCCTAAAAAGTGTTATGAAGTGGCGCCCAACGTGGGCTAGTACAATAAATCACATTCAAGTTAAACTTTCTTTGTTCTCAAGCTTACTTAAATCTACCTACATCAAAAAATTTTAACATTAAATTTCACTAAGTTTTCATATTAAATGGGTTTTTAACAGCTTAAATAGTTACAATTAAGGTTAATTCATCTACTAACATCCAGCAACTTAAGGTTCAACGTTGGGTAGCCACTTTATAACACTTTTTAGGGCGTTACTCACCGGCTACGATCATCGGAGAGTTAAGAGACTCAAGTATCAAAATAAAAGTATCCCAGGGCGCCTGTTGTTGGATGATTAGTAAATGAAAATTCAAAGTTACATATACAGACAAAAAGTAGTTTATTTCCTTCTAAAGTTCATACGGATAGCCCCAAATATCAAGTTGTCACTTTAAAATACACTGGGAACTGAGGTTTTGACTAACCTGGTGGATTACACAATATTACACTGTTTATGGTCAATCCTGCGAAGCAGTGAGGTAACAGATGTCCTCCAGGTGTACTCCGGTCGCGGTCAAAAGGCCGCCCAGTCCCAATATAGCCACCAGTTGAAGCTGCCTTGCCTCGTTCACATAGTTAAACTTGATATTGGACCATACTCAAAGTAAGGACTAAGGACCCCTATGACAAGACAAAAGAATCTATGAAATACCATGTACCGTTAATTAGAGCACATGTGCTTTTAAGAAGACAAAAACATTAAGTACTTACAATTTATGGGATGATGTGTTTCAACACATTAAACTGCCTGTAGACATTGTGTTTAAGAGGCCGTACGTCCAAGTACTCGTCACTTTAAATTCATGTTCCGGCGTTTCGATTCAAGAATTATATATGTGCGTGTCCGATCATTACAACGGCTCGCTCAAAAAGACTAGGCCTCCCTTGGGCTACGCGCCACCATCGATCCGTGGTAGGATTTCGAACTAACACGAAAGGTCAATTGCATGCAATTAGCTAGCGCGATTCGTCAATATACGTTTCTAGTTACTTCGGACTAATGACGTTAGATGGCGCACTGATGTCTATTCATCGACTGTAATAATATAAATATGCTAAAATAATGTACACGAAAATTTTCGTGTTACACATGGTTCCCGTACCGGGAATCGAACCCGAGCCTCCTGGGTGAAAGCCAGGTATCCTAGCCACTAGACCATACGGGAACCATGTGTAACACGAAAATTTTCGTGTACATTATTTTAGCATATTTATATTATTACAGTCGATGAATAGACATCAGTGCGCCATCTAACGTCATTAGTCCGAAGTAACTAGAAACGTATATTGACGAATCGCGCTAGCTAATTGCATGCAATTGACCTTTCGTGTTAGTTCGAAATCCTACCACGGATCGATGGTGGCGCGTAGCCCAAGGGAGGCCTAGTCTTTTTGAGCGAGCCGTTGTAATGATCGGACACGCACATATATAATTCTTGAATCGAAACGCCGGAACATGAATTTAAAGTGACGAGTACTTGGACGTACGGCCTCTTAAACACAATGTCTACAGGCAGTTTAATGTGTTGAAACACATCATCCCATAAATTGTAAGTACTTAATGTTTTTGTCTTCTTAAAAGCACATGTGCTCTAATTAACGGTACATGGTATTTCATAGATTCTTTTGTCTTGTCATAGGGGTCCTTAGTCCTTACTTTGAGTATGGTCCAATATCAAGTTTAACTATGTGAACGAGGCAAGGCAGCTTCAACTGGTGGCTATATTGGGACTGGGCGGCCTTTTGACCGCGACCGGAGTACACCTGGAGGACATCTGTTACCTCACTGCTTCGCAGGATTGACCATAAACAGTGTAATATTGTGTAATCCACCAGGTTAGTCAAAACCTCAGTTCCCAGTGTATTTTAAAGTGACAACTTGATATTTGGGGCTATCCGTATGAACTTTAGAAGGAAATAAACTACTTTTTGTCTGTATATGTAACTTTGAATTTTCATTTACTAATCATCCAACAACAGGCGCCCTGGGATACTTTTATTTTGATACTTGAGTCTCTTAACTCTCCGATGATCGTAGCCGGTGAGTAACGCCCTAAAAAGTGTTATAAAGTGGCTACCCAACGTTGAACCTTAAGTTGCTGGATGTTAGTAGATGAATTAACCTTCATCATCATCATCATTACAGCCCTTCACAAGTCCACTGCTGAACATAGGCCTCCCCCAAAGAATGCCACAAAGCACGGTCCTGAGCCACCTGCATCCATCGACTTCCTGCATGTCTTACCAGGTCGTCACTCCATCTCGTGGGGGGACGCCCTACACTTCGCCTACCGGTACGAGGCTGCCACTCGCTCACAATTAACCTTAATTGTAACTATTTAAGCTGTTAAAAACCCATTTAATATGAAAACTTAGTGAAATTTAATGTTAAAATTTTTTGATGTAGGTAGATTTAAGTAAGCTTGAGAACAAAGAAAGTTTAACTTGAATGTGATTTATATGTACTTAAATGAATTAAAACTTAAGATAATAAAAATATTTGTGCTATTTTAAGTAGATATTTTTAATATCAACCGATTTAAGACTTTTTTGTAACCGTCAGTACATTTTAACAAAATGTCGATCCACAAGTATATAGACTCATTACATAAAGATGAAATCAGATATGAACTCGCCATTATTGGCGTTTCCACAGATGAAAATGTAACCACCGATGCAGTGAGGAAGCAGATCCGCCAGGTGTACAAACTCGCACGCCGTGGAAGCATGAAGTGTGAACCACTCCAGTCACCCAGTATAGCCTCTGAACTAGAGATCTGCACCCAAAGGTCGAACTTCTGGAATCCCAGCTGCAGGCGGGTAAAGTAGATGATCGCAATTTGACTCTTAAACTGTATCGTCGTGCAAATTATTTGATCGATAGGCTGGCGCGTATCTCTGAAAGTAGTTCGCATTTGTCTGATCTTCGTAGTCGTTTGATTCGCATTTTGAGTGTCATAGATGGTGAAGATAGCGACACGGATAGTGAATGCAAGGAAACCCAGGCACAGCCGTCTAACCAGAAAGTGGAAAGTAACGTGATCTATGTGAAAGATAAACCCTTGAACCTAAATACATTTAACTTAAAATTTGACGGAACCACGTGTGTTCGTATATTTATTGAACGGCTTGAGGAACTTAAAGAGGCTCGCAACATTACTGAAGCTCGCATACTTTCAGCTTTTTCTGATCTTTTAGAAAACTCTGCTTTATGTTGGTTTAGAAGTAATAAGGATAATATCCACTCATATTCACAATTATTGAAATGCTTAAGGGACGACTTTGATATTCCCGATTTAGACTATAAACTATTAAATGAAATAAGGCAGCGTACACAGGCCAGACACGAAACGATAGTAGTCTATCTTTCCATTATGCAGGGAATGTTTTCGCGACTCACTCACCCGTTGTCGAGTAGACAACAACTCGAAATCTTGATGCATAACATTAGACCAGAGTACATGAAAGATTTAGCTTTACATGATATAATCTCTGTAGACAAACTTAAACTTTTTTGTAAACAGTTAGAAATTGCGCGATCGCGTGCGGAACAATTTAGTGAACCTAACTTGAATAACTTTAAAATTACAGCGGACTTAAATAAACAAACGCCGCGATCTCACAGTAAACAAGTCTCTGTGCTGAATGAAGCTGGCTCTTCGAGGCAATTGGATAGGAAATGCTTTAGGTGTGGATTAAACACTCATTTCACTAATCAATGCAATTCGAAAGAGTTAGTGTGTTTTAAGTGTGGATTAAAAGGTGTTAAGCGTACAGATTGTAGTAATTGCAATTCAAAAAACTAGTTAACACGGAACTATCCAACACCTTTAATAAAAATAGGTCTTATACGTCCAATAATGAAGAGGTAGTTCTGTTAAAAAAAAATACTAGTGATATAAGACCATACTTAAAATTAAAAATATTGAACTTACAAGCTTTTGGCTTATTAGATTCGGGTGCAACTTGTAGCATTCTTGGAAATAATGCGCATTTGATCTTTTTAGAACACGGATTTCAACTCAACCGGTCTGACACTGAGCATTACGTAAGAACTGCTGATGGTACGAGATTGCATTGTTTAGGGTATATGTTCTTACCTATTGAATTTAACAATAATTTCAGAGTGATTAATTTTTATGTTGTTGCACAAATAACTTCACCTATAATTCTAGGTGTTGATTTTTGGCAGGTGTTTGACTTAGGGAGTGACCTTGTATCCGAAGTACAGTTTGACCGAAAGTCGGAGTCACCAATAAGTAATAGCATAAATTCGGTTTCTCTTAATAAAGGCCTTGAAGAATACGAGTCTTTATCCATAGAACAAAAACAAATCATGGATAATTTAGTCCAACAGTTTGATACAATTAACACAGTTAAAGTAGGTTTGGGACGTACCAATTTAATTCATCACGTCATCGACACAGGGGATATTAAACCTATTAAGCAAAGGTACTATCCATTATCACATGTTAAGCAACAAGCACTTGAAAAAGAATTGGATAGAATGCTTAGTTTGGGAGTTGTGTCACCTTCACAGTCAGCTTGGAACTCACCTGTAGTAATGGTTCAGAAGCCAAATGGGGACCTAAGGCTTTGTCTAGATTGTAGAAAATTAAATGCAGTTTCCAAACCCGATGCGTATCCTCTCCCGTATATAAACAGCATATTGGATCAGCTCCGCGACGCGAAATACCTAACGTCAATAGATCTTTCCGCTGCGTATTGGCAAATACCCTATGATAGCGAGCAATCAGCTGATAAGACCGCGTTCACAGTGCCACGCCGGGGGTTATTTAGATTCAATGTAATGTCGTTTGGCCTTGTTTCCGCGTCAAGCACAATGCAGAGATTAATGGATAGGCTAATTGGTCCCGAATTTAACAACAAAGTATTCTGTTTCCAAGATGACATAATCATAATATCCAGCACTTTCTCAGAACATGTGCAGCTCTTGCATAAGGTCTACGCAAAACTCAGGGACGCAAACTTGACTATAAACATGGATAAGTCTGTTTTTTGCCGTAGAGAACTTAAGTACTTGGGATATTTAGTTGACAAACATGGACTTAGAACTGATCCGGGAAAGGTAGATATTATATTGAATTATCCAACTCCTACTTCCGCTAAAGAGATTAAAAGGTTTCTAGGCATGGCAGGCTGGTACAGGAGGTTCATTAACAATTTTTCGAAAATTAGTAAACCGTTGAATAAATTAACTAGCAAAAATGTCCGCTTTGAATGGACTATGGAGGCAGATGAGTCATTTAACCACTTAAAAACCGCATTAGTGTCTGCTCCGATACTTAAATGTCCAAACTTTGATTTGCCTTTTTCCATCCATTGTGACGCTTCCTCAGTGGCTGTGGGCGGAGTCTTAACCCAGACTTATGACGGGGTAGAACATCCCATAGCATACTGCAGTCGGTCTCTTGCCAAAAATGAAATTAATTTTTCTACATTGGAGAGAGAACTTATGGCCGTGATTTACGCATTAGAGCAATTTAGATCTTATGTAGAAGGTACAAAGTGTAAAATAATAACCGACCACGCCTCGTTATTATGGTTTTATAAATTAAATAACCCATCAGGTCGCTTAGTCAGGTGGAGCATGCGATTGAGTCAATTTGATTTCGAAATAGAACTCAGAAAAGGTAAATTAAATGTTATTCCAGACGCACTAAGTAGGATTCAAGTTGATGCAATCGCTACGCCGGAACCAGTGATGCGTGGTACAGACATGTATACGAAGATTGTCAGGCCAACCCTCGCAAATATCCCCACTTCATGGTAAAAGATGATAGATTGCTTAGGTACTCTAAAAATAAATATGAGTTAACGAAGGAGTTTAATTGGAAGTTAGTGGTACCCGAGGAAGACAGGTTAGGTATTTTAAAGAAATGTCATGATCAACCAGTTTGTGCTCATTTGGGTGTCTTTAAAACCCACAAGCGTCTTAGTCTTAATTATTACTGGCCCAGCATGTACCGAGATGTGAAAGAATATGTTAAGAAATGCGAGATATGTAAACAATACAAACCCGTCAACACGGCTAGACCTGGTTTAATGGGAAACCCGAAGGAGGTTAACAAACCCTGGGAGGCCATATGTTGCGATTTGCTAGGCCCATTTCCGGTTTCTCGCAATAGGAATATTTACTTAATTGTATGTACAGACTATTTTAGCAAGTATGTCATGTTGCATCCTATACGGACCGCAACAGGCGCTGCGGTCGCTAAGTTCATAGAAGAGAAAGTGTTCCTAGTACATGGCGTATGTAAGACTATCTATATTGACAATGGCCCACAGTATGTGTCTAATCAGTTTAGGCAACTGTTACATAAATATAACGTACCGAATATCTATTATAACCCGCGTTATCACCCACAGGTAAATCAAGCCGAAAGAGCGATTAGGAACGTAGTTAACGGTATATCATGTTATGTAGGTACCGAGCATAAACGATGGGACGAGAACATCCCACAGTTGCAATGCGCACTTAATTCAGCCGTGAATGATACCACTAAGTTTACTCCGTATTTTCTTGTGCACGGACGGGAATTCATAATAGATGGAATGTTACACAGCTTAGATAGCACTCAGCCAGTTCAAAGATCACAAGTAACTCTCGGTGAACCACAAGCATACCGTAAAATATTAGCGGAATTAGACACCATATTTAAAAAGGTACAAAAGCATATTAAAAATGCTCATTCTAGAAATGAAAAGTACCATAACTTAAGAAAACGACATGTTGAGTTAAAAGTAGGTCAGATTGTATATAAACGTACCCATTACCTATCTAATGCCTCAAAGAGATTTACGGCTAAACTAGCACCAAAATTTCAAAAATGTGTCATAACAGCGAAATTATCACCTTTAGTGTATACTTTAGCCAGCATGGAAGGTAAGACACTAGGTAATTTTCACATAAAAGACATCCTTAAACAAGATGACTAATAGTTTTGTAGAATGTGAGTGAAGAGTATGGTTGAGTGAAAGAATGTAAGAATAATAAACATTTTCCAAATTTATTTCCACCGGTGAACTTTCTGAGATAAATAAGCTGTGATTGTATTGATGAACGAGCGATACATAACTAGTAGGTCACCTTATGTTGTGAACATCGGCGCGAGTTAGATAAGAACTTGTTTTTTATGCCCGCACTCTGGACATTTTATAAGAAAATGCCTACCAGGCAGTGCGTAGCATTACTTAAGCCGCTTCTTTTAACTTAATATGATTAAACGTTAATTCACTTAACTTAATGCGAGATAGATATTTAACTTAACTTAATACTTAATATGATTTGCAAATCACTTAACCACTCAACTTAATAAACAAGAACACGTTCGTTTTTCGACTACTTAGAGAAAAGGCAAGTCGAAACGTAAACATCGTGTGTAGGCTTAGTACACTGTAGGTATTCGTTTCTGTCTCGTGATGTTACGTCACGCACCGCATGAATGGTGATAGACTATTCGCGCGTAGGATTCGGGAACGTAATTATTCATAGGTAGTTGTATTTTAATAGCAAAAAAAAAACATGTAGGAATAAATGTAAATAAAGTTGCATGCCATTAGACTAATATAGGTATAACAATTAGTGTAGTATTTTCTAAATTACAACACAAGTAGGTAAATTTGTGGTAGTGTTTTTTTTTGTGTCAACAACACAAGTAGGTAATTACATTTTGAGGTTAAATTGTTTAGTGGAATATAATGTTACTAGGTATACAGATACAGAAATTAAAAATTAGGTAATAAGTAGAGCAATAATGAGCCTTGTGTAAGATTAAACGTCGTAATTAAGTGATTAAGTGATGGCTTGGTACTTGTTAGTTGTTGGTGCATGGGTGACTTGGAATTTACTATCCGTGCGAATATTTTTAGTCAGATTGGATTAGAGACACATTACAACTTCTTCACTGTATTTGGTATTCAGGCGTTGTTCTGCAGGTGGCACGAGATGTCTTCGGAATAAGTATCTTCATTACGAAGAACTTTTTAACCCAAGCAAAGGGGATGTGTAACACGAAAATTTTCGTGTACATTATTTTAGCATATTTATATTATTACAGTCGATGAATAGACATCAGTGCGCCATCTAACGTCATTAGTCCGAAGTAACTAGAAACGTATATTGACGAATCGCGCTAGCTAATTGCATGCAATTGACCTTTCGTGTTAGTTCGAAATCCTACCACGGATCGATGGTGGCGCGTAGCCCAAGGGAGGCCTAGTCTTTTTGAGCGAGCCGTTGTAATGATCGGACACGCACATATATAATTCTTGAATCGAAACGCCGGAACATGAATTTAAAGTGACGAGTACTTGGACGTACGGCCTCTTAAACACAATGTCTACAGGCAGTTTAATGTGTTGAAACACATCATCCCATAAATTGTAAGTACTTAATGTTTTTGTCTTCTTAAAAGCACATGTGCTCCAATTAACGGTACATGGTATTTCATAGATTCTTTTGTCTTGTCATAGGGGTCCTTAGTCCTTACTTTGAGTATGGTCCAATATCAAGTTTAACTATGTGAACGAGGCAAGGCAGCTTCAACTGGTAGCTATATTGGGACTGGGCGGCCTTTTGACCGCGACCGGAGTACACCTGGAGGACATCTGTTACCTCACTGCTTCGCAGGATTGACCATAAACAGTGTAATATTGTGTAATCCACCCTAAAAATCCGCCCTGAAAAGTGTTATAAGCATGTTAAATGAAACAATAAATGCCTTCCGTGAGGAGATAAAATATATGCATAGTCTTCTAAATGAGATGAAGGAGGAGCAGGAAGCGAACTATGTCCAAATTAAAGCAGACGTTAGTGAAATCAAAAGTGAAATAGTGGAAATAAAAATAAAAAATCTAGAGAATGAAAAAGCTATGGAAGATATAGGAAATAAGTACACGAAAATAGGTCAAAATCAACAAGAATATATGGATTGTTCAAAAAAGCAAGAAAATCTATTAAAGGACTTATATGGATGAACGTTTAAGGTTATTGGAACAAAAAGAGTTTGATTTAGACATTGAACTGAGTAATGTGGAAATGAAAGACGGAGAAAACGTTGCAAAACTGGTGAAGGATATTGCGAAGAAACTGAATTTAAGAAATGAGGATATTTCTAAAACTTGGTGAATAAAGGGACAATACATAAATAATAAACCAAAACCTATAATTGTATCATTACGATCAAGGGAAGCACGTTTTATGTGGATTAAAAACGGGAAGGCGGCGGTGATGACTAATCATACGATAAATAATAATAATAGTAATCTACGTATATACTTTAATGAACGATTAACCCGCCAAACGCGACAACTATTTTGGTCTACTAAAGTGCAGCTTAAGGATAATTTTAAGTATACATGGATACAGAATGGTAAAATATTATTGCGAAAAAATGAGCATGAGAAAAAAGTTGAAATTGTGGGACGTGGGAGTGACATAAATACAATTATTAAGAACCTAGAAAGTAAAAATACTGAGTAAGTCTATTAATTATTACACGTTTATACTAGATTAATGGACTTTCAAGATATTGAATATAAAAAATTTGAAAACTTACAACTATGGCAAAGCTACTTAATAAATAACCATAATTCAATTAATTTCATACATATAAATATTCACTCGTTAAGGAAAAACTTCAACGAACTTACTTTTCTTATAAGTAATTGCTTGACAAACCTAGATGTAATTTGTCTCACGGAGATAAATATCAAAAAGGATGAGGTATATCAATTTGAGATGAAAGGTTATAACTGTTACTCTTACACTAGAGAAGAAAAACGAGGAGGTGGAATTATTATATATGTGAAAAGTAGCATGCACTTTGAGATCCTACAAATTAATACCCAATCATTTTATAGTGAAATTATAAAAGGACAGTTGAAAATTGAAGACCGCGAAATATACGTATTAGTTACATATAGACCGCCAAGTTCTAATAAAAACTATTTTATCAATGAAATAGAATCCATAATACGCGCGATACCATCTCGTAATGAGATTGTCTTCATGGGAGACTGTAACATCAATATATTGGAGGATGCAATAGATAACTCGTCAAGTTTTTACTTAAATACCCTTAGTGAATTAGGCCTACAGTGTGGAATCCGTGATGTAACACGTGAGGTGGTGGTTGCGAAGCGGCGAGTAACGTCTTGCATCGACCATGTCTTTGTGCGTAGTGCTAGCCCGAACAGGCTATTTGCGTATGTATTATTGTGTAGTGTGTCCGATCACTATCTAACGGGACTAACGATGGCGGGAGGGAGACGAGATAAAGTCTCATTCCCCCGTGAAGTATTAGACAATAATGCTATAAAATGCAAACTACGTACTGTGGACTGGAGTGATCTGGCTAAGATCAATAATCCTACTGAGCAATATTATAAACTCTGTGAAATTTTTAGCAACATTTACGCAACCTCTAGAAAAGTAATATGTAATACGTCCCGTGGAACACATACCTGGGCGAGTAGTAAACTAGTTCTAATGATGGAACACAAAGGTAAATTATTTAAAAAATGGAAATCTAACCCGAAATCTTTAACTCTGCGCTTAGAATACACTACGTATCGGAATAAAGTTTGTCGGATGATTAATGTTGCTAAAAATTCACAAAAGCGGGAAAATATTAGGGATTGTAATGGAGACATGCGTAAGGTGTGGAGCTGCCTAAATAATTGGTTGGGTAGATCAATGTCAACTCCAGATCATGTCATAGAAAAATACTTTTTAAGAGATAAGGTAACGATGGAACATATCTGTAATAGCTTTTGTTTAACTTTTACACAAGAAATTGAACACTTAAAATTAAACCATTCGTGTCATAAATATTTCTTTGATAGAACTAGTTATATTAAAGATTGTAATGTAAGTTTTTGTTTTAGTAAAGTCGAGGGGAAGGATGTATGTAAAGTTATTGACTCCATGAACTGGAACAAGTCTCCAGGTATTGACGGCATACGGGTACGGGACTTGAAATTAGTAAAAGAGTATATCAGTCCCATTTTAGCTTCATTAATAAATAATTGTATTTGCGAAGGTATTTATCCTGATGATTTGAAAACTGCAATTATCCGACCAATTTACAAACATGGATCACATAGAGACTACACTAACTACAGACCAATAGCAATATTAAGTATCATAAATAAAATATTTGAAAAAATATTATTAACACAAATCGGTATGTTTCTTGAAAAAAATAAAATTTTAACAGAATTTCAATTTGGGTTTAGATTAAATAAAAGTACAACGACGGCCTTGACAGCATTTTCAGATGATGTAAATAACTCTTTAAATAATAAAAATATCGTAGTAGCTCTATTTATAGACTTTAAAAAGGCGTTCGATACCTTGGACCATGAGTGCTTGTTGCAGGCCATGGATGAATGTGGAATAAGAGGTCCAGTAAAAACTTGGTTCAAAAAATATTTAGAAAATAGAAATATTGTTGTTCGGGTAAACGGAGTGGATAGTAGGATAGGAAAAGTGAAATTTGGTGTACCGACTGGCTCTGTGTTTGGCCCGATCGGATATATAATGCACGTCAATAGTATGGTAAATGTTATTAAGAATTGTAGAATATACATGTATGCTGACGATACCTGCCTCGTGTATAGTGGAAAAAACAGTAGCCAGATACAGTTAAAAGTACAGCAGGATTTAAATAATTTAATAAAGTGGTCCCATGACAATGGTATTATCATAAACTTGAATAAAACCAAATTTATGGTAATATCATCACCATATAACCGATCTATAAAAACTGTAGATATAGCTCTTATGGGTCACACTTACGATTGCCTGCATACTGATCGCTTTGGCTCTCTCTGCCGCTGCGAAAAGCTACAATGTGTAACGAACTATAAATATTTAGGGTTGGTTATAGATAATCGTTTCTCATGGGACTTGCATGTTGAATTAGTGTGTAGCAGGCTTAGGGCAGTTTTAGGTAAACTGAATCATATAAAATATGTTGTGAACCGAGGAATCATGTATATGCTGTATTATGCCCTGGCAGACGCAACAATCGGATATGGTTTAAGTGCATATGGACTTACTTTCCCAACTTATCTTAACAAAATAAAGTCTATACAGATAAGATTCTTAAAGATATCAGTTGATCCTAAAACCAAAAATGCTATTGATAAAAATTATGAAACGTTATTTAAAATTTGCAAAATTCTTCCTATAGACAAGAAAGTAAAATCCATCATCATATTAGAACAGCATGGTATGATAACATTTAAGAAACCTAAGACATATATAATGCCGAAGCGCCAAGTTACGCGAAGAAGGAAATATCTCATACCTAGGGTTGAAAATTACTTTGGACGACGTACAAGGCAATGGATAACTCCGACCTTGTGTAATGAGGTGTCGGGTATTTATGACGAAAGCGTAACTAAGTCGCAGCTCAAAACAATCTTGAGGAAACATTACCTGTCGTTGTGTCCTTAGTAGTGAATGTTTCTTTAATTATGTATGTGTTAATTTAAGTATTTATAAGTATTTATTATTGTTATTAAAGAGTGTGAAACGATTAACTGTTGCGTTGCCGACAAACTGGCTTACAGTTTGGCAAAATTTAAAAAATAAATAATGTAACACTCTTTTTAAGAATAAATTTAAAAAAAATGAACATGGACAAAACAAAAATCGTATTAAACGTCCATGTCACACCTATGCTGGTAGTTGTTGGGAGTACTAAGCTTGAAGTTGTTGACGAGTATGTTTACCTGGCATAAATAGTTCGACTAGGTTAGTCCAACTTCGACCGAGAGGTCAATCGATGGATTCAACTCGGCTGGGCAGCGTTCGGGAAGCTACGACACATCTTTTCGTTAGACATACCTCAAAACGTGAAAACGAAATTGTACAACCAGTGCATGTTCCCAGTGATGACTTACGGATGTGTGGTGTGGCCGTATGATAAAGCTCAAGGTCACTCAGCGAGCTATGGAGAGGGCTATGCTCGGGGTTTCTCTGCGTGATATACTTAGAAATGAGGATATCCGCAGTAGTAACAGAGTAACCGACATAGACCAACGGATTAGTAAGCTGAAGTGGCAGTGGGCCTGCCATATAGCTCGAAGAACCGACAACCGATGAGGAAGAAAGGTTCTCAAGTGGCAGCCTCGTACTGGTATGCGAAGTGTAGGGCGACCCCCCACTAGATGGAGTGACGACCTGGTAAGACACGCAGGAAGTCGATGAATGCAGGTGGCTCAGGACTGTGCATTGTGGCATTCCTTGGGGGAGGCCTATGTTCAGCAGTTGACTTATAAAAGGCTCTAATGATGAATTTGATGATGAGGTTGCTTCCTGTCCATACGGACTCATAGACAAAAAAGAGGTAACACCCATTATACATTTTTAGCCTATTATCAGCTAACTGATCCGTTGCGCTTCGTCTGTTAGCTTTTACTCTGGCACCTGTAAGTGATATCCTCATTTGGAAGTTTCTAACGCAAAATAACTCCTAGCATAGCCCATTCCACATTTATCCATGTATTGATTATTAAATGCTAATATAATATATTTTAAAACAACGTCACTCAATGTCAATTTTAAATCGAACATAAAATAATTCATTCATAAAAAACACAATAAATTCATATTTAAAACGTTTCACGTACTGCAGCTAGAAGCATCTGTACGGAATTGCAGCTCAAATTGCTATAAAAGCGCCCATCGCGGGCACAAAAGCAATCTCTTGCCTCGTATGTCGTGCACCTGCCTACGATTTGCAGTTAAACAGTGAAATATGCCTTTCTTATAAGAACTGACTTATTTCTTTATACTCCTATTGCGCCTGTAAGTTACTTATAGTTCTTTTAACTATTATTTATTCTGTAACACATTTAGTATTATTTCATAATTGAATTCAATGTTTTCTTTAATTGTATTGACAAACGAATTTCAGTACCCGATGGTAAGTGGGTACTGCATCCCATTGACGCTTGCAACTAACTGCAAATAAAGAAGGCTACAGATACGCTGTCACGCTGCAGCTGTATTATTGCTTAGTTTATTTATATTTTTGTTGTAGCACGAATGGGTGGCCTCACCCGGGGAAGAACCACGCTTTCACAGAGTTTAAGCGTAAAATAGCAGCTTAATGCTGCTGTGTTTTTCTGGTGAGTGTAGAGAATCGAAGACCCTTTTTACTGGAAATGACGCATTCCACTTTAGCTTTCAGGGATGACAACGCATCCGAATTTTGATTCAAAATCAGGGATAGATATAGATGTGTATGGGTCATAGCGTCGCCTTACCATCAGGTGGACTGTGTCAGGCCTCTGTCAATCTTGCTACCGACGTGAAATAATTACCTACAATCGCGAGGCGCTCCCAGAGTCTGTTTACGTAATAGTTTTTTGTAAATACTTGTTGAAATAGTCATGGAAATAGTTTTTGTTTAGTGTTTCGTATATTTAATTGTATGATAAAACAGTGAAAAACGTTTTAATTTTGTTTGAGAATAACATATATGTACGTATATTACCTATCTATTTCATAAATTACGAGTATATTGACAAAACGTCGTTCCTACTGTAATTGTTGCGGGGATGGATGCTTAATGAGCAAACAAAAGGATTCAGATATATCATTTTATACGTTACCGAAGGATAATAAAAGGTGAATTTAATTAATTTTATTGTTAGATAGGTAATTATAGCGAAAAAGTATTAATATATTGTAATAAAGTATTAACTATAGAAGTAGTAGAAAACTTGTTGAAATTTACTTCATTAGCCAAGTACCTACCTACTTACCTACCTATACTTATCTTTTATAATTAAAATGTTTTATGTTACAATAACACAAAATACTGAAATTAAAACTATGTTTAGAAGATTTTTAACTAAGTAGAATATGAACCCATTTCTGTTAGGAATCGTATTTCAGGTTTATTTGTTATTTACTCTACCTCCTATTTCTTACGAGCCAAGCATCGTGGTTCCCGATGAACGGTCTTGCAAGTTGTATGCGCATAACAGAACTCACATAGTAGCGGAAATATGGTCGATCATAGTCAGAATAGGTACTTTACCTAAGTAACTTACCGTTTCGCAATGTATTTTTTTATTCTTTATTAACAGCCCTTAGTAACCACGGAAAGTCGGGCGTGAAGTAGGAAGGGGAAAAGATGCAAAGTAATACGGACACTCGCGCGCAGCGATAAAGTTTAATTTAGCTTTTGTGCGCGATTTATCTCATTAATAATAATTATGTAGGTTATTAAAACGTCGGCAAACAGTCAACATCAAAGGAGTGCAATTTCTGTGACTGTGTGCTCGCTTGTCATCCTAAAGCCAATACTCAATACTCAAAGCCTGTAATTATACTGGCTCTCTTACCCTTCAGACCGGAGCATAGTAGGGCAAGTATTGCTATTTTACAGATTTATTCCTATATCCCAGGAATAAATCTGTTCCGTTCTCACTGTCATTCTTCATAGAAGCACACCATGGCCACTCTAGATAAAATAGATGAAACAAACGCAATTTAATCACCTACCACATCCTCATGCATATAGCTTTGTGTGTCAAACGGTGGCGTTGTGTGTGTGAGTGAACTCGAATACAACACGCACGTAAGTTACACTTACGAAAAAAATTAGGTGTCTTTTGAAATCAGGGCGGATTGGGTTCAGTCGGATCGGCGGTAGAGGGTGATTGCTCATTCCTTACGTAATACTATTACGTATTCTGTGATAGAAATAAGTAGTAAGTGTATCTACGTGTGGCCCATAGACATGTAAATCTATCATCAAAGTGTAGATGCGTCGTCACCCTTGAAGATTGAGACATAAGGTCTCATAAGCAGTAATCATCATTATCATCATCATCATTACAGCCCTTCACAAGTCCACTGCTGAACATAGGCCTCCCCCAAAGAATGCCACAAAACACGGTCCTGAGCCACCTGCATCTATCGACTTCCTGCATGTCTTACCAGGTCGTCACTCCATCTCGTGGGGGGTCACCCTACACTTCGCCTACCGGTACGAGGCTGCCACTCAAGAACCTTTCTTCCCCATCGGTTGTCAGTTCTTCGAGCTATATGGCCGGCCCACTGCCACTTTAGCTTACTAATCCGTTGGGCTATGTCGGTTACTCTGGTTCTACTGCGGTTATACTCATTCCTAAGTTTATCACGCAGAGAAACTCCGAGCATAGCCCTCTCCATAGCTCGCTGAGCGACCTTGAGCTTCCTCATACGGCCAGCAGTGAAGGACCACGTCGCAGTTCCGTAAGTCATCACTGGACACGCACTGGTTGTACAATCTCGTTTTAAGGTTTTGAGGTATGTCTGACGAGAAGATGTGTCGTAGCTTCCCGAACGCTGCCCAGCCGAGGTGAATCCGTCGATTGACCTCTCGGTCGAAGTTGGACTTACCTAGTCGGACTATTTGTCCCAGGTAAACATACTCGTCAACAACTTCGAGCTTAGTGCTCCCAACAACTACCGACATAGGTGTGACATGGACATTAAACATAATCTTTGTTTTGTCCATGTTCATCTTAAGACCTATCCGTTGGGAGACACTATTGAGGTCATTGAGCATAGTGCTTAGGTCCTCCAGCGATTCTGCCATAAGGACTATATCGTCGTCTAACCGAAGGTGAGTGATGTACTCACCAATGGTGTTGATACCGTATCCTTTCCAGTCCAGAAGCTTGAAAACGTCTTCCAATGCAGCGGTGAAGAGTTTCGGGGATATGTCGTCACCCTGTCTTACACCTCTCTGCAATTGGATAGGTTTCGTACTCTGGTTCTGTACTCGGATAGCCATCGTAGCTCTACTGTACAAACACTTCAGCACTTTGATATACCGACAGTCAACTTGGCACCGCTGAAGGGACTGCATCACCGCCCAAATTTCGACGGTATCAAAGGCTTTCTCATAGTCCACATACGCCAGACATAGTGGCAAATTGTACTCTTTGGACTTCTGTACAATTTGCCGAAGGGTATGTATGTGGTCAATGGTGCTAAAGCCCTTTCGGAGACCGGCTTGTTCGGGAATCTGGAAGTCGTCAAGTCTGCGCGCGAGACGATTCGTAATGACTCTCCAAAACAGTACGTAGACGCGGCTCAGAAGGGAAATCGGTCTGTAGTACTTTAAGAGAGCGTTGTCACCTTTCTTGAAGAACAAGACCACCGCACTTCTGCCCCACGCCTCCGGTGTAATGCCACCATGGAGGACGGAATTAAAGAGCTTCTGAAGGAATTCAAGTACCGGTCTTCCACCTGCTTTCAGAAGCTCTACTGTAATTCCATCCTCGCCTGGGGCCTTGCCGTTTTTAAGGTGCTGGAGAGCCATTCTAATCTCGCTCAGTCTGACGTACGGGATATCATCGGAATAGTGTCGGATAAGACTCGCTCTTGGATCGTTACTCACACTTGCGTGTGGCTCCAACTATGACGTGTACAGCTGCCCATAGAACCTCTCAATCTCACTCAAAATCTCAGGTGTCCCGGAAACGATGCTACCACTTTCGGTCTTCAGCTTTGAAAGTTGGCTCTTTCTGGCACACAGATCTCTGGCGAAGACTTTGGAGCCTTGGTTCCGCTCAATCGCTTCTTCAATACAAGCTGTATTGAAGTTGCGTAAGTCCCGTCGCATGCATTTGGAGATCTGTCTGTTCAGTTGCCTGTATGCTGTCAAATCTGTTTAAGAATGTAGCCTCATCTCCCGTCTAACAGCCATGAGATTAAGAGTGTGATCGGAGAGTTTTTGTGTTCTTCTGCGGCGGGTCTTGCAGAACTTAGCTCCGACCGCATGGACAGTTTCCACGAGCTTGTCATTCATATCGTCCACTTCATTGCAGTCTTCTAGGCACTGAAAATGGTTTTGTAACTCGAGCTGAAATGTTTCGGGACTCTGGAACAGAGCACGAGGGGTACGGAGCGTTGACTTCATTAGACGAGACCTCTCCAACTTAACGTTTAGGTTCAGTGTGTCCTCTAACAGTTCGGTGATCGCTACCAGTTTTCACCCTCGCGATCACGGAAACAACACTGAACAGTTGTCGTCTGGTCGTCATAATGAAGACAATCTCATTTTTGTTGTGTTGTTAGCAGTAATACACAAATAAATAAAATGAAAGTGTCTATTTGTAATGAACGTGAAATATGTTTAAAAAAGTCCCGCTGGGTTTCTTGCTGGTTCTTCCCATGGCAGGGGTATTTTCCGAACCATTGGTAAATAAAAAAATACTTTTAATAAGTGTTATGTAATAATCAATATTTAATAAAAAAGAAAAAATCATTTTATTCTATGCCATTCTAATGTCAAAATAACAGCTTTTTACTGAATGCATATGAAAGTATATAGATGCCTGTCTCTCCGTCTGTTTGTTCCGACTGATCTCCGAAATGGCAAGACCGATTTCGACGGGACATTCACTGACAGACAACTTATGTTAAAAGAAGTCACTTAAGCTATTTTTATTTTGGTTAAAGAATTAGAGTTCCGCACAAAAAGCCATGAAATCCAATCGTAATAAATTTCACGCGGATAAAGTTGCGGAGAACAGATACTTAGCAGTAAAAAAGGTGGCTGTTTAATATAATTATCTGTATAACTCTCTTGGTCACAGGCATGTGTGAGAATTTATGTTTATGTATATTATGTTTTGTTACTTATATGTCATATCTTTGATGGCTAGTGCAAAGTATTATAAATAACAAAATTTTATTAATATTCTCGTTTAGTTTAACTTATTTATCTCTTGGTCATCTTCAGCAATTTGCAAAAGGTACTTTGGGTTGACTGTGATATCGTGATATCTAACACCTAAGATCCCTTGTGAACATGGGTGCCGTAAAGCACTCGAAATATCAGTTGTATAAACAAGTTAAACGAGATAAAATCCATAAAACTAGTTTTATTCAATGTGCAGTTTTCGCATAACTATATGAAATTAATACTAACATGATATTACATTTATTTTGTACTTTACATTAAATCCCTTAGATAAACAGCGCTTCATCCGAACTAAGTAGCACGAAAGGAGCAACAACTATGCTCAAGTATTCCAAACAAATATAATTTAGACACGTAACGTGTGCTCTTTATGTTTGTTATTTGATCTGCTAGCGAGTGTTACAAAATTCAAGCAATCTGAATGTACAAATGTTATTTGACAAATGTTTTTCTTAAGCAATGTAATTTGCCATAACAACGCAATTCTCGCGGATGATATAAGTGGACCAAGAGTTAGTATTGAAGGTTTGTACGAGCTTAAATTTAAGATAATATAGGAATTAATAAATTAGTATTAAAATACAGACAAATTTGAAATCTTTTCGACAATTCTGTTTTTGAATAGTTTATAAAATTATAATTAAAATGTTAATTATCACTTTTTTCTTTCTTGACCTCCTGATCGACCGAGGAGACTAATTTAAATATCGAATGATGCGAAGTCCAAAGGACATTTTAGTACTGCAAATTATATAAGTCGAAAACAGAAAGTCACCCGATCCGTTTCCGAAGTAATGCTTGCAGATCTCTAAAATGCGGTGGTAACACGTAATAACGGTTAGTCAAAACACAGTTTACCTTAGAATCAAATTATTGATTAGGTGTTTTATATTAGTATTAGATAGGTCTTAGTAGCTCACTGCTCTTTTTATAATAACAATAATATTATTTGCAAGAATGGTTGTACAAGCAAGTTGGTTAGCAGATTGTTGGTAGCACAAATCTTACTCTTTGCCTAACTCTTGGGGAATAATGGCGTTATTAGGCTAATATAAATGAACTTAATATTATTGTTTTTGATACATGATTTAATCCCTCCCTCTCCTTTCCACCACCGACCATCCAGATGGTCGGCTAGTCGTCACACCTTTGTTGTCGATATTCCACGCATTCAAACCAAGTAGTTTGCGTCGTATTTCGTAGTGCGCACAGCAAAATTTTGATACACTAAGACAGTGTGATTTACCATCTAGGACTGCATCTCAACTTACCATTAAGTAGGATTGTTGAAGCCATTCACGTTCTTATAATAAGTAAAAAACATATACTTGTGCCACATATTTTATCTCGAAAGAAAAAAAGACATTTCAAAAAATGCGATTTACTGAAAACTTTTAGTGCCACACGAAAAACCTATTAGCTTCAAATCACTATTGTGTTTCCGAAACGTTTCACTGCATAAAGTAATATTAAATTGCTTTTATACAAAAACAAACAATGCTGTGAAGATTTACGTTATGACTTTTCATTTAAATTCATAAATTGTGCCCACAAAGTACTTTGTACATTTTTATGTACAAAAGGAGGTTTCATATTATTACAAAACAGACTCTTACTATTGTTTTTTTTATAACATAAAAAAAACACACATAAAAAGGACAAAGGAGCACACAATCCACTTCAAGGTAAGTGGATGATGTTTCCCTTATGCAGCTACATCCATCCTTGTTTAAAAATCAAAATGCAGATACGTTGTCACACTTGAGGTCTCTGATGGAATGCTTCATTTCCGGTAAAAAGGGTCTGCGGTTATCTACACTCACCATACTAAACACAACAGCATTAAGCTGTTATTTACTCCTGAATTCTGTGACAGAGTGGTCCTTCCCCGGTCGAGCCGAGCCATTCGTGTGAAATTATAGTGACAAACGAACTTAAAGTCCACCTGTGAGTGAGTTAAGTGGCAACTGCAGCCTATGGACATCTGCAACCAACTTCAAATAAAAAGGCTACAGATCGTCGGACCAAGATGTAATGCCTTGCAGCCTGTAATTTCATTGGTTCGCTATATCATTCAGACCGGAGCTCTTGCTGTTGGCTGCAATAAGTACGAAGGTAACTACCCAGACGGACTTTAAAGCAGAAATCGATCTTACCACCTACTAGTATTGTATTTTAATTAAAATTATTGGAATTATAATTTATGACAATATTAGCTCGTAATCATGAGCTACTGCCTAACGCCACGTTAGGCATTGACGATTGTAGGGCCAGATCTCTCGCACCTTTAAGACACACGCCCACACTTAACATATGGTAGAGCCTTGCTGCGGGTTGTAGCACAAATTCATCGGCTCGACCGGAGAAAGATCTCGCTCTCTCTCGTGTAAAATAGCAGCTCAGTGTTGTTGTGTTTCGTATGAGTGCAGAGAACCTTCTTACTGGAAACGAGGCATTCCATCTTAATCCTCAGGGGTGACAACGCATCTGCATATTGTTATTATGATAAATGTAGATGTCTACAGACCACATGTGAGTGAAGTTCTAGTGTATAGTTTTTATACTAAATTGAGTTTTCAGATGTAATAATGCGTTGCATACGTTGCGTACGTGGGATTAGTCTGTTCCTACCATTATGTGCTTTCGTTTTCGTGAATTTTTTTGAAATAGAAGTAAGAAAAAGAAAGCGAATAACTATGTTAAATTAAATTTCTGAAAAATGTTATTATATATAAACCTCTACTTTATTGTTATTAAATTTTAGTGGTGAATTAAGAAGGATTTAAAAATGACTTTTCTTTAAAAGCAACGGTAAATCCTCTTATTCCAGTCACTGAATGAAGTGCCATTAGTCGATCCTTAGAATTTTCCAGTGCTTTTTTTAAAAGACATCGTCATAAATCCTTTTCTTAAAATTCCTTTAAAAGATTTTTCTAATAAGTTTTTTTTATAGTATAAGGGTGACAAAGGAGCACACAGTCCACCTGATGGTAAGTGGTTGCTGCGGCCCATAGACTTCTACATCTATCCTCTATTACAAATCAAAATGTAGATGCGTTGTCACCCGTGAGGACTAAAATGGAATGCCTCATTTCCAGTAAAAAGGACCTCTGGCCATCTGCACTCACCAAGCGAAACGCAGAGGTCAATCTCTATTTCACGCTGGTTTTCTGTGAGGTCGTGGTACCACCCCGGTTCGAGCCGGCCCATCCGTGCGACAGCAAAAGCTGCCGCGTGGCTCTACCACTATTACGGCTACTTTTATCATTAACTATTCATTCATTACAGCCTATCAAGTCATACTAATGGGGGGGGGGGGGATTTCATATTCAATATAGTTTACAAGTGTTCTCAATTCAAATGTGTTATTGAAAATATTTTTTACTTTTATCAATATTCCAGAAAACCTATGTCCTGGAAAGAACCAGCAAGAAATCCAAAGGGATTTTTTTGAAACAAAAATTTTACGATTAAAACGCAGGTTGTACAAATTATTTACAAAATTTATTAAGAAAAATATACTTTGCGTTCAGTGCTGGGCTTTAGACACTCTCCTTGTAGCGTTACTACATTTTATAATAAGTCATTTACTTCGCAAGCAACCAGACTTTTGAATTCATTTTATAGCTAACTGCTATTTCACACTGGTTTCCTGTGAGAGCGTGGTTCTTCCCCGGTTAAGCCGATTATTTCCTACTTTTATTTCATGAATCTACAACGCAAAAAGTTGGATATTTACAAGACAAAATAATTATGGTATAAGCATAAAAAAATCATCAATAAAGAACCAAATATGCTAAAAACTCAAAATATTGAGACAAGTTAACAGATGACGTAATTTTAAGGGCAAACTGCAAACCAAAAACTAGATTTAAATAATGTTGGCCAATATCCAAGTCATTTTAGAGAGATTGAAGACATTCAAAGTTTATATACCTTGATAAGCCAAATTTGCATACCGATCGGTTTATGTAAACACATTGAGATTTTTAGTGTCAAGTCAACAGCGTTACTTTAAGTATGATGATATTTAAAAGGAAATGTTTAATTAGAAGGTCACGGTGAAGGTAATGCTTAACTACTTTTTAGTTACTAGTAACTGATGTGTTATTCTTTGCACTCTCAAAGTTATTTTTTTTTTTTTTATAGGATAAGGGTGAAAAACGAGCACACAGTCCACCTGATGGTAAGTGGTTGCTGCGGCCCATAGACATCTACATCTATCCTCTGTTACAGATCAAAATGCAGATGCGTTTTCACCCGTGAGGACTAGGATGGAATGCCTCATTTCCAGTAAAAAGGGCCTCCGGCCACCTGCACTCACCAAGCGAAACGCAGAGGTAAACCTCTACTTCACGCTGGTATTCTGTGAGGTCGTGGTACCACCCCGGATCGAGCCGGCCCATCCATGCGACAGCAAAAGCTGCCGCCTGGCTCTACCACTGTTAAATTATTTGGTTGGTTTTTTGGATGACATTAACTAATTTAGAGAATTTTAGTTCTAACTACATCTCGATACTCGGATATAAGACAAGTAAAGGAATCCAACACCGCATTTCGGCTTATTGGTATAGACTTCTTGGCCTGCAATAGATAACGGTATACCGTGTATGGTTACAGTCTATATCCAGTACTGCAGTCTTACTGATAACTACCTCTAGGTTCTGAGACGGTTATGGGTTTGGCACCAATGCGTATTGGTGGACTTCACATTTTATATAGAATAGGGGTGATAAAAGAACCCACAGTCTAATCGATGGTAGTGGATTTTGTGACCCATGTACATTTACATCTATATTGGATTAAGAATCAAAATTCATATGCGTGGTCACCCTAAAGGGTCAACATATGCCTCGTTTCCAGTAAAAACGGTTTCCGGTTCCCTACATTTACAATACGAAACATAGCGAATTGAGCTACTATTTTATGCTGGTAGTTTGTAAGAGCATAGTCCTTCCCCGGTCGAGCTGACCCATTAGTGCTACAACTATATAGCTTCTTTCTCTATCATGTCTTCGAAATGTTTTTTTTTAATTTATCAGACATGTAAATCAGCAGTTACCGTTACCGTTACAGCCTATTAAAAGTCCACTGCTGAACATAGGCCTCCTGAATCCTTTGCCTCATAGGGCGGATATTTCCCCCGCTAGACGTAGTTGCCACGTTTGCCTGGCAGATTTTCAACCACAGTTTTATATTTTTAATTGATTATTAGGAAAACGCTGCTGCCAGTCTACTAGTTTGCTTCCCTCAGTCGCCTCTTACAACACCCACGTAATAATATGGGGTAGTGGATATTCATACACTATTACTACGTAGTCAGCACTTAAAATCTCTTAAATGCCAGTTGTAAGACACTCAGATCGATAGCAACTTGCCTAGTGCTGCGATTTCAATCCACCTGCCAAGTGAAGGGACTGAGGTAACTCCTTTTTACAATAAGAAAATTCGGCCGGCGATTCGCCGCGCGTGCTCACTGGTTTATGTGTTTCTTGCGTTTAGGTGTGCGTGCTTCTTTTCTAATTACATAATGCAACTAAAATTTGAATAATGTTTGAACAATAATATCCTTCAAACCGAGTTTCGGTGACGGCCAGTCTTAACTGTGAATAGCTATCTGCGCAGGGCAGAATTATAGCGCCCGAGTGTATACACCAACACATGTGCACTCTCTATTCCCTCATGCTTATTGTCCGATGGAACTTTAACCCGACACGGCCGGAGAGAAGTCACATGGCCTACGAATTTACGTGTTTTATCGAGGCACAAAGATGAAACTCCGCCAACTTCCTGACTCTGGGGTGCTACTGAGATTTTCTTGATAGATAATTTAAAATAAAAAAATCTACAGCCTACTTTAATATAAGCTATTAAGAATAACTCAAAAACGATTGGTCTGACCTTGATAAAATTCGTATGAGACCATGTAAGAAGTATCAGCTTTCAAATAAAAAACGAATCATCGAAATCGGATCACCCAGTAAAAAGTTATGACGTAACACACATAAAAAAAAGAAAACATACAGTCGAATTGAGTACCATCTCCTTTTTGGAAGTCGGCAGAAAACTGATTTTTGACCCGAACCGGGGGTGTATGAATAATAGCTCTTATAAGTATGAATACTTTGATAAATAAACTATAATTACCTTTAAACTTAATTATAAGTTAAAGATGTTAAAAATGTATTAGCTAAGATCTTCGTAAACATATTAATAAGAAGACTTACTTAGTTTAAAAAATACCACTCGCACTCACCACTAAGCTTAATATCACAACTCCCAACACTACTACTCAAGGAAAAACGCTCCACTGTCGATAGTGCGATACGTGTTTCGCCGTAAATACTTCGTTATTAAGAGAAGAAAATAATGAATTTCTGCAAATTAATAACCGATTGTTTTAATTAAACATTTATTGGAGATAATGCCCAGTCCAAACACGCATTTGAAAATTGTTGTTTTCAGTACAATGTATAAAAAATAATTTATTCCATTTGATTTAACTTTTTACATCCACAAAAATAGGTTAGACGCTTTATTTCGTTATACACGGTATTCGTTCGAAGCAAAAAGGGTCGCAGTTGGCAATATACGGATTAACTTAAATTGGATTAACACGGAGAGCAGAGAGCTCTCCGATTTAAATTAGAGTGTTTTAATACAAATTTGATGTATATTGCATGGTTCTTAATTTATTTTTATAATCAAATGAGTTAATGTGACTCATGTTTTACTAGGATTCCTTTCTGCCTACCTGCGATTTGGGAAGGCTTTTTTGCTGCCGAATACCAATGCTGTTCACTAAAGCGTCTCCCACACAGAAGCGGCTTGCGGTGGCGGCCGCGGTGGCGGCTAGTTGTATTCGCTTTCAATGTAAGTGAGTCTGCAAGCCCGTGCGGCCAGGTCGCGATCTGCGAGCGGCTGGCCGCAGCCGCATGCTCCGCCCTTTCCGCCAACGCGTGTGTGTTAGCGAGTACGCGGTCAATCGGTGGCCGCAGCGCGGTCAGTTGCAAAATTTACAACAGGCCGTGTGTACCGCGTGAAAAATGGTGCTAAATTCAGAGATTTAAATAGAAACTGCAAAATTATCCAGTACTATGTGATAATTCGCAACGTGATTACAAAAGCATTACGATTATAAACAAAATATATGAAAATATTGCTGAATTTGTCACGATTAATCATGTTTACTTACGTCCAATCGTAGCACAGACACCACAGCGAATGGCGCCTCAAGCCGCCGCTGCGACCGCGATGGTGTGGTGTTGCAGCGGCTGGAGCTGCGGCTCGCGGTTAGCCGCCACCGCAAGCCGCTTGTGTGTGGGAGACGCTTAATGCTGCGTTCCAGTCTGATAGCATACAGAGTCAGTCCAATTACAAGATGTGAGGCATCCCATCTTAGTCCTCAGAGGTGAAAGTGGACCTGTAGCTTTCTTTGATTTATGTTGGTTGCAAATGTGTGTAATAGTATCTATAGTCTGTAGGTTCGTTTACCATTATTATAAAAAACATGTCAAATAATTAGCAAGACAAAATTTTGATTGCATAGTGAGTGTTAAACAAATAAAAATTTGCCGGAAAACTAGTTCTTCGGCAAACACTATTCCGGCCTTTCTGGAGCGTGACTCAATGAGTTTTAATCAAAATTCACTCCGGACATTTTATAGTGAGAACATTGATAATTAAATAAATAATGAAAAAAAAAATACTGCTTAATATGTTTTCATTTCTCAATTTTTTTAATCTACGAACACATTAAATATTTAGTGCAAGTACGAGTACACCAATATTGCAGCTATTCTAATTTGAAATCACGAGACAAATTGGCTTTAAATTTGTTTTAAGACCTAATAAAAACATGTAGTCTTCATTGTAGATAGCCTAAGTTTTAAAGGAACAATTTCAAGTTTGCAAGCTGTTGTGAAAATTTGAAAATAACACACGAACTTGACAACTGGTACACACTAACGCACTAACTTACAAACTTAAAACAAATATTTTTTTAAAGGATAAGGGTGACAAACGAGCACACAGTCCACCTGATGGTACGTGGTTGCTGTGGCCCATATACATCTACATCTATCCTCGATTACGAATTAAAATGCAGATGCGTGATGACACCCGTAAGGACTAAGATGAAATGCCTCGTTTTCTGTAAATAGGGTCTGCGGTTGTCTACACTCACCATACGAAACACAACAGCGTTAAGCTGCTATTTTACGCAGGTATTCTGTGAGAGCGTGGTCCTTCCCCGGTCGAGCCGACCCATTCGCGCTACAACCACAATATAGCTGCAGCATGGCTCTACCACGTATAAAAATAAGTTTCCCTTTTAACTATTTGAAGTTTGGATTCTTCGTTAGTTGAGTATTTAATTATTTTTTTCCGTTTCAACAGCCGAACAGTACAGTTCAGCCTCAGTAGCGAACTTAACCGCTACTGAGGATAGGCCTTTATAAAATGTGTCTTCCAGCACGCATTACTTGGACGATGAGCTCGCTGCTAAGCTGCGAATTCACGCTAGTATTCTGTGAGAGCGTGGTCCTAATCCGATGGAGTCAACCGATTCCTGGTACAACTATATTAATATATTGGTAAATCCAATTGGGCATACCTTAAGCGCATTAAAAAAATTACGTATAACATGATTATACGGAATTTTTAAAGTAGTTTAAATACATTTCGACAGCACTATCGGCTTCAACATCCTCGAAAACCATGAAAATGACACCCGTGATGAAAAAATTGATACCTATTGCAGCCGCCATCTTGGATTTACATTTCGACAGCACTATCGGCTTCAACTCTCTCGAAAACAATGAAAATGACACCCAAGATGAAAAAATTGGCACCCACTTCAGCCGCCATCTTGGATTTACATTTCGACAACCCTATCGGCTTCAACTCTCTCGAAAACTATGAAATTGATACCCATGATGAAAAAATTGATACCTATTGCAGCCGCCATCTTGGATTTACATTTCGACAGCACTATCGGCTTCAACTCTCTCGAAAAGCATGAAAATGACACCCAAGATGAAAAAATTGGTACCTACTTCAGCCGCCATCTTGGATTTACATTTCGACAGCACTATCGGCTTCAACATCCTCGAAACTCATGAAAATGACACCCATAATGAAAAAATTAATACCCATTGCAGCCGCCACCTTACATTTACATTTCGACAACCCTATCGGCTTCAATTCTCTCGAAAACCATGAAAATGACACCCATGATGAAAAAATTGATACCTATTGCAGCCGCCATCTTGGATTTACATTTAGACAGCACTATCGGTTTCAACTCTATCGAAAACCATGAAAATGACACCCAAGATGAAAAAATTTATATCTATTGCAGCCGCCATCTTGGATTTACATTTCGACAGCACTATCGGCTTCAACACCCTCGAAAACCATGAAAATGACACCCATGATGAAAAAATTGATACCTGTTGCAGCCGCCATCTTGGATTTACATTTCGACAGCACTATCGGCTTCAACACCCTCGAAAACCATGAAAATGACACCCAAGATGAAAAAATTGGTACCCTACTTCAGCCGCCATCTTGGATTTACATTTCGACAGCACTATCGGCTTCAACATCCTCGAAACTCATGAAAATGACACCCATAATGAAAAAATTAATACCCATTGCAGCCGCCACCTTACATTTACATTTCGACAACCCTATCGGCTTCAATTCTCTCGAAAACCATGAAAATGACACCCATGATGAAAAAATTGATACCTATTGCAGCCGCCATCTTGGATTTACATTTAGACAGCACTATCGGTTTCAACTCTATCGAAAACCATGAAAATGACACCCAAGATGAAAAAATTTATATCTATTGCAGCCGCCATCTTGGATTTACATTTCGACAGCACTATCGGCTTCAACACCCTCGAAAACCATGAAAATGACACCCATGATGAAAAAATTGATACCTGTTGCAGCCGCCATCTTGGATTTACATTTCGACAGCACTATCGGCTTCAACACCCTCGAAAACCATGAAAATGACACCCAAGATGAAAAAATTGATATATTTTGCAGCCGCCATCTTGGATTTACATTTCGACAACACTATCGGCTTCAACACCCTCGGAAACCATGAAAATGACACCCATGATGAAAAAATTGATACCTAATTCAGCCGCCATCTTGTATTTACATTTCGACAGCACTATCAGCTTCAACACCCTCGAAAACCATGAAAATGACACCCCATGATGAAAAAATTGGTACCTACTTCGGCCGCCATCTTGGATTTACATTTCGACAGCACTATCGGCTTCAACACTCGAAAACCATGAAAATGTCACCCATGACAAAAAAAAAATATACTACTTGCTTTTAGTACGTACTACTATTATTTATTCTGTGCTTTTAAATATTGTAATAAAAAAATGTCTTATTATTATTATAATTAAGTATTTAAGAAATTTGGTTATTCGAATATTGTGTATTTGTACAGCGATCTTTTTGAGCCGCTGCAAACAACCGAAACAATGTCCACTCACGAAGGCGACTGAAGCCAAACCACAGAAAAAAAAACAAAAAACCAGCACAAACTATATAGAAACACTACCAAACCAGTGGCATACAGTCCATACTATAATTTTTCTTAGAGGTATTATTATGTCATGACAGTTTGTCCATGTTGCAGTAGATGTCGCTTTTTTAAATTTAGCCATGCTTGGCCAATTAAGAATCAAACAAATTAATGAATAGTTTAAAATACAATCGAACCTTGCTAACTTACTATTTTGTTACAAAACAAATTTGTAATTAAATTTTTAGTATAATTTATTTATTTTACATTATTCCCTATATATAATGTACTCTGTGAGCCAAACTAAACTACTCATTACTACTCTGTGGCTGTAGCTTCCCATTTAGAGAAAGAGTTTTGGCGGGAACTCGACCGGCGGCGGCTTGCTGCTCCTGTATTATTGTTTAAATATTGGTTTGAAGTGGACTTTGATATGTAAAAGTAGTGCGATTTTGTGTATTAAGTGTCTGCGCATGTGAACTATTAATGGAAACTGTGAAACAAGTGCTCTGATGGTGATGGAATCTCAAGATAAGCTGTTTGTTTGCATAGGCGCCTTTAGATACCATCGCCAACTGTCAGCTGCCTGCTGGCTCAAGTTACCGTCAAAATCTCCCAAGGCTGCACAATGTGACGCATCAACATATTGTGAAGCAGTGAAATATGAAGGAAAATTATACATGAAGATAAGGCTGTATGGCATAGTTCCTTTGCCTGCTCTCTCGAGCGAATAATAAAAACAACAACAACAACCATTTAGAGAAATATTTTTGTATACGAGGCTAACAAATCAACGTAAATTTCGCCATTTTGGAGCCGAAAAAAATTAATTATAGCTAAACAAAACAAAACTACACTGCCATTTACATTCAGTGGCTTCCCACATGATAGATGAAGAGATTAAAAAATAGATTGAGTTAAACAATTAATATTTTCAAAAGTTATTGTGTTTACAAGCCACAGGGACATGATAAATCCACACCATAAGCCACTAAAACCCTTTTTTTTATTTAAAAATAGCAATTAATCGATTTAAAAAAAATATTAATAAGTTCAACAATCATTTATCTTTCTAACAATGTGCTTTTTATATCATTTATATGTATAATATGATTGCTAGATACGATTTTATTCGATAAAATGTTGGAATCTTAATTTTTAGGCGATAGTAGAACATACCTTGCGCTTCCGCTTAAGGTATGCAATATTTCAAGTGTGGCTTTACAACGTATATATGCTTGTAGTAATTTTCTTATAGAATCAGTGTAACAAAAAACAGTCCACATGATAGTAAATGAATGCTGTGGCTTATAAATATCTATATCTATCCTCTATTAAAAATCAACGCCTCTGAGGACTAAAGTGGAATGCCACATTTCCAGTAACATGGATTTCCGGTTCTCTAGACTTAACAAAAGAAACACATACGAGTATCAATTAAGATGCAATATTACGCTGGTATTTTGTTGAGAGCGTGGTCCCCCGTGGTTGTGGTTCCCCGATCGATGTCGGCTCTACCGCGTTACAAAACATACATAACACGTAAAATATACAAACAGTACTTTCCTTACATAGATATATTTATAAGAATAAATCTGCAAATGTTCAAAATCTGTTTAATGTAGTTTACAGTTAATTTTAATTCTGAACGACCGATTAAGATAAAAGTCCTCTGATAACGATAATTAATGTGTCTGCCATCTTAGCGCTAAAATGAAATAGCTTTTTCAAGAAAATTTAAGTTATCTCGTTTCCTAGTTTGGGCGCAGGAATGTTTTGTAATTCGATTTAAAACTGAGTCCCCACGATGGTTTGGCGTTCAAATGACTCCAGTTGCGATTGCTACCCATTCCGGTCACAATTGTTTTAAGGGTTCCTCCTATTCGGTCAGACGGACAATCATCTAAGAGATTTTGCTCAAGAAAATAATTGAAACTTAGCAATATTTTAGGATGTGGTTACACAATAAAGAAGTTAAAAATCAAAAATTTCTCGAAAATGATAGTTGATATTAAAGTTAATAGAGGTGAAGACGGTGGAGATGTAAAAAATAAGTTGAAAAAACATTGTTTGAGAACAATGAAAATTCACTATTTTTGCTTAAATAAATCCAAAGACCACCACGTGCTCATCAGTGAAGGAAAAACCGTGAAAAATCCTGCATGTCAGAGAAATAAGAAGCAATATTTTTCGAATTTATGTGAAGTTCAATAACACGCATTAAGGCAGCGCGGCGCACATTTACTTGCCTTATACCTGGATCGTATATAGGCCGTAACTTTAACTTTAACTTAAAACCAAAGAATCGATAGTAAAAAATAAATAAATCAAGTGTTCAATCCTGAGAAGAGTTTTAAGCTGAAAGCTGAGGCAGCTTAAAAGTCTTCTCACATTCAGTCTAAATAATTACTGGCATTAAAACTTCGTACTCAGATATGACGACACATCTTTACCTTTTTTGTATAATCAAGTCACTGAAATGATACTGAAAAGTTTAAATAAGTAATGTTATTTAAAAGTAAAGAAATTTATGATAATATATTTTACCAAAATTAACCATAATGAGTTGGTTTGTTATTCATTTTACATAAAAAACAGAAAATATTTGGAAGTGTATCTATTAGAACATACACCTGAGGTAACATTCATCCTAGTTCAGGCACATGTTATTGTAGACTATTTTAGAAAAAGGCATTGCTTGAATTACTTTACAGTTTATTGAAATAAAAAAAGTTGAAGTTGATAGCATATGTCCATGGACTGACTGCAAGAGCCATCAATAAGACTGAAAAAATCAGGAGGCGACTAGTTAGATATGAATAAAAAAATCGGTCGGTTGCATGTCATGCATAATAAGTGACATGTGCTACCAATCCTTCTTCCTTCTTAACTAACCTATGCATTGCGTCGTTCGTAATAATTAGGGACAGCAATTTATAAGCAGCTTTCTTTTACAATAAGGATGGTTGATGAGCACACAGTCCACAAGACGGTAAGTGAATGTTGTAGCTCATAGACATCAACATTTATCCTCGATTAAGAATCAAAGTGAAAATGCGTTGTCACCCCTAAAGACTAGAACGGAGTGCATAGATTGAAGAAAATTTTTTTTTATATTTTATAAAATAATGTTGAAAAAGGAGCACACAGTCCACCTTATTGTAAGCGAATGCTGTGGCTCATAGATATTTACAGTTACAATCAATTGAGATTCAAAATTCAGATGCGTTTTCAACCCTTAGGACTTAGACGAAATACCTCGTTTCTAGTAAAAGGGGTCTCCGGTTCTCTAAGCTCGCCATACGAGTCTTTCCTGAATAAAGGCCCCTCTCGCATCTAAAACGAGCCCGCTACACATTCTCGCACCTCTCACCTGCGCACCGTTTCACAGCGTCGGTACGCGTCGTCGCTGCGCTCAACTGCCTAGCACATCTCTGGTGAAAACGCAGCCTTACAAGGCGTAAGTTCGGCCTCACATGAAATACTGTTCCCATATCTAGGCTGGGGCTCCCCAGTGCCAGCTCCTTTTACTTGACCGCATCCAGCGCACAGCGGCTCGATTCGTCAACGAGCAAGTTCTTTCCGCTCGGCTCGATTTACTGGCGCTGCGAAGAGATTTTACACCATTTTATTTTTCACCTGCTGTGAAGAGTGCTCTGAGGAATTGTTCGAATTAATCCCAGCCACCAAATTTAACGGACGCACATCGCGGCAAAATTTCAATACCATCCACATCATCTAGATGCTTGGCGGTCCACCACTGTACTTTTCACTAAGAGTTTTCTTCCACTTATGTCTTTTCTATGGGAAAGTTTAACACCGGCGATTTTTCTGGACCGATACGGCTTAGAGACCTTTAAGAAAAGAGCTTACTCCTTTCTAAAAGGCCGGCAATGCACCTGCAATTCCTTTGGTGTTGCAGTTGTTCATGGGCGGCGGTAGTCACCATCAGGTGAGCTGTATGCTCGTTTACCCCCTTCTCCTATAAAAAAATACAAAACATAACAGTATTAAACTGCTATTTTACGCTGTTATTCTGTGAGTGAGGTTGAGCCGACCAATTCATGCTATAGCATGAATGGGTCGGAATAGGTAAATAATATAGCTGCAGCGTAGCTCTATCACGTAAACGTCTCCGGTTCTTTACACTTACCATAAAAAATACGGCAGTACTAATCTGTGCTAATTCACGATGCTATATTTACTAGTAGCTATCTCCAAAACTATATGAAAATTTGAATAATAGAATAATTTTATATCTCTTATAAATATTTAACTTATATATTGCATACCTTAAGCGAAAGCGCAAGGTAATGTTCTACTATCGCCTAAAAATTAAAATTCCAACATTTTATCGAATAAAATCGTATCTAGCAATCATATTATACATATAAATGATATAAAAAGCACATTGTTAGAAAGATAAATGATTGTTGAACTTATTAATAATTTTTTTAAATCGATTAATTGCTATTTTTAAATAAAAAAAGGGTTTTAGTGGCTTATGGTGTGGATTTATCATGTCCCTGTGGCTTGTAAACACTATAACTTTTGAAAATATCAATTGTTTAACTCAATCTATTTTTTAATCTCTTCATCTATCATGTGGGAAGCCACTGAATGTAAATGGCAGTGTAATTTTGTTTTGTTTAGCTATAATTAATTTTTTCGGTTCTAAAATGGCGAAATTTTCGTTGATATGGTTGCCCAGTATATAAATTGTTTCTGTAAATGGGGATCTACAGCCACAGAGTAGTTTAGTTCACAGAGTACCTTTGTATTAAGTTTAGTTCGGCTTCAGTCGCCGTCGTGAGTGGACATTGTTTCGGTTGTTTTCAGCGGCTCAAAAAGATCGCTGTACAAATACACAATATTCGAATAACCAAATTTCTTAAATACTTGATTATAATAATAATAAGAGATTTTTTATTACAATATTTAAAAGCACAGAATAAATAATAGTAGTCCGTACTAATAGTAAGTAGTATATTTTTTTTTGTCATGGGTGACATTTTCATGCTTTTCGAGGGTGTCGAAACCGATAGGGTTGTCGAAATGTAAATCCAAGATGGCGGCCGCAATAGGTATCAATTTTTTCATCATGAGTGTCATTTTCATGGTTTTTGAGGGTGTTGAAGCCGATAGTGCTGTCGAAATGTAAATCCTAGGTGGAGACTGCAATAGGTATAAAATTTTTCATCATAGGTGTCATTTTCATGGTTTTCGAGGGTGTTGAAGCTGATAGTGCTGTCGAAATGTAAATCCAAGATGGCGGCTGAATAAGGTACCAATTTATTCATCATGGGTGTCATTTTCATGGTTTTCGAGGGTGTTGAAACCGATAGTGCTGTCGAAATGTAAATCCAAGATTGCGGCTGCAATAGGTATCAATTTTTTCATCATGGGTGTCATTTTCATGGTTTTCGAGAGAGTTGAAGCCGATAGGGTAGTCGAAATGTAAATCCACGGTGGAGGCTGCAATGGGTATCAATTTTTTCATCATGGGTGTCATTTTCATGGGTTTCGAGGGTGTTGAAGCCGATAGTGCTGTCGAACTGTAAATCCAAGATGGCGGCTGAAGTAGGTATCAATTTTTTCATCATGGGGTGTCATTTTCATGGTTTTCGAGGGTGTTGAAGCCGATAGTGCTATCGAAATGTAAATCCAAGATGGCGGCTGCAATAGATATAAATTTTTTCATCATTGGTGTCATTTTCATGGGTTTTCGGGGGTGCTGATGCCCCATAGTGCTGTCGAAATGTAAATCCAAGATGGCGGCTGCAATAGATATCAAGTTTTTCATCTTGGGTGTCATTTTCATGGTTTTCGAGGGTGTTGAATCCGATAGTGCTGTCGAAATGTAAATCCAAGATGGCGGCTGAAGTTGGTATCAATTTTTTCATCTCGGGTGTCATTTTCATGGTTTTCGAGGGTGTTGAATCCGATAGTGCTGTCGAAGTGTAGATCCAAGATGGCGGCTGAAGTTTGTACCAATTTTTTCATCTCGGGGTGTCATTTTCATGGTTTTCAAGAGTGTTGAAGCCGATAGTGCTGTCGAAATGTAAATCCGAGATGGCGGCTGCAATAGTTATCAATTTTTTTCATCATGGGTGTCATTTTCATGGTTTTCGAGGGTGTTGAAGCCGATAGTGCTGTCGAAATGTATTTAAACTACTTTAATAATTCCGTGTTATCATGTTATACGTAATTTTTTTAATGCGCTTAAGGTATGCCCAATTGGATTTACCAATATATTTATACTTTCATACACAAATCATAAACCATTTCAGGCATTCTCTACCGGTCAACCATTGGCCTAAACAGTGATAGACGTATAAGAGGCGATGCTACAATAATCAAAATTAAAAGGTTAAAAAAGAATTATATATATATATATATATATATATATATATATATATATATATATATATATATATATAAAAATTACATGTCACGTTGTTTGTCCGCGATGGACTCCTAAACTACTGAACTGATTTTAATGAAATTTTGCACACTGTGTGCATTTTGGTCGAACTTGAGAGATAGAATAGTTTTTATCCCGATAAATGACCCTCAAAAATTTTTATTGCGAATTTAAAGATTTTCCTAGGAAGGGATGTTGGGAAAGCGCAAAACAACGTCTGCCTGGCGAGCTAGTAAATATATATAAAATTTTATTGATTCAATATATACATAGTAACTTTGAATTTAACTTATGATATTCTTTAAACTTATTATTTAAATGGAAAATTTCTTAGCGATAATTTGGGAAGATTCAGTAGGGGAGGGCCGTTTATTTATTTACTAATTCAGAAAACCCTCGGCTAACAATAAACTTAGTAGGTAGAAAATAATTAAGCTATCTTGTTTCAATCAAAATAAAAGGCTGTAGAAAATTTGGGATTTGGTACCCCTTTCACTCGTACGTACGTATAAAACAGTATAATTAGAAGCACTCTGATATTCCATTTCGTAAGATATTTTAGGACAGGATGAGGACGGGAAAGATGCCTTATCGAAGCCTTAATTTTCGTGGTAACAAAGGTTGTACAGCGGTATTTATAATTTAAACAAATGCAATGTCAAAAGATTAAATCATTATTTATCCTATATTTTAAGTGAAATATTCTTATATAAATGTATGTTACAAAATCCCAGGAAATTTACATAATCTGTCTTCCGACGAGTTTCAAAACTTTATCGTTTTAAACGATTGTATAAAAAGAGTTATTATATTATTAAAGAATTTATACATGATAGTAATCCCAGTGAATCAACAATCACTACCAGGCTGTGTGTGTTCTTATTTGTTTTGTGTTGATAATTAATATGCATTAAATAATTATAAACTGTTTTAATTAAAAAATGCCCACTGGGTTTCTTGCTAGTGGTATATTAAAGAGTGACTTTTATCAAGTATTATTTAAAATGTATATCGAATATAAAAGTTTTTATTTCTTTCTTTCTCTCTAAAATCATTTCGAAATGGCGATCGATTGAGCTATGAACTGTATAGAAGTAAATGTGCTACTGTGCCATCTAAAAGTGAGCTACAACATAATAGATAGCATAAATACCTGTTCCATATATATATAAACCACTCTAACGATTAGAATTACGTGGTAGAGCCATGCTGCAACTATATTATGGTTGTAGCACGAATGGATCGACAAAGCAACAAGCTATCAAAGAATACCGGCGTAAAATAGTAATTTAATGTTGCCGTCTGCAGATGTTTGTACGCCGTGGCGTCCACTTGGCAACGGGTGAAGTGTGTGCACGATTTCACCTTTTTTTCTATAAAAAAACGTATGGCATTATATCATTGATAAAATGTTGTTATACAAGTTTATCTGTATGTCTGTATTCCTGAGATAATTATATCAAACGCCAAGGAACGCTCGGACGCCTTGTCATATTTAATACGGCCAGATGAATCTCAAGTTGTTAAATAATAATTATACACACACAAATAAATATATTTCTGAATTGTAACAACAACCTTCACATATCATAAATAACCGACTTATAATGAATCCCTGAGGGTATTGATTATTAAGATCTCCACTCCTCTCCCTTCAAACGTACAGAAACATGTGCGGAAACTGTGCCTCCCCAGGCGGTCTCCTACGCAGAAATGTAGTCCTGAACCTAGTTTATGAAAATAAATATAAAACATTACAGGCCTTAGGTAATATATGTTACTAAATATAAAACTAGTAATATATATGTTGTCTTTCGAAACTCATGATAAAGATTGAGTAATAAAGACAAGGACGAAATGACTATGGGAAATCAAGCGGCTAACAAAGTATTTTTCCTGTGTAATTGGCATTATGACAATAACGTGAACACGATTCTTCTCATAGCTGGAAATGGATTAATTTTGTTCTCATAAGAAATATATTTTTGTTAAAGTGGAATAAAAAAATACAAGTTATGTAGATTTGTATAATAAAAACTATTTGTATAACTTTATTGTAATTGTCTTTGGTCTTACAATGGGCGGATTTTATGCCTACAGCCTTTCTCGGCTAATCAACCCTGAGAGAATAAGGAAATAGATGGTTGGTGCAGACTGTTAGAAAATAGCAAACAAAAAGTTGTACATACGAACACTTAGCTTAATTGTTTCAACGAAAGATATCCGACTGTGATGCCACGATCACAGTGCTGTAATTATTTTGGGCCTTGTATTGTTTACGAACTATTTTTTTTTCACTTTTTTATTTTAATTAATTAATAAATAATAAAGTAAAATAATACTAACAAAATTTAAAAATTATACAATTAAAAAAGATTACAGATTTAACAGTATAAATAGTAGTTCAGTAGAAGTAAACATCATCAGCATCAATAGCATTATCATTACAGCCTTTCACAAGTCCACTGCTGAGCATAGGCCTCCCCCAAGGATTGCCACAAAGCACGGACACGAGCCACCTGCATCTAGACTTCCTGCATGTCTCACCAGATTGTCACTCCATCTAGTGGGGGGTCGCCCTACACTTCATTTACTGGTAAGAGGCTGCCACTCAACAACCTTTTCCCCATCGGTAGTCGGTTCTTCGAGCTATATGGCCAGCCCATTGCCACTTCAGCTTACTAATTTCCTGAGCTATGTCGGTCACTCTGCTTCCACTGCGGATATCCTCATTTCTAAGTTAATCATGCAGAAAAACCCCAAGCATAGACTTCTCCATAGCTTGCAGAGCGACCTTGAGCGTCCTCACACGGCCAGTAGTGAAGGACCGTGTCTCAGATCCGTAAGTCATCACTGGCAACACGCACTAGTTGTACAATCTCGTATTCAGGTTTTGAGGTATACCTGACGAGATGTGTCGTAGTTTTCTGAACGCTGCCTAGCCGAGTTGAATCCGTCGATTGACCTCTCGGTCGAAGTTGGACTTACCTAGTCGAACTATTTGTCCCAGGTAAACATACTTGTCAACAACTTCGAGCTTAGTCCTCCCAACAACTACCGGCATAAGCGTGACATGGACATTAAACATGGTGTTTTGTTTTGTCCATGTGCATCTTAAGACCTATCCGTTGGGAAACACTATTGAGTTCATTAAGCATAGTGCTTAGGTCCTCCAGCGATTCTGCCATAAGGACTATATCGTCAGCAAGTAGTAGTATAGATGAAGTAAACAAGTTAGATATTAATAGTAAACCATTTAATGTTTTTTTTAATGTAATTAAGATAGTCAAGGGATACTCATCCCAAATTACCTGTCCTGTAGTTGTGGTATGGTATACGGGTATGCGACCCCGGCTTCCCTAGCTATTACTGTCCTATCCCTTGCCCTCCTGGACGGTAATATCCTACATTTCCTATTTCCTACCCTAACTTACCTTACTCTTCCTTTTCACACCTATCCTTCCCCTTTTCCTATTCCTACCCTCCGCCAATCCAACGTCAGCCGCGCGGATGGATGCATGGCTAGGGGCGAGCCTAGTCGTTAGCGTGACACACTGCCCTGGGACCGGGCGAGCCCAGAATTAGGCTAGCCTTACCCTGGCATGCTGGGATCTGCTGGGTGGGACAAGCCTTTCCCTCGCTATTCGTGGGAACGCAATGGAGAATGATAAAAACAATTTAACTAACCAAAATGGCGGCGATGTGGTTCGCCACCCATCACGTCTCGTTTCTCGCGGGGGCGAAAAGCGGCCCACGGAGAGCCGCTTCGCTACGTTGAATGTAAGAGGAGGAATGGATGGTAAGGTAGATGAAGTATGTCAGATGATGGATGAACGTTGCATTGATATTATGTGCGTAAACGAAACCAAGAGGTAAGGATGTGACACCACGGTTCATGGCCCCTACACGGCATACTCGTCGGGAGTCCCCCAAACCAGCCGAGGCTATCAGGGAGTTGGTGTGATTCTTTCATCTCGAATGGTTGAATGTGTGATGGAGCATGAATGTATAAGCCCAAGACACCTCTGGATTAGGTTAAAAGTCGGACTCACTCGCTTGTTTATCCTTGGGGTCTATGCACCGACGGATCTGCATGGAGGTGGGTCATTAAGATCACAACAAGAGAGAGAGGAATTTTGGGATAGCATGAGAGAGGTCTTGAATAAATGCGGAGAAAATGAACGGATCGTGATGTTAGGGGACTTTAATGGATGGGTTGGAGTAAAGCGTGATGGGTATGAAGGAGTTCTGCGTACGTTTGGAGACGAGAGAGTGAATGACAATCGGAAAAGCCTGCTTGATGTATGCTTGGAATGGAATCTGTGCGTGGCCAACACAATGTTTGACCACAAAAAGATCCATTTGTATACAAGAGATGAGGGTGAGTCTAGAAGTATGATTGATTTTGTAATTGTGGATGAAAGACTGAGGAAGAAAGTGCTAGACACTCGGGCATACCGCGGTGTAGGCCTCGACACAGACCACTTCCTGGTCATAGCCCGAATGCGTGGCCTCTTTAAACGGTGGCGACACCGAGGTGCCGAGCCTACGAGTGTTTTGGACAGAGTAAAAGTGGAAAATCTACAAGAAAAAGAAAAGAAAGACGAGTATGTAGAGAAACTGAAAGAAAGTTTTAAAGGGATAGAAGAGATAGGAGTGATTGAAGATTTGTGGGAGACATTTAAGAAAGGGGTCGTAAATGTTGCTATTGAGGTATGCGGGGTAACTAAAAGAAGGAAAGGAAGAAAGAATGATAACGCGTGGATGGATAAAGATGTACAAAGGGTTGTGCAAGAAAAGAAGAAAGCGTGGTTGGATTGGTTAGCAACAAAAGCTAACCAAAAAGTTCAAAAGGCGACGGATGACGAGATAAAGGAAGAAAGAACGAAGTATAAAAGATTGAAAACAGCAGCGAAAGAATTTGTGTCTAGAAAGAAAGAAGAACGAAAGGATGATTTCGATAGGAGGCTCACTGAAGATTTCCAGTCAAACATTAAGTTTTTCTGGAAAACCATCAAAACAGCCAGAGGAAAAACTTCTACCTCGGAGCTGAGTACAATCAGGAGTCAAGATGGAAGCATTATAAAAGGAGAAGAATGTGTGTTAAGGAGATGGAAAGAGTATTTTGAAAGTTTGTTTGAAAGAGGGGAAGTGCAGGTACAACATCTGCCACCTTCCACGGAAAATAATATAAATGTTGATGAAAATGAGATAAGCATGGACGAAATAGTGAAAGCGTTGAAAAGTATGAGATTAGGTAAGGCTGCAGGGTATGACAGGATTACCGCCGAGATGCTGAGGGCTGGACAGGGCCTGGTAGCTAGTCAGCTGTACCGCCTTTTCAATCTGTGCTGGCGAAATGGGCAAGTACCGGGAGACTGGTGCAAAGCTGTAATCGTGCCATTGTATAAGGGAAAAGGGTTACGGCAGGACTGCATAAATTACCGTGGTATAAGCCTTCTCAGCGTCGTCGGTAAATTGTATGCGAAAGTGTTGATTGAAAGGGTTGTCAATGAAACAGACGAGAAAGTATGGGATGCACAAGCGGGATTTAGAAAGGGAATGGGATGTACGGATCAGGTATTTTCCTTGCGGTGTATAGCCGAAAAGTGTTTGGCTAAAAACAAGAAAGTCTACTGCGCGTTCGTAGATCTAGAAAAGGCCTATGATAGAGTGGTGAGGAATGAATTGTGGTCAGCACTGTCCGTGAACGGTGTGAGCAGTATCCTCATACGAGCGTTGCAATCTTTTTATAGGGATCCTAGTGCTTGTGTAAGGATAAACGGGGCATACACTGAATGGTTTAATATCGAAAAAGGTGTTAGACAGGGGTGTGTAGCGTCACCGTGGCTGTTTAATCTGTTCATGGACAATTTTTTGACAGATTTAAAAGAGAATGAAAGTGGGTTGAGAATGAATGAGTTACTCGTCAAATGTTTTCTCTATGCTGATGACCAAGTATTACTTGCGTCTTCGGCCGAGGAGTTGCAGGAGATGGTAACTGTTATGAGTGGAGCTTTTGTTAGAAAAGGAATGAAGATGAATGTAAGGAAGACGAAAGTGATGGTGTTTGAAAAAGACGAGGCAGTGATAGACTGCAATATCGTGATTGAAGATGAACAAATTGAACAGGTGAAAGAGTTTGTGTATCTGGGGTCAAAGTTTACAAGAGATGGAAAGTGTGAGAGTGATATCGAAAGAAGAGTGAATGCAGGAAACATAGTGAATGGAGCTTTGCACTCCTTTATGAGCAGTCGGAAGGTATCTAACAAGGCTCGTTTGGCTGTGCATGAGGGGGTGTTGGTTCCGACCATGTACGGAAGTGAAAGTTGGGTATGGCAGAAGAAACATGAAAGCAGAATAAATGCAGTTGAGATGAGAGCATTAAGAAGTATGACAGGAGTTAAACTGAGTGACAGGATAAGAAATAGTGAGATAAGGAAACGCTGTGGTCTGAAAGAAGATGTAGTGACAAAAACTGAGAAAGGTATGCTGAGATGGTTTGGTCATGTCGAGAGAATGAATGAAGAACGATTGACGAAAAAAGTGTATAGGGCGAGTGTGAATGAAAGTGTTGGAAGGGGTAGACCTATGCGGACATTTCTAGACCAAATTAGGGACGTCTTGAAAAAAGGCCAGGTCAAGAGTACCCTAAACCGTAGAGCATGTATGAAGGGAATAATGAAAGTGGACGAAGCGAAACAAGTATGTAAGGATCGTAGCAAGTGGAAAGAAGTGGTCTCTGCCTACCCCTACGGGAAAGAGGCGTGATTATATGTATGTAATTACACGAATATAGTATATTCCTACGATAATTTTAGGTGACAGTTACGTGAAATAGCAGCTTAACACTGCTGTGTTTCGTATGGTGAGTGTAGAGATCTGACGACCCTTTTTACTCGACACGAGGCATACTATCTTACTTACACACAACACAACATGTCACAACGTATCTAAATTTTGATCTATATAGAGGACAGAAATAGAGGAGAGAGATGGTAAATACGAGTATGTATCGTACCTTGAGAAGAACAAAAGCATAAGTGGTCTTATGTCGATTTGTTTGTTTTTACACCATCAAAAAGAACAATGCAAATAACATAAGCTCAATTTTTTCAGATTTTTCTTATAAGTATTAAGGAATTAGTATTTAAATTTGTTAACTGTGCATTTTTGCATTTGAAAAAAAATTATCGACTAAAAAAGTAGTTTTTATTATTCTTTTTAAAAATCGTTAACCCCACACTAGGATTTTCTCCAATATCGTGGAGGCAGTTTACAAACATATATTGCACGAGGACAAACATCCAGACCCGGAACAATTATTTGTAGGCCATACAAATACTTGCTCCGTACGGGATTCGAACCCGCGACCCCCAGCGCAACAACTCATTACTAAGCCACTGCGCCACGGAGCCGTCATTTTTATGGATTACGCAGAAAATAAATAAATAAGCTACACGTACATTGCTTAACAACTTTTTAAACCTGAAAAAATACAATTATTAATTTCAGTAAACGTTTGAAAGTCATTTTTTTGTCGTAAAATTTTAAATGTTGTATTTAATGTAAACATTATAATATAAATTTTCCTTGTTCAAAATTATTTTTCCCCAGAAATTATCGCAATTACCACTAAGTATGTTATAAACTTATTTACAAATAAAAGCTATTTGATTGATTAAGCAATGTCATTGTCTTAATTTCTAAGCGTAATATCGATTACGGCTTTATTCCCCTAAAAATAGAACTGTCCTATTCACGTAAGCTCGCATACATATGAAATATTTGAAAGGATTCCGAGATAAGCGCGAATATGTGCAGGAGTCCAGGGAGCGACGTCGTCTTCCTGCATGTCATGTAATGGGGGTTGCCCTACACTTCGCCTTCCGGTACGAGGCTGCTACTCGAAAAGTTTTTTTCCCATCAGTTGTCGGTTCTTCGAGCTATATGGCCAGCCCATTGCCACTTTAGCTCACTAATCCGTTGGGCTATGTCGGTCACTCTGGTTCTACTGCGAATATCCTCATTTCTAAGTTTATCACGCAGAGAAACCCCGAGCATAGCCATCTCCATAGCTCGCTGAGCGACATTGAGCGTCCTTATATGACCAGCAGTGAAAGACCACATCTTAGATCCATAAGTCATCACTGGCATTACGAACTGGTTGTACAATCTCGTTTTCAGGTTTTGAGGTATGCTTGACGACAAGATGTGTAGTAATTTCCCGAACGCTGCCGAGCAGAGTTAAATCCGTCGATTGACCTCTCGGTCGAAGTTGGAATTACCTAGTCGAACTATTTGTCCCAGGTAAACATACTCGTCAACAACTTCGAGCTTAGTGCTTCCAACTACCGACATAGGTGTAACATGGACATTACACATAACCTTTGTTTTTTCCACATTCATCTTAAGATCTATTCGTTGGGAGACACTATTGACGCCATTGAGTATAGTGCTTAGGTCCTCCAGCGATTCTGACAAAAGTACTCGCCATTGATGTTAATACCGTATCATTTCCAGTTTAAACAGTGGTAGAGCCACGCGGCAGCTTTTGCTGTCGCACGGACTGGCTGGCTCAAGCCGGGGTGGTACCACGACCTCACAGAAAACCAGCGTGAAGTAGAGGTTTACTTCTGCATTTCTCTTGGTGAGTGCAGGTGGACGGAGGCCCTTTTTACTGGAAATGAGGCATTCCATCTTAGTACTCACGGGTGACAACGCATCTAAATTTTGATTTGGAATAGAGGATAGATGTAGATGTCTATGGGCCGCAGCAAGCACTTACCATCAGGTGGACTGTGTGCTCGTTTGTCACCCTTATCCTATAAAAAAAAGTCCCGTAGCTTGAAAACTTCTTCCAAAGCAGCGTTGAAGAGTTTCGGAGATATAACCTTGTTTTACACCTCTCTGCGGTTGGATAGCTTTCGTGCTCTAATTTTGTACTAGGATAGCCATCGTAGCCCTACTGTACAAACACTTCAGCACTACGATATACCGACAGTCAACTTGGCACTGCTGAAAGGACTGTAGCCCCGTCCAATATTCGACGGAATCAAAGGATTTCTCATAGTCCGCATACGCAAGGCAAAGTGGCAGATTGTACTCTTTGTTCTTGTGTTCAATTCTCCGAAATTATGGTACTAAAGCCTTTTCGGAAACCGGCTTGTTCCTGAAGCTGGAAGTCGTCGAGTCTGCGTGCAAGATAATTCGTAATGACTCGAAAACGGCAAGCAGACGCGGCCCAAAAGGGAAATTGGTCTGTGATTCTCCTAGAGAGTCATCTTTCTTGAAGAAAAAGACTATCGCATTTCTGCACCATGCCTCCGGAGTAGTCCCACCATGGAGGACGGAATTAAAGAGCTTCTGCAAGACTTCTAGTACCGATTTTCCACAGGTTTTAGAAGCTACGCTGTAATTTCATCCTCGCCTGGGGCCTTGCCGTTTTTAAGGTGCTGAAGAGCCATTCTAATCTCGCTCAGACTGACGTCCGGGATATCATCGGAATAATGTCGGATAAGACTCGCTCTTGGATCGTTACTCACACTTGCGTGCGGCTCCAACGTTGACGTGTACAGCTGCCCATAGAACCTCTCAATCTCACTCAAAATCTCAGGTGCCATGGAAACGATGCTGCCACATTCGGTCTTTAGCTTTGACAGTTGGCTCTTTCTGGCAGACAGATCTCTGGCAAAGACTTTGGAGCCTTGGTTCCGCTCGATTGCTTCTTCAATACGAGCTGTATTGAAGTTGCGTAAGTCCCGCCGCATGCATTTGGAGATCTGTCTGTTCAGTTGCCTGTATGCTGTCAAAGAATATAGCTTCATCTTCCGTCTAACAGCCATGATATTAAGAGTGTAATCGGAGAATTTTCGTGTGGCGGGTCTTGCAGAACTTAGTTCTGACCGCATAGCTAGTTTCTACTAGCTTGTCATTCATATCGTCCACTGCATTGCAGTCTTCAAGGCACTGAAAACGGTTTTGTAAATCAAGCTGAAAGGTTTTGAGACTTTGGATTAGAGCACGAGGGGGACGGAGCGTTGACTTAATTATACGAGATCTCTACAACTTAACGTTTAGGTTCAGTGTGCCTCTAACACCGTATAGAGTATTTTGGAGGGATGCATGGTTCTAGAGATATCCTCATATATTTTTTCAACTCCTCATTGTGATTTGTCGAGGTTGGCGCGTAAACCTATATGACTTTCAGCAAATACCGTTTGGTAATTCTGAGTATAAGTTACGAAGCCCTCGTCGACACACTCTCAATTTTTACAACATTCTTAATGAGTGATTTGTGGATGATAAATCCGACACCGAGTGATTTCGTTCCAAATAGTTATTTTTCCACTTTTTTTCATGCCGAATAAATCATTCTTACATATTTCATTGGCTAAGTTATATAAGTAATATTTCATTTACTTTTAATAAGTAGGTACCTAATTAGCTTCAGTGCTTTAAAAATTGCTTTGTCATTGCAACACTCGCTTGTTTAAATTTAAATGCTTATTCCGTTACAAATATCAAGCGCTCAAGTGTCCATTCGTTGACCTTGCGCTGATTCATACTTTGCGCGCAACAGTCCCTTTTGTTCTCGCACAGCTATAGTCTTTTTATCCGTAAGTAATAGCCGTTTTCTTTCCTTCTGCTGTGTTCATATAAAGATAAAATAGCCGATAGTTTAAAAACTTTATTGAAGAAACGTAGTTCGATAATATCAAAGCTTACAATTTACAACAATTATTTAAATTTAATTAAAAGTAGTTCTGATATTTTTCTGAGTTGCAACGTCTAGACTTAGCGGAGCGTTTTAATAAACTCGAAACCTTATATTTCGAATTTGATGAATTACAGACAAACATAGAAGTTTTTTAACAGTGGTAGAGCCACGCGGCAGCTTTTGCTGTCGCACGAATGGGCCGGTTTGAACCACGACCTCACAGAATACCAGCGTGAAGTAGAGGTTTACCTCTGCGTTTCCCTTGGTGAGTGCAGGGGCTGGAGGCCCTTTTTACTGGAAATGAGGCATTCCATCTTAGTCCTCACGGGTGACAACGCATCTACATTTTGAATTGTAATAGAGGATAGATGTAGATGCCTATGGGCCGCAGCAACCACTTACCATCAGGTGGACTGTGTGCTCGTTTGTCACCCTTATACTATAAAAAAAAGTGCTTGCCGATGAAGCGGGGTCTACGTTAGTTGAGCGTGAGGACTTTGACCGTCAATTCTTCAATCTGGTAGCCATCACGCGTAGCTTTCTCGGTGCTTCCTCCAACGATGCTGGGTCGGAGGCGGGCTTCAGATTTTTTACTTTATTTGATATCGATCCTATAGTCAAGGAGTCAAGTGTCCTAATCAGAAACCTGGTAGATACAATTAATAAAAATGTAAGGGCACTAACAAAATTAAATCAGCCCACTTAATATTGGGACACATTATTAATATATGTCATGACTAAAAAGTTAGATTTAACAACAAGTCGTGACTGGGAAGAGCATAGGAACAATATTTTAAAAGATGATCCTACTTTAATACAATTTTGTTCTATTTTAAGCAGGAAAGCGGATTGGTTAGAGTCCATCGAGTTAAATATCAATTCTTCTGAGACTAATACTATTGTAGCTTTAAATAATAGTCATACATATAAACATTCCAATTCTAAAGTCACTAAAGTTAATAAAAAATCACATAATAATTTTAATAAAATAAATAAATATTCATTATATAAATGTGAATCATTTAGAAACTTAACTATAGAGGATCCCATAAAAAGGCAAATGATTACAATGTTTGTCTTAACTGCTTGCGCGTCGAACATTCCGCTAAGCAGTGTAAACTCACACATTGAATATATTGCAAAACAAAGCACAATACGCTTTTGCATTTAGAATTTAGTGAACCTAAACCATTTTCTAATCCATTGCCTTCTGCTATGCCTTCTGATTTGACTTCTGCGTCAAACATCGCACTATCAGCCAATTCCTTTGAGCTTGCTACTTCTGCGCATGTTTTACTCTCCACAGCTATGGTGAACGTGACCAGCGGGTCGGGTAAGAAGTACACTGTGCGGCTATTGCTGGACTTGTCACAAACTGGGTTTGTCACATCGCGGTACGAGCACTAAGGTAACGGGTATTAATAATCACATATCTACCAGTACACAGTCTGGTCACCTCACAATTGAGTCTTTATGCTGTAACTTTAATGTTGATATCTATCTATATAATGTATCATTTATTGGCATAAAAATATCAAAGTAGAATTAATTGTTTGAATAATTGCATAGATTATACGTAGGTCACTCAATAAGTTTTGAGATATACAAAAAGTATTGTAGATACTATTAATATTTATTTTACATCTTTACAAAATATTCTCCATAATGCTCTTTACGGTTCCGTTCGCCTAAACTAACTCTGAAAACACTTTTGCCAGTCTTGATCTGACAGGTCGGAAATCGCTTCTTCGTAGGCAGCCACGGCTTCTTGGACGCTTGAAAAAAACTTGCCTTTTAATTTTTCTTTAAATCTTGGGAACAAAAAGAAATCGCAAGGTGCTATATAAGATTTATAAAGTCAGGATTGAAGGGTAGGTGTTAAACCAAATTTAAAATCATAATATATCATAGCGCGCAAATGTTCACGGTTAAGATTCAACGTTGAAAAAGAAAAGCGCGGGAAGCGTTGCAGGGAAATTAATAGGACTTTGTGTTTATTTTAATATTGAGCAATTATCTTACGGAGTTCTATTTTTAAATAAATTTTCTTTTTAGAAACATATAACGCGGGTGCGTTCTGTTTTTAAATTTCGAGCATTTCAAAACTTATTGAGTGACCTACGTATTACCCACAGATTGCTTAATAGGGACACTTGCGATAGTTGCCACAGTTGGTAATCGAGTTGGCAAACGCAGTTTTTAATTTTTAGTCGTTACTAGGAAGACGCTGTAGCTCTCTTTTGCCTCTTAAGACACGTGGGATATGTGGTAATGGATATTCTTACACCGCCACTACAAGGTACAAAAACATATATCGGGGGCTAATTAGTATGGAATAGAAGTCAACATTTTTCGAAATACATTAAAGAACTTTTAACTGTCTGGACGTCACGTAAAACAGCATTATCGACTAGAAGTAATATATTTGTTATTTATTTTATACAACAACATAATGAAAACAGTTACGGTAATACTAAATTTACCAAGTAACAACTGTTATTTTTAGCATCCAAACTCATGCTGTAAGAAATTAAAATGTTTGGAGTATTTAAATTGTAGTGATTACAACCATAAAAGTTTACTCATTTACTAATAATCTAAAATTAAAACAACACAATATTAATAGTCTATGTATGTATATAAATCTAATAGAAAAATTTAAACAAATAAACAATAGGAGCTCTGGATTTTGTGCGGCCCTAGAATTTACTCCAGAATCCTGGCAGGGAGAAGTCAATCATTGCAATTCATGCTTATACAAAGCTACCTCTGGCTGCAGCTCTTCTACACTGACATTAGCCTTATTGCATATTATGTTGTGCAATATCACACATGCATTTATAATAGAAGCCACCATGTGAGGCTCGTAATGTAACACTATGCACTAGGAGACATCTGAAACATGGCATTTATGTATATTATGTACCTATGTATTTATTATTATGTAAAGTCCCTACCAAGAAGCCATATCGTCTCGTTTGTGCTGAGGCCTTCCATGTGTGCCTTCAAAGGGTGATTAGCCCATATAAAAGCATCATGTGAAGCTCCCCATAGCTTGCGTCCACACTGATTATATCCATGTCTACATTGCATATCTAAAATATGAATTCAAATATATACATAATGATTCAATGTTTAAACGATTTATGTATCAATAATTTTTTTTTAATTTGTGGTTTTATTAGAATATCTCTTACCAACTGCACATTTAAAGAATGATAGTGTGACGCATCATAATTATTATTAATAAATAATAATTAAATTCAATGTAAAGGCATTTAAAAATGTCTTAGAAATTATATTTTTTAAACAATTAACATGTTTAAAATTAAGTATAAAGTTCAAATATGTTCATTGGGAATATTGAATATTATAGTATAGTTAACGCATAAATTGTCTCTAAAAAATCTCTAAATTTATTAAAATCTTGTTTAAGATATTCAAAATATATTAAATTATATAAATACAAGTCGATTATATTACAATAATAAGGATAAATAACATTTGTAATATAATAGACAAAATGGATAAAAATTTTCTAAGTTGAAGAAGGTGTTTTTGTATTAGTCGGAAAATTTCTAAGTTGATGAAAGTGTTCTTGTAATGGTCTCCATAATAAGGGGCGTTGCCGGAGACACATACCCAAGGTTATACATATATATGGGGTGGTCGGCTGACCGACTGCTAGTACTAATGTTGCACAATGACTAGTCCTATATTAGGGACTTATGATAGTAAGGTCTAACGAACCAAAGCATTAATATAGAAGGTCTTTATGATGCATAAGCATTATGATAGCAGAGTTATGACTTGAAGTCCCATATGAATAAGACATACAATAGTATGGTCTATGAAATAAAGCAAATATGTTGAAGGTCTCAAATATGTAAAAGCATTATATTGAAAGAATTGGGACTTGAAAAGGATTATTATAGTGGCGTGTAGATTGTTTCACAGCATCCGAGACCGAGGTAAACTTGGACTCGCTAACCGATGTGTCCTTGACATATCATCTTAGTGCCGATGGTAAGCGGGTTTGTTGTAGCAATACGACTTGGCCGTGGACATCGCACAACCCTACCGTTTGTGGGCGGCGTCTTAACGCATAGCGTTATGATACGTCGGCTATCTTTCGGATTAGGGTGAGTGTGTTTGGTAGTACTTTTAAGTGCAGCAAGCATACTCAACTTCATGTCTTAGTGCAATAGCGCTATGATACGTGGAGTTTTGGCTACTGACGTCTTAGTACCGTGCTACTATGTAACGTTGGTGGTATTTTTAGTTAACAACATTATCAATTTTGTTACCAAAGTCGATAGGGATCATGTGGGTGTGTTGTGAGGGGGCGCCATCCGTATGATAGTTGCATTGATGCTTATTGCTACTTGCAGTATTGCATCTTGTGATGGATCTGCGGGTGTGCTGCACCTGATTCGACGCATCTTGTGGTTCTGGTCGATGGAGGTATGCGGGTGGTGATGTCTACTGGGACTGTATGGGGGACCTTGGGATGGTGTAAGCCCGACGATAGTCGTATTGATGCTTGTTGCATTCTGCAGCATTGCGTCTCTGCGATGGTTGTTTGGCGGGTCGCTCTTCTCAATGGCGCTCTCTGCATCTTGGTTTGATTCACAACCCAAGTAGCTTTGCCCAAGTCGGGTCCCTTCATAGCGGGGCTGCAGACTGTCTGCCCTCCATGATGTTTTATATAACAACATATTAATATATCTCTATAAAGTTCCCACCTTTGAAAGATTGAAGGCAACTTGTTGGTGGGTGAGACAAACATGATCGAAAAATGCATATACTCAACGTCAGTGACACAAACCCTTTCTGATGGCGAATTATTACTAATATCTTATAACTGCCTATTGGCTATATCTGCCATTGTATTGGTTGGTGGAGCATATGTGTCGACCTCATGCGGGTGGTAGCTGGAGGGAGAATCTGAGGAGGCTCTCAAGGCTGCGGCCGAAAGCCGCGCAACGTGGGACCCCATTCCCTTGAGGTGAGCGGTAGACTCATGACACGCTCTGCGGTCAATTGGCCGTGCTGACCATGCAATTGGTGGTGATGCCTTACACTTACATCACGTCTGCAGGAACGGCGGTCTGGCAGGTGGTGGCGCTCACGGACGGCTTTTTATGGCCAGTGTGCCTATTGTTGCCTAACCCGTGTGACGTACATTCACTGTGGCTGGATTTGATCGTATCCTGTATGGCGTTTACACGCACTGACATGCGCGACTTCGGTCGATGTTTGTGCTTACGCACTATCAAGGGGCCAAGTCCTCTTTTACTGGTTCGCCAGTTATTTTGCTGTGGACTACGGTCCAGTTCCCAAATTTGCGTACCCTTCGGGGGGAGCGCATTAAAATGGTTGGCGCTCACCGTGCTCACCAGCCCTTGTATCTGGTATTTGATATAAATATATATAAATATTGTGAGCCTTTTCCAAGCGGGAAGGGATTAATTAATAAGGAATTGACTGTTGTGAACCTGATACAAGTGGAATAAGGACAATTTATTGTTCTTAACTTTTATTTGAGCTCTGTCTTCGTGAACGGGGTTCTTTAGCTTATAAGACACTACCAACAGCTTTCGATTGCTCTCGCAAATATTCATTCTTCCAAGATACACCTAAAAGAACTAAGTTACTATACAAACACAACGTAAATAAGGGTCCTAACTAAGACGATCACGCCATAAATTTATTATACGGCCTATATTTGAACAAAGATCAATGTATGATTAATATACTGGTCACGTAAGTTAGATATACTTGTATAACTTATAGAAATAGATTCTAAGGAAATAAAGGTATAAATATATATAGAAAGAGTGAAGAGATGAGAAAGGGGGGGGGGGGGGTCGTTACAATAGGTACTGTTTTCTACAGTAATATCTCTCATTTTGTGAAAGACGGACCATAGCCACATATTATGTAAAACCAATGCAGCCTCCAGGCATCTCAAATTTGTTGTAAAATCTACAAAGCCATATTTAATCACTTAATGAAAATCTTTGCTGAGCTTGCTGCATGATATAATGGTAGATACCAGTGAGCATATTATTAATGTTCAATGTTTCTAATAATAGAAGTTGTTGTTATAATCAATTAAAAATATGTATTAAATTTGTACTCACATATATATATATATATATATATATATATATATATATATATATATATATATATATATATGTGTGTGTGTGTAAACTGTAAAAAAAATATAAAATATATTCAGTACGAATTTTTGCTAAAACTGGATTAAATACACATCAGTTTTAGTAATATTTTACTAGTAATTAATGATTTAATTAATACTCAACCTTGGTTCCGATCGACAAATCAGTAAACTTAGCAGGCTTTGTCATACAAGGTCTTAAATCATCACAAAGTTCCAACACTAAGTTTTTGCTTAAACGATATCTTTTTACAAATTCACCTTCACCGATCGAAAACGGGTCGATTTAGCTGCGTAATTGTTCTTTCCATTTTGTCCTCCAAAATTTTGCTTTCATTGTACTCTTTGAGGAACTCAAAAGTTTCATAATCATCAGACACTGAAATTAATGCACAAAGAAGAATTAGACAATTTTAATATGTATATTATGTAAATAATGTAACAATTTTAAAGCAAGAAACCTAATTAAGCATGTATAACATCAAGAAACACTTTTAATACTTACTATTATAAAATTAGAATATTAAACGATTCAGAAAAAGCTCCAAAGCAACTTTTATTAAAGTGTTTAATATGACAGATATACTGTTCAATCAACGGGTCACAACTCTGTTAACAACAACGGGTTACAAACATCAAAATTGAGTTGATAGTACCGATTTAAAACGTTGAGCTAGCTTGCCGGCCACTGAAATGTTTCGTTACGTCATCACAGGTTGGCCTGCAATAAGAGGCGTACATAGTACGACAAAGCAAGGCAGTTCAGTTTACGGTCTTAAACCTAAGTCTTAAACTGACCGGCAATAAGACTTCGTAGTAGGCCCCCAGGTGTCAGGTGCGACGCTAACGCGCCCACACTCGCGCTATACGGCTTATTGGAGATATGCTCGCACATCATTACGAGACTGACTTATTTGCTAATAGCTTTAGGCCATTATGTAATAAAGCCCTTCTATTTTTGACATTCAATTTTGACATATTGTAATATATTAATTTAATCTTAGGTTAGTTAATTTGACAATGACATTTTGCTAAATCTATTTGTTATGTAATCTATTTGTCATGTATTTTTTAATTTTTTAATTTATTTGGACATGTATTTTTTTAATTTATTTGACCTTTTTGACATGTAGTTACTTATTACTTAAAACTGTAATTTGTAAATTAGCATGCTGGCGTTTTAGGCTCACTGTAAGCCAGCATGTACACTGTTTTAAAATAAATAAATGGCATATTTTGCGGAAATCAAGACGCAATGATTTATTGCGTCTTGGTTTCCGCAAAGGAAAAGGATAGAAGAATACTTTGTCGTAGCGAAATAAAAACATTTCTTGGGATCACGACTGGCTCATATTTCACCGTTACATTTACTCACGTTCTGGTATATTAACAAACAAGCTAAACGCCTTTTTGCTGTTTTCAGTTTTCTTTAAGTATTAAATGCGATAAAACATATTATTTGAAAATATTTCTTTGATTTTAAGAAAATTAAAGTTTTTATTTGCCAAATGGAAGTTCTTGCTACCTCCCTCGGTGACAGGGGTCAGTGTTTGTTTTTTTATGTATTAACTCTTACTTTAAACAATAACAATTCAATGCTACAAAAAATATATTAAAATAGATAGTTACTTTAGGTACGAAAACTACGCATTAAAAAGAATTAAACAGTAACTGTAACCAACGTTTCGAATTAAGTTGCGGTAACTCGATTTTCATGCGGATAATGCATCGTTCGGGCCATAAATAACGATAAATCGTAATCCTGAACTATTCTCTCGCAGCAGTTTATAACCTCTCTAAAAAATATATTAGAAAGTATCTAAGTAATATGTAGCTTAATTCATTAAAATGCAAAATTCAACTAAGAACTACCAGCGGGGAAAAACTCACTTGTATTTGATTCACTATTATTTGATTTATTTAATAGTTGTTTATTTTTGGGAAGGGTCCGATATCAACGTTTCAATAGTAAAGTAAATCATTTGACGTAAATCGCTGTAGTTTCCAGGATTCCTCATATGATATTATGCTTGTAGTGTGCCGGCCTTGGATAAACTGTTTTTTTTAATAACTACAATCAATGAGACCCGCGTTCAGCAGTAGACTGTAAAAGTTACAGCCTATACACCAGGAGGTCCCACCCCTGGGCACAGACGTATCCTCGCCCTCTGAGAGGAGTGAGCAAGTTGACTGTACCTATGTAACAAATCAATAAAGAAGGAGTACTATGTCATGGTGTAGTACCTATATATTGTAATATTGTTTTACCAAAGGGTGGTATTTCTGCCCATTAATCAACAGATAAATAGCAGCCTGTAATTTTATACGTGGTAACTGGTACTGCAGTACTGGCCATTTAAAATCAAAATATTTTTATTTGGCTAAAAATTCTTATTTTAAATTAATATTATTTTAAACGGTCAGAAAGTTGGTTGGATCCTGGTTCAGTACCTAAACAATGCCCTAAACGAAAACCCACCCCTAAAAAAATTATGGCAAATGTTTGGTGGTCTAGCGCCAGTGGGATTCATCACAGCTTCGTAATAAACAGGGTGAGCGTTATTGCAGATGTGTACTGTGAAGAACTGAACACATTGATCGAGAAGCTCGCACGTCTCCAACCAGCTTTGGTAGATTGCTCGTTCGCGCAGCTCCTCCTGCACGACAACGCACGCCCTCCTACTGCACAACAGACAGTCTCTAAGTAACAAGAGCTGGGGTTGAAAGCTCTCCGTCATCCGCCCTACTCACCAGACCTTGTGCCTACAGACTTCTACTTTTTACAGAATTTGTATAACGTTTTGACGGGAAGAAACCAATACCCGAGAGGCATTACAAAATTCCCTTGAAGAATTTGTTGCTTCCCGGCCATATTATTTCTTCAAGAAGAGCATCAATTAACTGCCACTGCGATAGCAAAGATGCATCGATTGCATTGGTGATAGCTTTGATTAAGAGAAATAAAAATATAAAAAATACATTAACTTATTACATAAGAAACGGCAATTTTATTAGTAAAGACCTAATAATTACTGTAGATTAGTGCTTCGTAGTGGCGGTGTCGGAACATCCATTATCCTGGGAACTGGAACATGCACTATATTATTTTCCGGGTGTCGTAAAAGGTGACAAAGGGAAACAAAAGAGGATATGGGCAACAGCATCTTTCTTATAACAACTGACAATTATATAAAAACTGCTGTTGCCCATACGTTCTCCAATTCTAGCTATTGTGGCAAAGTTCACCTCATGAGGTAAAACTATGGGGTGCCTACCTGTAGCCCTCCATAGGGAAGGCCTATGTTCAGCTGTTGACTTTTAATACGCTGTAATAAATAAATAAACACTGGCTTTCTAACCATTCAAATTGGAATACAGCAATGGGTGCACCACGACATGGCGCTTGAAATAGACTAAAGGTTATTTTCTACCGAATTAAAAAAGGAGAAGTTACTCAATTCGACTGTATGTTTCCTTTTTTACGTGTGTTACCAGATAATTTTTTTCTGCGTGAACCGACTTCTATGATTTTTTTTTATTTGAAAGCTGATGCTTCTCATGTGGCCCCATATAATTTGTGAGTAATTCTCAATAATTTATATTGAAGTCGGTTGTATAACATTTTAAATTATTGTTTATATGGAAGAGACAAACGAACACAAAGTCCAAGTAATGGTAAGTGGATGTTGTTGCCTATTTACAAAATAAATCGTCTATAGATAAAAAAAAACACTGTCGCCGCGGGAGGAAGCTATGTAAAACACAGCTCAGGTAAAGCTAAATTGCGACTACTAAAAGTGAGGCCTCAATGGATGGATAAAAACGATTATGGTGACATAATCGTTTTTTTTTTGTTAGCTGGATTAGCGACTGCATCGCTGAAAATCGACCAAGATATTTTAAGAAAATGTTTCAAGTACATTCTTAAGTATGAAATAGGTCCTTTAATAAAACCGATTTATTTGACAATTTTTTGCGATCATGTGTTATCAGAGTAAAAGGAATAAAGGCGTATATTCCATGTTCTTATTTTTTATGAAACTTAAATGACATACGAGCTTACATTCCACCTGACGGTAAGCGGATCATGCAGTCCATGGACACATGCAGCCAAGATCAAACAAAGATGGCTACAGATGAACACAACAGTGCAAGCACTGATATTTAGCGGCTTGAGGATTAGGTACCATCCTCTAATTTCTTTCTGCTTAGCTTGTAATTGTACTCGCTCCCTATACCTATATATTTATATATATATATATATATATATATATATATATATATATATATATATATATATATATATATATATATATCTATACTAATATTATAAAGCTGCAGTGTTTGTTTGTTTGTTTGTTTAAACGCGCTAATCTCTGGAACTACTGGTCCGATTTGAATGATTCTTTCAGTGTTGGGTAGTCCATTTATCGAGGAAGGCTATAGGCTATGTTTTTTTTTCAAAATTAGGGATCCGTAATAAAATTGCTATTTTGTAACACAAGGTGTAAAATCAAAAACCTATTTTTGCGTGCGCTGCAAAAACTATTGACAATAAAACAAAATGATGTACTACGGGTTTGTAGATCCCATTAAGACCTGCAAAAAAGTCCGCGAGAACATATATCTAGCTATCATGGTTTAATCACAATAACCGATTTTGTGTTCAAATTAATTATTAAATCGTCTGAAGAAAAAAAGCTACGTTAAATATGTTTCGTAATATTAATCTTTATCGAAATTAAGCATGATATGTTATCAAGAGTATTTATGTAGAAGTAAAATACTTTTCGTTTCATCTCAATCGGATATTTCGTTTAAAAGTTATCACGTGTGTAAGATGTTAAGAGTTGGTACCTATTAATGAGTTATGGGCCATAGAGTTTTTTATCAACATAAAATCCTGTAATAATCTTTTTCGAAATATAATTGATTGTAAGTATAAGATCTTTGAAGAGTATAATAAATACATTTCTAAAATAACTCTGCTAAGGAAATCCACGCGCGATTGATGCAAGCAAGACGAGACACTGGCGGCGCGGCGGCGGGCGAGACGAGGAGGCCGCGCTTGCTAGCCCCCCCTCCCCCCCCCCCCTCCCGCCGCGCCGCCCGCGTGTTTTGGTTTACAAGGTACCATGCCGCGCGGCTCAGACGCGTGGTCGGCTCCCTACGGAACGGTTGAATGCAGCGTTGCGTTTTTTGAAGTCATTTACGATAATTCCTTTGACATATATTTCATACGACTTTTAATAATTACTCACCTTACGTTTCTTTTACCTGATTACTACGTTTCAGTTCATTTTAATTAAGTTTTAATTTTTTTTTATACGGTTTTTCTTTTACCTCTTTACTATAATGCCTAGAAAAAGAACTCAGCTTTCTAGGCAGACTGCTACTGCAAAGCGATTGCGACTTCTACGCAGCAATGAAACACCCGAAGAAAATCTGCACAGGTTGGCTACTCAACGAGCGATCAGTGAACAAAACCGTTTTAGGGAATCGAGTGTTGAACGTTCGCAGAGGTTAGTCTCACAAAATATCCGTACTTCGGCGAATCGACAACGGGAATCAAGTGCTGAACGTTCTCAACGTTTAGCCGCACAAAATTCCCGAACTTCGGCAAACCGGCAACGGGAATCAAGCGCTGAACGTTCTCAACGTTTAGCTACACAAAATTCCCGCACTTCGGCAAACCGGGAACGGGAATCAAGTGCTGAACGTTCCCATCGATTAGCACAGCAAAATGCACGAACAGCAAGGAACAGAACTCGCAGGCAAAATATTTTTTTGAATTCAGCATTTGCTTATACCCTTGACTATGCTGAGCTAAATGGTACTAATATTTGCAGAATTAATAAAATATGTAATTCATGTCAAGCAAAAAAATGGCCGGCTGAAGCTCCTGGACTGTGTTGTAGTGGTGGCAAAGTAAATATTCCTAAAATTCCAGCACCAACATCAATTCTTAAAGATCTAATATCAGGCTCACATCCATCTTCTAAGCATTTCTTAAATCACTCTAGACAATATAATACTCTGTTTCAGATGACTTCATTTGGTGCCAAAGAAATTCGTGAAGGAAACTTTATGCCCACTTTTAAAGTCCAGGGGCAAGTTTACCATCTGATCGGTAATTTACTTCCACCTGAAGGCGTACAACCCGAATTTTTGCAAATATATTTTATTTCCCATACAGATCAGGTATCTTTATGCTCAAATTTAAACCCAACGTTAAAAACCGATCTTATCGACGCTCTCCAAACATATCTTCACGATCGCAATACTTATATTCAAAGTTTTAAATATAATCTCGAAAACAGACCAACGAATGATTTTAATCTTATCATTCATGCTGATGTGAAACCTCCTAATGAACATCGAGGTCGATATAACGCGCCCATGGTAGATGAAGTAGCTGTTCTTTTAATAGATGAAGACAAAGGTCCCCGAGATATAGTGTTAATGACTGGTCCAGCGGTTGGTCAAACAGTACTTATACCTCGGATCCCAATGATTCCAAATGATTTGCCTTTTCATTTTAAAAGAGTCCAATTCCCAATTAAATTATCTTTTGCCGTAACGATAAATAAATCACAGGGGCAAACATTTAAATATGTAGGATTAGATTTACGGCAAGACTGTTTTTCGCACGGCCAACTATATGTCGCGTTGTCAAGATCAGGTTGCGGAAACAATCAATATATTCTTCTGCCACAAGAAAATAAAAAGAAAAATATTATTTACTCAGAAGTACTTTAAAATAATATTTGAACCCGGTTTAAAGTGGACGGACACTCCCGCCTGCAGTCGTAATTCTTATGTATTCTTAAGCTTGCTACATATATATTTATCTATGTTTTTATGTGTCTGGCTGAATGTCGAACAGATCATGTCGGACAGCTATTGCCTGCGACTTATACAATTTAACTTAATCTATATTTTTCTTAATATTATAAAGCTGAAAAGTTTGGTTATTTGTTATGAACGCGGTAATCTCGGGAAATACTGATCTGATATGAAAACTGTTTAAATATTCAATAGTCCATTTATTGAGGGAGGCTATAATATAGGCAATATTTTATCTCGGTATTTCCACGGAAACGAGAAAAACGCGGGTGAAACCGCGGGGCACAGCTAGTACATATATATAACAAACAAGTGCAATCACTGCTATTTGGTAACAAGTACCAAGGTAGGCAGCAACCCAGACAGTTTATTCATCATCTTAATCATCACAGCCCTTCACAAATCCACTGCTGAAAATAGGCCTCCCCCAAGAAATGCTACAAAGCACGGTCCTGAGTCACCTGCATCCATAGACCTCCTACATGTCTTATCAGATCGTCACTCCATCTAGCAGGGGGTCGACCTAGACTTCGCCTACCGGTACGAGGCTGCCACTCGAAAATTTTTATCCCCATCGGTTGTCGGCTCTTCGAGCTATATGGTCGGCCCATTGCCACATCAGCTTACTAATCCGTTGGGCTGTGTTGGATATGTCGTTTGGGTATGTTGATTTCCTTTATTATTATATATTAATTAAATTACACCGTATAATGAAGTATATTCCATTTTATCCGTAATCAAATAACACAAGACTCGCTGGAATTACAGCTGCCAGGAAATAATTATTAAATCGTGTTACATTTATATGCCTTTGCCTTCTGCTAATTAGTTTCGCTTATCTCATTCGTGAATGTAATATTGAAATTGCTGTTAAGCCATATGATAATTTGTGTTGTGTTTAGGAAATAACATTATTGGCGAGTACATAAAACTTACATTCAATTTACCGACTATATATTTATTTATTCTTTTTTTATATTATAATTTTTGCATTCCTTATAATTAAGGAATACAAAGGGCGGACTTAATTACTAGAGGGATTCTTTACCAATCAACCCATGTAAAGTTGAGAATTTGAGGTAGGTGTAGCAGTATAGAATAAAAAAACAAAATAAAAATGATAATTAACTACGTAACATATATACATATCACTATTAAATAAATTATTTATGTCCTATTGATATAATAATTATGGCAGAGTATCTAGAGGTCCTCAGCACTATGTTTGCTAAGTACTAACGCTAACAATAAACATAGACAAGACAAAAGCCATGTGGAACGTCCATCTCGCACATATGCAGGTAGTTGTTGGAACCATTAAGCTCAAAGTTATTGATAAGTATATTTCACCATTCCTCATCATTATGGCCCTTCACAAGTCCACTGCTGAACTTGAGCCTCCAACAAAGTACGGTCCTGATTCACCTGCATTCCATTGACTTCCTACATATCTTACCAGGTCGTCACTGCATCTAGTGGGGGGACGCCCTACACTTCATCCGCCGGTATGAGGCCGCCACTCAAAAACCTTTTTTCTCCATCGGTTGTCGGTTCTTCTAGCTATATAGCCGGCCCATTACCACTTCAGCTTACTAATCCGTTGGGCTATGTCGGTTACTCTGGTTCTACTGCAGATGTCTTCATTTCTAAGTTTATCACGCAGAGAAACTCTGAGCATAGCCCACTCCATAGCTCGCTGAGCGACCTTGAGCTTCCTCATCCGGCCAGCAGTAAAGTACCACGTTGCAGTTCCAAAGGTCATCACTGGCAACACGCACTGGTTGTACAGTCTCGATTTCAAGTTTTGAGGTTTACCTGACGAGAAGATGTGTGGTAATTTCCCGAACGCTATCCAACCGAGTTGAATCCGTCGATTGACCTCTTTGTTGAAGTTGGAATTATCTATTCGGACTGTTTTTTGGCCCAGGTAAACATACTCGTCGACAACTTCGAGCTTAGTGCTCCGAACAACTACCGGCATAAGTGTGACATGGACATTTAACATTTTCTTTTTTTTGTCCATGTTCATCTTAAGACCTATCTGTTGGAAAACACTATTGAGGTCATTGAGCATAGTGCTTAGGCCCTCCAGCGATTCTGTCATAAGGACTATATCGTCGGCAAATCTAAGGTGAGTGATGTACTCGACATTGATGTTAATATCGTATCCTTTCCAGTCCAGAAGCTTGAAAATGTCTTCCAATGCAGCGGTAAGGAGTTTTGAGGATATAACGTTATCCCGTCTTACACGTCTCTGCAATTGAATAGGTTTCGTACTCTGCTTCTGTACTCGGATAGCCATCGTAACCCTACTGAACAAGCACTTCAGCACTTCGGTATACCGACAGTCATCTCTGCACCGCTGAAGCAACTGCACCACCACCCAAACTTAGATGAAATCAAAGGCTTTCTCATAATCCACATACTCCTCGGAATTCTGTACAATTTTCCGAAGGGTATGTATGTGGTGTGAGGTGCTAAAGCCTTTTCGAAAACCGGCTTGTTCGGGAGGCTGGATATCGCCAAGTTAGCGCGCGAGACGATTCGTAATGACTCTCGAAAACAGCACGTAGACGAGGCTCGGAAGGAAAATCGGTCTGTAGTTCTTCAATAGAGCGCTGTCACCTTTTTAAAAGAACAAGACCACCGCACTTCTACTCCACGCCTCCGGTGTAATGCCACCATGGAAGACGGAATTTAAGAGCTTCTGAAGGACTTCAAGTACCAGTTTTCCACCTGCTTTTAAAGGCTCCGCTGTAATTTCACCCTTGCCTTGGGCCTTGCCGTTTTTAAGGTGCTGGAGAGCCATTCTAATCTCGCTCAGACTGACGTCCGCGATATCATCGGAATAGTGTCGGATAAGACTCGCCCTTGGATCGTTACTCCTATTAGAACCTTTCAATCTCACTCAAAACCTCAGGTGTCCCGGAAACGACGCTGCTACACTCGGTCTTCAGCTTCGACAGTTGGATCTTTCTGGCAGACAGATTTCTAGCAAAAACTTTGGAACCCTGGTTCCGCTCGATCGCTTCTTCAATACGAGCAGTATTAAAGTTTCGTATGTACCGGCGCATGCATTTGGAGATCTGTGTGTTCAGTTAACTGTATGCTGTCAAATCAAATGAAGACTGCAGCTTCATACCCCGTCTTACAGACATGAGATTGAGAGTGTGATCGGAGAGTTTTTGTGTTCTTCTGCGGTGGGTCTTGCAAAACTTAGCTCCTACCGAATGGACAGTATCCACGTGCTTGTCATTCATTCTTTCATTTTTTTTTCATTGCAATCTTCTAGGCACTGAAAACGGTTTCGTAGCTGGAGCTGAAAGGTTTCGGGACTTTGGATTAGAGGACGAGAGGGACGGAGCGTTGACTTCATTAGACGTGACCTTTCCGACTAAACGTTTAGGTTCAGTGTGCCCCTCACCATTCGCTGCCGGTTTTTACCCTTGCGATCACTGATACATCACTGAACAGCTGCCGTCTGTTCATCATAATGAAGTCAATCTCAATTTTTGTCGAACCGTCGAGGCTTTCGTTGCCTTATTCCGAATTTCCCTATTTTCAGCTCACCGTTCACTCTTGTGCCTAGTTTTGCGTTGAAGTCTCCCATTAACACCGTATAGTGGGTTTGGAGGAATGCATGGCTCTTGAGATATCCTCATACATTTCCTTCACCTCCTCATCGGGTTGTGTCGAGGTTGGTGCGTAAACCTGTATGACCTTCAGCGAATACCGTTTGGTGATTCTGAGTTTAAGGTACGCAACTCTCGTCGACACGCTCCCAATCTTTACAAAGTTGTTAACGAGAGACTTGTGTTAGATAAATTTGACACATCTTTGGGACAGATGGTCGCCCTCCCCGTGATAGAACTAGTTCCCGGATTTGAGGATTAGCGTGTCCTCCCCCTCTCTTCGGACCTCGGAAAATCCTATGATATTCTAGCGCAATCTTGTATATCTCTTCTTCCAGCTCCAGGATCTTCTCGTCAGTCCTCAGTGTGCGTACATTATAAGTTGCCAGTTTGACGCCGTCGTCGTAGGTGGCAACCGAATCTCCACCGGAGATTCATAGCACCCCCTGCCCCGCTGTTATTATGGTCGCCACCGTAGCCAGGAATAGCGGGGCCGCCGGAGACTGGGGGCTGTTTCTTCGTTACTATTATGGGGGGTATATTTACACGTTTGCCACGCTTGGCGAGCGGGTTGGCAACCATAGTTTTTTTATTGTTGTTTTACTGTAATCAAAAAGATGCTGCTGCCCTTCCTCTGCCTCAGTTTCCCTCTGTCGCCTCTTACGATACCCACGGGAAGATATGAGGTAGTTAGTATTCTTACCCTCCACTACACGGGGGTATATTTAACCCCGTGTACTGACGGGTGTAGTTTACTTAAGTATATTTACCCAGGACCAATTGTCCGACTAGATACGTCCAACTTTTACCAAGAGGTAAAAGTTGGTCGTATCTAGACGTATCTAGGCGTTCAACGGATCCAACACGAATGGGTGGCGCTCGGGATGATATGACACATTTTCTGGATACAAATATCTCAAACTTGAAATTTATAATACGTATCTTAATAATTACGTAATATATTGTGTCTGAGACGGTCTGGTCCTTCACTGCTCGCCAGCAGAATAAGCTCAAGGCTATGTTCAGAGTTTTTCTGTGTGATAGATTACTTTATGAAGATATCTGCAGTAAAGCAAATTGCCAAAGCAATTCAGGTCGTGCTTGGCCGGAGAATGTCTTTGTTCAGTAGTGGACTTGTATGTGTTGCAAACGTGATAATGAATAATGGATTCAAGGTCTCACACTATTGGCGGCTCATACTATGTAAGTAACATGAACACATCAGCTATGAAAAATAAACACGACGGCAACTACTCCGCCCACTAGAACGTATCAAGAACCCGTATGAAAATCGTTTCATCTTTTACCCTTTTCAGTACACTTTTTCAGTCAGTTAGGTTTTTTATAATTATTTTAACCATTATGATGTTACTCCTTTAGGATTTTCGTCGTTAACGGTGCAGGAGAAAAAACGTAGAGCAAGTTGTAATGTTTTAGAAACGTGACGACTGACAACAAGCATAATATTTTACTGCAAAATTATATTAAACAGTAATATAAAATACCATTGGTCTAGCCATCACTTTACATTTCTCGTAACGTACACGATTTGTTTAGGATTGTATAGTCTATTGTTTTTAACTAAGAAAACATCGTCGCTATCAGCCGACGTTTTAATTCTTTTAGTATTATATTTTAAATTGCATTTTTTCTCTATGTGTTTTTTTTATATAACTAGAAAATAAAATGAATTTAAGTTAAATGGAACTAGTGTTACGGATTTTATCGCTATGATTTTTATATTCCTGGCGTCTCCAGTACTTTACAGCACCCATGAACACGGGGAGGGTGGGGGGCACTGAGGTGTCCGACGTGTAGTTAACCACGCCTACCTTTAGTTTAAAGATATTAGTTTTTAAGTCCGATCTACGGAGAGTGAGCTTATAGTGTTTTCCGAGGCTTGGGGGTAAAACACCGCTAACATCCTTACTCTGGGCTGCTACTGAGGATCTTTTAACAGAATAATCCAATAACTAATTTTGGCCCGACCTAGGATTCGAACCCGGGACCTAATGATTAGCAATCTCGTTTTACGATCACTATACTAAAGTGGCAGTCGGAAAAGTATAAATAACCATTCAACTAGGAAACGCAGCCAGAGTTCTTGATGCTATACGGAACTTAGAGCGCTATAATAATTCTGAAAATGAACTTCATGAGTTATTTTACTTAATACAGAAGAGAGAGATAAGATTTTAAACGTTTTACTGAAATAATGAAAGCTAATAAGTTTGCGAGAAGTATTTATTAAGATATTATGCTGTGTAGTGATGGCATAAAGCGATCCACATCTCGTAAGGGGCGACAAAGTGAAATAGAAAAAATAATGGGCAGCAGCATCTTCCTAAAACAATTCAAAAACAGTAAAAACTCTGGCAACTGTAATAAATATAGGGATATTTATCACAGTTGCAGTTGCAGCACGGTTTTAAACATCGATTGTCTAATTAAGGGTTAATTAGACAATCGATGTTTAAATGTACGTTCCTATACCACTCTGAACATGGTTTCGAAGAAAACAAGCAACAACAAACAAGAAACAACCTCTGTCAGCCGAATCATAAAGCACCGTAATCAACTAATGTCACACTGTCACTTTCATATACATTTTTACATGTTTTAAATATCATAACCATTATTATTTCAAGAAAAAATATTTGATTTCCTGAAGAAACAAACGATTCATTTCTGGAATCAATATCAGAAGAACCTACCCCCTCCCCTCCTCTTGTTTTCGTAGAATAGTCCGAGACAAAAATTAAAAAAAATACCTATTATTTCATACTTAAATTTATTTAATAACTTTCAAAAAAAACATTTATCCTCTTGCTTTTACACTACTCGTACTTTTTCAGATAAATAGTTAAATATTAGTTTTTTTGTATTAAAATTGGATGTCAATAAATGAGCGTCGAAATAAGCTCAGCTGCGATCTTCGGATGCGGGGCGACGCGGCGAACTCCTTACTTTAACAGCTGCGATACGGTTATCTTCAGCACGATTGGCTGATTAATACGAATAGTTCTTGCGGTATCACACTCTCTTGCTGGCGACAGGTGCACAGCGTGTTCTTCCAGTGAGTGGTAGGCGACGAACGCGTAAACCACAACCCACAGTTGAAACGCGTCTAACGTCGACAGGTTGTTGCCCACAAGGTCATATGCAACTCCCGAGGCGAAACAGATTATTTAAGATAATGGCAGGGAAGCGACCCCTGGCGCATCCAATAAGGTTATTTTTATGTTGTTTTTCGCAAAGTATAATATTGACTTTTTTCTTGTCCTCAATAGATATGGTACACATACATATTATACACAGGTATAGGGTGGGATTAGCATAGATTGATCGAATCTTGAAATCATTTTAGGAATAGCAAGCATTCATTTTTTTGTTATTTATCAACAATTTTTGAAATAAACATAAAACATAAGCACTCATGTCTGTCAGCCAGGGGGTAGGCAGAGGACTATGGACTTCCATTAGGCATGATCCTGACACTCCTTTCTTGTCTCTTCTACATACATGCTCGTCGGTTAAGGATACTCTTAATTTGTCCATCTTCAATATATCGCCAATTCGGTCGATAAATTTACGTCTCCCCTGCCAACTATGCCGTTTAATTCTGCAACATAAATTTGCATTGTCACTCTTTCTTCATTCATTCTTTCTATATGACCAAACTATAGAAGCATTCCAAATTATTCAGAATATACCAAAAACTTATAGGAACCGTCTTGAAAATCACAAGTTTGTAATTGAAGTAACCTTAAAATATTACAGCTCTCCCAATTGTTATAACCGCCCGCAGTTCGTTTAGTAGAAAACGTAAAACAAAATTACTTCTTGCTGCAACTTTTGCTACACAAGTGTGGAATGGCACTGTAACTGAATATCGAACACGCAAATTAGTTTTGTAAGCCTGGTGACACGTTTTAGGTTTTGCAATCTCCCCCTACAGTATTTTTTGCGAGTATATATTAGTATTGTATGTGAGTATATATTAATATTGCGTTAATTAGATAGAAGATATTCAATGACCATTTGTTTTAGCAAATAATATTGGATTTTTTCGGATAAAAATATGGTCTAGATCCATCTGGCATTGCCCTCTATCTGGTCGTGAAGTTTTAATACGATCAGCTTAGTCATTAGAAGATTAGCCTGAACAGACAGATCGACAGACAAAAAGTTTAAAAATGGTTATTTCCAGACTGGACTCGAGCAAAGTAAGTATGAAATAAGTAAATAATATAAAGAAGTCAGTTTTGAAATAATTGACTTCTCTTAAGCTCAGATGCTTAGATGCTATGAAGAGTTTTGAAATAATTGACTTCTTTATATTATTTACTTATTTCATACTTACTTCGCTCGAGTCCAGTCTGTAAATGTTCGAATATTTTAAAAGATATTGATAATAATCTTAAAAAAGCTATAGAAAAAATTCTAAATTTAACTTTAAATACAACAACCTGGACTCAAGCTACTTTACCTATGAAATTTGGTGGCATTGGTGTGAAAAATCTTTCTAGCGTTGCATTGCCTGCTTTTCTTGCTTCCGTGCATAGTTTCAGTGACTTATGTAACATAATTTTAAATAATAAAGTAGACTTATGCAATGCTACGGAGGCAGGGCAGACATGGCAAACGCTCTGTCCCGGTGAGAATGTTCCACTGGAACTTAACCAACAAAAACAGGGGGCGTGCACAATGATTTGTTTCATAATTTCCATAGTGACCAAGATAAGGCATGCCCTCTAGCTGTTTCGACTAAGGAATATCACGCTTTCCTTTCAAGTAATCTCGGCACATTACTTGATGGGGGAAAGCTTGCGCATCGCTGTTGGAATCCGACTAGGAGCTGCACTTTGTCAACCCTATGAGTGTCTCTGTGTTAGCAGCGTGGGACAAGTTTGGCCTCCACGGACTTTCATGTAATAAAAGCGCTGGTAGGTTTTCACGACACAGTTCTTTGAACGATCTCATCCGAAAGGCTCTTGTCTCTTTAAAATGTTCCATCGGATTTAGAGCCTTGCGGAATATTTAGAGACGATGGCAGGTGACCCGACGGTATGACATTGGTCCCTTGGGAGAGAGGTAAAGAGAGGTAAAGTGTGGGATGCTACTTGCGTAGACACTGTGGCGGCCTCTCACTTCAGGGGTACCTCGTTTAGAGCCGGGGCGGCATCAGAGGCAGCTGAACTGAGTAAGTAGCGCAAAATATGAGTCTCTGAGAGATGACTACATATTTGTGCCATTTGCTGTAGAGACTATCGGGTACGTGGGGTCCACGTGCGGTGAAGTTCGTAAAGGAACTCCATCCGCGGCTGGGTCGTTGCTGCTGGTGATAAAAGGGGTGGTTCTTTTCTCGCTCAAAGGCTAAATATAACCACCCAGCGGGGAAACGCAGCCAGCGTTCTTGGCACGATACCGCGGGGAGTAGGACTATATGATAATTAAGTTTCTAGTTTTATTTTTTTTTATTTCTTATTATAGTTTTTAATATTGTTTATAATTATAATAAAATGTATATAAATAAAATAATACTTTCAATATTACAGACTGATACCTCCATTATATTTAAGTGTAGAGATTTTCTGGCAGTAATGAAGCAACTAGCGGTTGGTAAGGCAAGGCACTTTTTTTTATAGAATAGGGGTGACAAAACGAGCACAAAGTTTACATGATGGTAAGTGGTAGCTGCGCCCCATAGACATCTTCATTTCTTCTCGATTTAGAATCGAAATGTAGATGCGTTGTCAGGCATGAGGACTAAGATGGAATGCCTCGTTTCCAGCAAAAACAGTCTCCGGTTCTCTACACTCACCATACGAAACACATCAGGGTTAAGCTGCCATTTTAGGCTGGTGTCCTATGAGAGCGTGGTCCTACCACTATCATTTAGTAATTTCTTCTGTACAATGGAAGCGTTTTTAGGTATGTACCTACATAATAAATTACCCCCAAACAAACATCCAGACTCGAAACAAGTATTTTTAAGTGATTGTATCGCTTTCACAAACACTACACTACAAACACGTGTCTGACATGGAGGTGCGTTGTCTCACAACTTTTATGCTGTAGCAAGTCGCCAGTAAGAGTATTTACGTCTGGCATAATCGGAATTGTATAATACCCATCTATTGTAAGCCACAAGATTTTTCTCTCATTTTTCATAGCACTCTCTTGCTACCTTCGACAAAACCTAGTAATATTTTTTTGTTGATATTCAATATTGATAGATATTAAGCTGTGTGTTATTTTACCGTGTAGTGACGGGTGTGAGAATATCGTCCCGTACGTGTAGTAAAAGACGAACGATGGAAAGTAAAACATAAAATTTCTCACATTGCCAATTGTCGTAAAAACCCCATTCTAGCAATGGTATGCCAAGCCCTAAAGATAATCTTGTTATCCATTTTTATTTAAACACGGCCACTAGATGAGCTATGAGGTTCCTTATAAGTGATATAGAGGGTGCAAATATATATCGAGGATACAGTGGTAGAGCCACGCGGCAGCTTTTGCTGTCGCACGGATGGGCCGGCTCGAACCGGGGTGGTACCACGACCTCACAGAATATCAGCGTGGAGTAGAGGTTTACCTCTGCGTATCGCTTGGTGAGTGCAGGTGGCCGGAGGCCTTTTTTACTTGAAATGAGGCATTCCATCTTAGTCCTCACGGGGTGACAACGCATCTGCATTTTGATTCGCAAACGAGGATAGTTGTAGATGTCTATGGGCCGCAGCAACCACTTACCATCAGGTGGACAGGTTGTGCTCGTTTGTCACCCTTATCTTATTAAAAAAATACAAATTTAAAACAGGCAATAAATATTTATATATTGGCACAGCCGATGTATAGAGCATCACCAGTGCTGTTCTGTATAACAATGAATATTACCGGTATGCAACATATCATTGACATGCAGAAGAAACAGCGTCGGTGATATCACCGCAGCCTTGTGGAACGCCAGCGTTAATAGGCTTGTAATCGGAGCATGCACCGTCTACAACGACCTTGATGCTCCAATCTGCAAGAAAACTGGTGACCTAATTGTACAATTTATCAGGAATCCCATAGGAAGGGAGCTTCCAAAGAAGCGCTTTGTGCCAAACCCGATCGAAGGCCTTCGCAATGTCCAAAATAAATACCAGTTCCTCCCCCTTGGATTCTACTGCCTCCGTCTATCTATGAATAAGGGTAGACCACCAGCTGATTCAACCCCGACGAAAACCGTACTGGCGGTCATTAATCATCTGGTGAACCTCAAGGTACCGCATGAGCTGGGCAGTTTATAATGGATTTCATTATTTTGGAGAACAAGGAGGTGTTGGCGATAGGTCTGTACTAAGCGGGTCTGAGCGGTCGCCTTTTTTAGGGATCGGGTGGACGAAAGCCAACTTCCATGATTTCGGGACTACGCCCAGAGAGTAAGAGTACCGGAAAAGACGCGTTAGAACTGGTGCCAACTTCGGAGTACACGTCCTCAGCACAATAGGGGAGATTCCGTTAGGTCCACTCGATTTGTGGATGTCTTGGGAGAGGAGTGCTTTGCGAACCGAGCGCTGTGTGAACCGCACATCCGGCAAGGAGCACTCACACCTTGGCATGGTCGGCAGGTGTGCTCCACCCGTCATCGAGAGTCCTAGTTGGACGCAAAGAAAGAGCCTATTAACAGTGATAGAGCCCACGCGGCTTTTGCTGTCGCACGGATGGGCCGACTCGAACCGGGGTGGTACCACGACCTCACAGAAAACCTGCGTGAAGTAGAGGTTTACCTCTTCGTTTAGCTTGGTGAGTGCAGGTGGCCGGAGGCTTTTTTTACTGGGAATGAGGCATTTCATCTTAGTCCTCACGGGTGACAACGCATCTACATTTTGATTTGTAATAGAGGATAGATGTAGATGTCTATGGGCCGCAGCAACCATTTACCATCAGGTGGACTGTGTGCTCGTTTATCACCCTCATCCTATAAAAAAAAAAGAAAAAAAAAAGCCTAGCAGATTGGATTTCTCCTTTGTGACATGGGACAGTGAGTCTTTCTCCCAGTGCAAAGATGGAAGAGATGGCTGACAAAAGTTCCATTGGACAGGCTTGGCGAGAGACTAGAATGTACGGGTTTCCGAAGGAACCCGAACTAGTTTCGCGCCAATTCCGCCTATGTGTTCTGATTTTGCCTTGGCAATGACTATTTTGAAGGACCTGGAGACGGAATTATACAGCTTTTTGAGTATACTATGACTAAAGATAGAGAATGGAGAAACAAGTAGACTATCTTTCTCCAAACAGTTACAATTTAACCATATGTAATATATAATGGGCATAAATGATAATGTCTAGGGAAGTTTATTATGTCCCCAAATTCTTGTCTGTCAAATAATAATACTTAGTTTAGTTCATAGTATAGTTGTTTTAAGATTGATTTTTACATGTATATTGAATTTATGCAAAATTCTTATATTTAGTTTGTATTAATTTATAATTAAATGGTTAAACGAACTTACCTTACGTGAAGTTCAACCATAATTATACGAAGCTCCTTGTCCGAGACGTTCTTTACAATGTAGTATACGGTATTTTATACCAGTTCATCACAGCTATATCCAAGCTCCTAAAAAAAATTTGGAACAGCAGAAGCATGCACATCACTATCGACCCGTCCGTCAAATGCAATGTCATTATGTTTATTTAAAGCAAGGAATTAGATGAGCAACCCTCAACCAGGGAGGGCTGGGTGGGAGTACCGTCTCGGACAAAGAGCTTCGTGTAATTATGGTTGAACTTCACTTAAGGTAAGTTCGTTTAACCATTTAATTATACTCTCTCCTTGTCCGAGAAGTTCTTTACAATGTAGATGTTTGAAGACAGGGTTGCGAATTATAATACCCATGAATGGAAAAATTTTGCAATTTTCCTTATTTTATAAGGGAAAATTTAAAAGTATTATATGTATATCACAATAACATAAATTAAATTATCCTTATTTACGTAAGGCCCGTTTGATGGCAGAAGAAGTGGCCTGTAGAAGCACTATGATTGCGAAAAACAGAATAATCTGGAATATCTGTTCTAGTTTAATTTAAGTAAAATTAAATTTTACATCTTATAACTTAAGAAATGCTTTTCTAAATGGGTTTTTGTGAGTAAATGTTAAATTTATCCATATCTTGTGTTATGCTTTTTATTAGATATTCACAGGGAAGGCTTAAGCTTCTCTCATTTATTTATTTTTTCCACGCAATCGCTGTTGAAGTGAAATCCTACCTTATATCTTAACTATTCTTCTGAACTACACTTGGAATAATTGTAATATTTATGAAGGGCAATATTTATTAAATTTTATGACCTGTGACTCATCACAGCTAAGCTTCTTACTAGTTTTGCAAAATCAAATCTTTATTGCAATATTTTGATGTTAGTAACCTAAACTAACTTATTATTAAGTCTGTTTGTAATAAAGCCTAAGTAAAAAATCACAAGCCCAGGAATTACATTACACTTACTGCAAAATTGATACTATAGAGAAATAATAATTTTATAATTTATATTATATTCAAGTATGAATTTTAGAGTGCCATACTTTTACAAAATGCTTCACTAATAGTACCTATGACATGTGTGAGATGCCTATGAGGACATAATAACATGTATATAACATGATAATAACAATAGTAGTGTATGATTCTCTGTCAAGTGGTGTTAATAATTTGTTATATTATTCCAATAAATAATTTTAATCTTTAATTTAACATGCCTTGCACTTGATTCACATTTACTGCCCAAATTGTTGTTGTGGATAACAAAAACCTATGGTTCTATTAACTTTTGACAGCATAGTAACAGCATAGCAATTAGTGGAAATACATAGAAGAATCACCCCCAATCTAATATAATGCCATGGTTTCTGCGTCATACCTACAGAAAACGATTGTTCTGTATAATAGTATTATTATTTCTCAGTGCTAATTAATCAATTTTTAGTTTTACACCCCTTTATGATCTTGTTGAATTCACTAGAGAGACCTCCTATGACTATTCTTTGTTTACTTGGCTCAATTTCAGATCTATATATATATATATATATATATATATATATATATATATATATATATATATATATATATATATATATATATATATATATAATTTCTAATATTTTTCATTTAATTGATAGAATTGAATCCTCAATAATTAATGAAAGAGAACCCTCTCTATATTGTTAATGTATGAAGCAGTGGTTTTATCAACTCTAGAGTGAAATTGTACACCATAAGTAGTATTTGTTTGTAATAAGTATTATTCATAATATCTATATTATTGTTTTGTTTTAAAGGTTTGTATTGTATTCTACAATTTTGAAAATTATAAGCATATACTACTTCCATATCCAATAATAATAGTATATGTCATTTCCTCACAATGAAGGACTAAGACCCAAAATTTGTCTCAGTTCCAATGGCTTCTTTCCATCCAGTTGTGAAGTGTCAGTTTTTATTTCAAACAACTTTTTGCTTTTAATAATATTATTATTTGTATTATTCACTACCCTCTAAGATCAGAAATTTGCAACTGAATATACCTTCCATATATATTATTATGTACATAATATTTAAAAAACACAACATTATTAACCTTGTATTAATGATAGCAAATAGCTTAAACGGCTTATGTAATAAATTGCTAACATTTAGCTAAATGGCTTATGCTCAAATATAGAGTAGCTATTCATATCACAATTATGTGTATAAATATTTTTCCCTAATTTACTTCACTAAAGCTAATTATTTTTGTTGCTAACATCTTTTGGTAATCTATTTTAATGCATCTGTCAGTAATAACTCTATTGTATGTTTACCATAGTTATTTTACTATATGAAGGTAGTAATAACCTGGTAGATATGAAAGCATACCTAAATAACTGAACAAAATAAGATTTTTACTATGTCCTTAACATATAACTTATATTTTAACTTGTCATAACCTATAAATATCTTATAATAGTAAAATTGTTTACCATAATCATTTTTAAATTTCTTTTTAATTGTTCAATGTACAATTGTTTTAAGTAGTGAATTTTGTAAGTTTTATATTTTCTCAAATATATATTTTATGTACCACTGTAAGCCATTTATGCATTTTGCACCTCATTATTTTATTTAAAACCTAATGATGCTAAACACTGCTTCATTCCTCGTAATTTAGGTAATACTAAGCTACATAATACAGCTCGGATGCAACAATGTGCCTTGTTTAAATTTAATTCATTAATCATGGTATGGCTAGAATGTGCCAAACAGTAGAAAGTTGCTCAATGGGCTAATTTTGGACTTCAATTATCTTTTTAAATAGTTTTATTACACCAATAAAAATAATTCAGTGTTTACTTCCTGTTACTGAGTTTTTTAATTATATTTTATTAAATTCTTAAAATTTACCATAAAACTAAGGTTATGGAAAATGTACAGGCTCTCTGTTGTCTTTTTATTACTCTTTTAATAATGTAAGAAAATTATTGTAATTCTATCTGAAGGTGGAGAATAATATTTTTGTTCTGCAGACATGCCAAATTTGGCTTCATAAGCTCCGTATGGAGTCAAGTAAATCCCAAGAAGATATAATTAAAATAATGGCTTCTTTGTATAATCTTTTAAAGATATTTAAACCTGTAACCTCTTGATATTCAATGTCAAGGCAAACGGCTCTCATGTCACATCTTTTCTTACTTCCATGTCATTATCCATTCCTCCGTTGCAGCCTATAAAAGTCCACTGCGGAACATAGCCCCCCCCCCCTTCCAATCAGAAGGGGGATGTCATATTATGTAACTTTTTTTTTAAAGTGTCTACATAATAATATGTAATAATATACTGTCTTTAAATTTTAACATGTATCTATAAATCTCATAATTTGTTTGGGAATTACAATTTTAAAAACTAGTAATCTGACTCTCACCTTGAGCAACAGGGTAGTTCCGTTCCAGAATTCAGTTATTATTTCTTACTTGTTCTGCCTATTTTTAAGGATCCTCAAGGTTTTACATAACCTTAATAAAACCCTTTGCTATCTTGATGCCCAGTGATCACGTGGGGGTTCTTTTATGTTGACAATTTCTGAACTTCTTTTTAACAAGCCCCCCTGAGATTTTCTGATATTTTTACATCTGCGATTTTCTAACAACTTTTTCATTAGTTTGTACTCATAATATTAGTCCCCTTTGTAATAAATTTTATACCATTATTTATTTTATTCTAAATCCCAGTGAGGCATAATGTTTTACTTTCAAGTGGTATCGCTTTATACGTCAATTCAACCTGTCTACCCTCAACGTGATAGCTCTAAGGTCTGAATAGTTAACCATGTCTATCCTCGAAGTGATAGCTCTAATGGTTTAAAGTCTGCAGTCATGTCTTCCAAGACATAGCCCATTTTAATGTCTTTCCACTAATCTTAGCGCTTTATATGTCAGTTCAAAACCTGTCTGCCCTCTTAAGTGAGAGCTCTAAGGTATGAATAGTTAACCATGTCTGTCCGCTAAGTGATAGCTCTAACGGTTTAAAGTCTGCAGTCATGTCTTCCAAGACATAGCCCATTTTAATGTATTTCCTCTAATCGTAGCGCTTTATATGTCAATTCAAAACCTGTCTGCCCTCTTAAGTGAGAGCTCTAAGGTATGAATAGTTAACCATGTCTATCCTCATAAGTGATAGCTCTAATGGTCTATATATATATCGTTTTATATAACTTATGCTAGATATTCTTTGCAACAGTTTTAAGTCCTCAGTAATTTTCTGCTGCATTTTTGCAGTGCCTAATGTCTACTAGAAAATCCTGTCCCAAATGTTGATGGCATTTCAGCCTGAGTATTTTTATATATATATATATATATATATATATATATATATATATATATATATATATATATATATGAACCAATATTTTATATTGATATGAATAATTGAATATCATAAGTAATAGTTCTAATGGTCTGTTTGTAGCATATATATAACTCATGTTAGATATATTCCCCAGCAGTTTATGTACAAAATCACCTGCATAACTAAGGTGGGAACAATTTTTCCCAATGACCAACTAAATGTTCAGAAGACGAATTGAACACAAGTAAGAAAAACATACTTAATATATCACTTCAATTTCTCAACGTATCTCTAGTATTTATCTCAACCTTACATTTATTGGTTGGATACCTATTTATTATTTAATATTATACTAGTGACGAGGTTATGTTATTAAGCTTAATAGTGGATTTCCATTGATAATTAAACATACTAGTTATTAAATATTTCGATACACAGTGCATCTGATTTATTAATAGAAACTTTACATTTTACACGATGATTCTTGTTTACCTTTTATCAGCTCCATTTTGAAAATCTTCTTTTTCCAAAGTATCACCCAATATTACCACGCAGGCATGTATAAATAGAGTTGTTGTAGGTTTTGGATACAAAACATTTAATATTACACTAAACATATTTGATTTTTATAACAAAATGTATAAAAACACACCGTGACGGCTGGCACAAAAAACGTAATGACATTGCATTTGACGGACGGGTGATAGTGATGTGCATGATTCTGCTGCTCCAAAATTTTTTTTAGGAGCTTGGATATAGCTGTGATGAACTGGTATAAAATACCGTATACTACATTGTAAAGAACGTCTCAGACAAGGAGAGAGTATAATATGCAACATTTTATTAACATAATACTTATTTTTATCTATAATACTAAAAACTATAATAATAATTTAAAAAAAAACTAAAACTAGAAACTTAAATATCATATAGTACTACTCCCCGCGGTATCGTGCCAAGAACGCTGCAAAATCAAATCAGTAATATTATTAGAGTACGCAAGCAACAAGGGTTCGATCCCCGTTACCACATACGAAATTGTTAAATACAATTTATAGTGCTGATTTATCACGTGTTCTACAGTGAAAGAAAACTTCGTGAGTTAACCTACATTTCATAGATTAACTCGTACATTTCACATAACGGCAGCAGGATCTTCCTGAATAAAACTCTAAATATTAAAAATACTGGTTTTGCCAACCCACCTGCCAAACATGGCGACTATGGCAAAATGCTCTCAATAAGGCAGTCTATGGGACAGACCTTTGTTAAAAAGTGGACTTTTACAGGCTGTTGTTGATGAATTAATCTGAATATTTTAAATCCACATCGATCTTGGGACCTAACATCCTAATTGCTGCGACAGCATAATGCGACTGATCAAAAATGCGAATAAAAAGAAAAATCATCAATGTTTAAACTGCAAATTATTAATTGAATATTCAGTATTCACAATATGTTACAAATAATCTTGACAGAAGTGATGTCATTTAAGAAACCTAATATATTAAAATATATTATTAATGTATACACGATAAATCCATTTGCCTAAGTAAAGGAAAAAAATTCGACATCTGGTTATATAAACCCAAAAATGTTTTTCGTCCTTTGTTGAATTAAGATAAAATTTTCCAAACTTGATATCTGATATTCCATAATTGAATTGGGGACATAGAATACCCGTACATTGACAAAATCCTCTTAACAAAATGAAAGCACGTTCCCTTACGTTAACAGACTCAACATAAACATTTGGCGAATAGAAGAAATTAAACATTCGTTAGATATTAATATACAACTTGTAACAAAAACCTTGTGGTTTACGTTAAGTGCGTTATCGGAATCAGTAGTCAAACGTATAGAAATAACTTTACTTCAGCAAACTAGACCAGAAAAAAAATTATTAAATTAAAATGAATTTTCATTTGCAAGTCGTTTGTGGTTTTTTAAACTCTGCATTTGCCGAGGAGTAAAAGTATTCACAAAAAACCTGCTTTATCGATGCGTGTGTCAGTTACAGGTAATAAAATTACATACAGTTTGCACACAAAAATTTATTTAATTTTAATTAATTTTTTATGCTTTAGTTTTCTCAATTACAGTTATTTCTCTATTCGTTTGAAAGAAAAGAAGACGGAATTGCGTTTATTCCAGTTTAAGCATGCAGCAAAACATGTCAAAAAGTAATTATATTAAAAAAGATAAATAAAACTAAATACTTACCAATATTACAAAGTTGAAAAAATACTCTTAATAACAAAAAAGCCTGTACTGCAGCATAAAACTCCGAAAAGAACCGGACTCTGATTGTGATGTAATGATCAGCTGATACGCGGTCAGCTGATTAACACTTAACACAGTTATTTTTACCACTATAACATTGAACCACACACTGAATCACGCCACAGTACTGAATTGTTTAATAATATCATTATTCACTCGGTAAAATAACCGTATTTAAATAAAAAATAAGATTTTATATAAGAAACGAAGCGCTTGACAGCTGACCGAGCTACTATCTCCAATTTTTATCCATTTTTATCCATATTTTTACCCACTCCAAAGTTTATTTATTTTTTTAAAGCAACTGGTACCTAAAAGTCTGAAGGATACAAACTTCAAAATTCAAAAATCACCTGTCATTCGACTGGGTACTGTCATGAATCACTCAAAATTAGTTTAACACGATTATTGTATTCTATACGTCGACATCGATGATCATTAAATTATAAGACATATTTCGCACCTCGGGCTTAGTGAATCGACGTAATTCTTTATTAACAAAAGTGCTAGGTGGAATTTGCTAAGTACGAGTACGACAGCGATCGTTATCGTCTGCCTACTTAGAGTCGATAAGGCGCAGATATACGAATGTTCATGATTTTATACTGAAGATCACATCTTAACAAGCAATGTTAATGATTTGAAAAAAAAAATGTGTTAAACTAGAACATTATTTTTAATAACAAAATTTACAATATTTAAAACTATATATAATCACGCCTCATTCCCGTAGGGGTAGGCAAAGACCACTTCTTTCCACTTGCTACGATCCTTACATACTTGTTTCGCTTCGTCCACTTTCATTATTCCCTTCATACATGCTCTACGGTTTAGGGTACTCTTAACCTGGCCTTTTTTTCAAGACGTCCCTAATTTGGTCTAGAAATGTCCGCCTAGGTCTACCCCTTCCAACACTTTCATTCACACTCGCCTTATACACTTTTTTCGTCAATCGTTCTTCATTCATTCTCTCGACGTGGCCAAACCATCTCAGCATACCTTTCTCAATTTTTGTCACTACATCTTCTTTCAGACCACAACGTTTCCTTATCTCACTATTTCTTATCCTGTCACTCAGTTTATCTCCTATCATACTTCTTAATGCTCTCATCTCAACTGCATTTATTCTGCTTTCATGTTTCTTCTGCCATACCCAACTTTCACTTCCGTACATGAGTGTCGGAACCAACACCCCCTCATGCACAGCCAAACGAGCCTTGTTAGACACCTTCCGACTGCTCATAAAGGAGTGCAAAGCTCCATTCACTATGTTTCCTGCATTCACTCTTCTTTCGATATCACTCTCACACTTTCCATCTCTTGTAAACTTTGACCCCAGATACACAAACTCTTTCACCTGTTCAATTTGTTCATCTTCAATCAAGATATTGCAGTCTGACACTGCCTCATCTTTTTCAAACACCATCACTTTCGTCTTCCTTACATTCATCTTCATTCCCTTTCTAAAAAAAGCTCCACTCATAGCAGTTACCATCTCCTGCAACTCCTCGGCCGAAGACGCAAGTAATGCTTGGTCATCAGCATAGAGAAAACATTTGACGAGTAACTCATTCATTCTCAACCCACTTTCATTCTCTTTTAAATCTGTCAAACAATTGTCCATGAACAGATTAAACAGCCACGGTGACGTTACACATCCCTGTCTAACACCTTTTTCGATTTTAAACCATTCAGTGTATGCCCCGTTTATCCTTACACAACCACTAGAATCCCTATAAAGAGATTGCAATGCTCGTATGAGGATACTGCTCACACCGTTCATGGACAGTGCTGACCACAATTCATTCCTCACCACTCTATCATAGGCCTTTTCTAGATCTACGAAGGCGCAGTAGACTTTCTTGTTTTTAGCCAAACACTTTTCGGCTATGCACCGCAAGGAAAAGATCTGATCCGTACATCCCATTCCCTTTCTAAATCCCGCTTGTGCATCCCATACTTTCTTGTCTGTTTCATTCACAACCCTTTCAATCAACACTTTCGCATACAATTTACCGACAACGCTAAGAAGGCTTATACCACGGTAATTTATGCAGTCCTGCCGTGACCCTTTTCCCTTATACAATGGCACGATTACGGCTTTGCACCAGTCTCCCGGTACTTGCCCATTTCGCCAGCACAGATTGAAAAGGCGGTACAGCTGACTAGCCACCAGGCCCTGTCCAGCCCTTAGCATCTCGACGGTAATCCTGTCATACCATGCAGCCTTACCTAATCTCATACTTTTCAACGCTTTCACTATTTCATCCATGCTTATCTCATTTTCATTAACATTTATATTAGTTTCCGTGGAAGGTGGCAGATGCTGTACCTGCACTTCCTCTCTTTCAAACAAACTTTCAAAATACTCTTTCCATCTCTTTAACACACATTCTTCTCCTTTTATAATGCTCCCATCTTGACTCCTGATTGTACTCAGCTCCGAAGTAGAAGTTTTTCCTCTGGCTGTTTTGATGGTTTTCCAGAAAAACTTAATGTTTGACTGGAAATCTTCAGTGAGCCTCCTATCAAAATCATCTTTTCGTTCTTCTTTCTTTCTAGACACAATTTCTTTCGCTGCTGTTTTCAATCTTTTATACTTCGTTCTTGCTTCCTTTATCTCATCATCCGTTGCCTTTTGAACTTTTTGGTTAGCTTTTGTTGCTAACCAATCCAACCACGCTTTCTTCTTTTCTTGCACAACCCTTTGTACATCTTTATCCATCCACACGTTATCATTCTTTCTCCCTTTCCTTCTTTTAGCTATCCCGCATACCTCAATCGCAACATTTACAATCCCTTTCTTAAATGTCTCCCACAAATCTTCAATCACTCCTATCTCTTCTATCCCTTTAAAACTTTCTTTCAGTTTCTCTACATACTCGTCTTTCTTTTTTTTTTCTTGTAGATTTTCCACTTTTATTCTGTCCAAAACACTCGTAGGCTCGGCACCTCGGTGTCGCCACCGTTCAAAGAGGCCACGCATTCGGGCTATGACCAGGAAGTGGTCTGTGTCGAGGCCTACACCGCGGTATGCCCGAGTGTCTAGCACTTTCTTCCTCAGTCTTTCATCCACAATTACAAAATCAATCATACTTCTAGACTCACCCTCATCTCTTGTATACAAATGGATCTTTTTTTGGTCAAACATTGTGTTGGCCACGCACAGATTCCATTCCAAGCATACTTCAAGCAGGCTTCTCCCATTTTCATTCACTCTCTCGTCCCCAAACATACCCACAACTCCTTCATACCCATCCCGCTTTACTCCAACCCATCCATTAAAGTCCCCTAACATCACGATCCGTTCATTTTCTCCGCATTTATTCAAGACCTCTCTCATGCTATCCCAAAATTCCTCTCTCTCTTGTTGTGATTTTTGTGACCCACCTCCACGCAGATCCGTCGGTGCATAGACCCCAAAGGATAAATAAGCGAGTGAGTCCGACTTTTAACCTAATCCAGAGGAGTCTTGGGCTTACACATTCATGCTCCATCACACATTCAACCATTCGAGATGAAAGAATCACACCAACTCCCTGACAGCCTCGGCTGGTTTGGGGGACTCCCGACCAGTATGCCGTGTAGGGGCCATGAACCGTGGTGTCACATCCTTTCCTCTTGGTTTCGTTCACGCACAGAAAATCAAGGCAACGTTCATCCATCATCTGACATACTTCATCTACCTTACCATCCATTCCTCCTCTTACATTCAACGTAGCGAAGCGGCTCTCCGTGGGCCGCTTTTCGCCCCCGCGTGTATGTTTGTATGTAAAACTATATTTATATTACGTTGTGTAATTCATTTGTGAAGTTATGTCCGAAGCGGACAAAAATGAGGTACTCACAAAACCTATCAAGGGTATTTTTATGAAATTTACATAATATTTAAGAAAAATTTAGTAGTATCTATCTATTAGTACACGTTTATTAAAAAAATAGTGGAGCCGTGGTAGCTCAGATGGTTAGCGCTCGCTGTAAGCTTCACAGTACTCGAGCAACCCGGGTTCGATCTCCGCCAACACCAATGAAATTGTTAGTTGCAGTTTTAAGTGCTGATTTACCACGTGCTCGGCGGTGAAGGAAAACATCGTGAGGAAACCTGCATGTGTGAGAAATAAGAAAAAAAATATTTCGAAGACATGTGAAGTTCGCCAACACGCATTGGGGCAGCGCGGTGGACATTTCCTTGCCCTAACACCCTCTCAGAAATGAGAGGAGGCCTGTGCCCAGCAGTGGGACGTAAATAGGCGGCAACTTTACTTTTCTAACTTTTATTAAAAAAAGTTAAAGAGTGATATTCAATTTTGTTTGTCAACTAAAATTTTGTGCGCGGATTTTCTGGGAGTCTCTTAGCAGGCGACGGGCGGCAGAGCAACGCTCACCACTATCGCGAGTAGACGCTGACGCTCGGAGTAAACAAAATGATTTCGTTCCATTATAATTTTCACGCTAAAGTGGCAGGTATATCTACACTACTGAAAAATAAATGCCTTATGCTAGAAAAAAAGAAACAGATAACTGCAGTATGTACCGTGTTTTCAACCATTCATTTGTCTATCCTAACATAAAATTAGTTTAAAATCGACCAGATAAATATACACAATAATATTTTTTTTATTTTACATACTGACGTTCTTTTTATTTTTAGGAGAAAACAAAATAACAAAATTTTTAAAAAAGAGGTGAGCATTGCAGTGTTAGATAACCATACTACGTCTTAGTAGAAACAGTTCGGATTCGAGTAATAAATGATTATGTAATAAACAAAGATCATAATTGGTGGTATCAAATACAGGCATTATTGGCCGTAGTAGAAAAGGGGAGATATCCCACCACGCAAGGTGTTCAGCCCGGGGAGCGGCCGTTAGCCGTGTGTTAGTAGCTGTTCTAAATATATATTACTTCAAAACTTTGAAAGCGTGTTTAAGGCTTCGGTGTGTTTCGCTTGTGGCGTGACAACAGCGCCGCCACATCACCCTCCTGCTCAGACCGGAGGTCGATGGTGCAGTCTATTGTCTACAAATGTGAAAGTGTTAGGGAATTGCCTGAAACAATTATGAACTCTCAAGGTAATGGATGGAGATGGGATAAACACGATTAATTTAGCATAATATTCTATCTCGTTTTGTTGCAGGCTAAGCCCTAATGTAATCCTAATATTTGTCCCTTTTTAGTGTCGCTTTATCGTTTCATCGAGTTTCAATCAAGTCAAGTTACAATAATTCTAAAGGAGTTTTCCTTAGATTATTGATAAGTTATCGCGCGCTCTGACCGCGAGATGGCTTATTAATAATTTAAGGAGTTTTTACTTCAAAGACGAGCAGTGATAGTTTAAAGGAAAATAATCTATTAAAGACAAATATACAATTGGTGATCAAAATCAATACTGATTTGCTATAAGAGTTCTAAATTTTGATGAGTTTAAATTCTATTGAATACAATTTTACACATATTTAATGTTTTAGTATCTCCCACTCGCACGGAAGAATTAAGTAAGCACGATAGCGATTGTTATTGTCTGCACGTTGCCTACAGGCAATATTCTTTGCTACAGGGCCAACGTTATTCATTAGTAACAAAAGTGCTAGGTAGAATTTACTAAGTGCGGTAAATATCTTTGCCGTCTTGACCTAGAGCTAAGAAATTCATCGTGACTCATTATGAACGTAATTTAAAATTAATAATTTTGTATAACCGACTTCAATTTAAATTATTATTAATAATAACTCAAAATCAATTTGTCAGTTCTTGGTCAAATTCATACGGGACCACATGAGAAGCACCAGCTTTCAAATAAATAAATCATCAAAATCGGTGCACCGAGAAAGAAGTTATGAGATAACACACATACAAAACATACAGTCGCGTAGCTCTTCCTTTTTGAAGTCGCTAGAGAATTACTAGGCACATGCCTCCGCTCATTTCTGAAATAATGTTACGGAATTATCATTCCTCCACGCTGCTCCAACGCGTATTGGAGGACTTCACAGGTTTTTGAAAACATTAAAATTCTTTAGAAATGCAGGTTTCCTTACGATATTTCCTGCACCATCAAATACGGAGAAAATTTAAATTTGAAATGAAAATTAACAATTTCATTTCTGCTGATAATGATCAAATCCGAGTTGCTCGCGTACTGTGAAATTTACAGCCACCGATTAGCACTTAAGCCCTTGTTTTAATATTCTTGAAATTTTCTTTTAAATGGTTATCTATGACTACAGTAACAATGATAATTAAAAACTCAAGCCACGTACTTGCGAATTCAATCCTCTTCGTTAAAAGTTTAAAGAGCAATTATTGGCGCTTCGAAGGAGAATTTGAATAAATCAGTAAACTGAAATTCTTTATGTACTGAATTCGTAATTGCTATCAGAATTAATAGAATGACGGATCACTTTGTGGAAATCCATTATAATAAATATACTAAAACTAATTAGCTTAAATCTGCGTGAAAAATCAAATGGTGTATTTTAACTAGTTTAAAGCGTACGTAACTTCCTTCCTCCTACAGTTGCGTGGACTATTACTACCACTAATGTATTATAGATATTCTTTAACGCCTCCAAATGAGACATGTTTTACGCCTCCAAATGAGACATCATCACGTAAAATAGACACTACGATGGGTCTATGGTTAACCAACAATAGAGGGAGAGAGAGATTATTTTCGCACGGGTTTTAGTGTATTTATTATAACACCTTTAACTAGCAGTTAAAGGTGTTATAATCAGTTATATATCAGACACTAAATACAAAAGATTTGCGTTGCACAACAATATATTTCTTTGGTTTAAAGTTTTATAACTAACAATCTTCTTGTATAATATTAACTTATAATTTTTTTTTAAAGAATAAGGGTTACGAAAGAGCACAGAGTCCATCTGATGGTGAGTGGCCGCTGTGGATTAATAATCAAAATGCAGAAGCGTTGTCACCCCTGAGAACTAATATGAAGTGCCTCATTTCCAGTAAAAAGGGTATCCGGTTCTGTACACTCACCATACGAAACACAGCAGCATTTAGCTGTTATTTCACGCAGAAATTCTGTGAGAGCGTGGTCCCACTCCGGTCGAGCCGACCTATTCGTGCTACAACCATAATATAGCTGAAGCAAGGCTCTACCACGTAAATAAAAAAAATGGAATGAGAGTGACAAACGAGCGCACGGTTCACAAGGTAGTAAGAGGATGCAGTGTATGCTCGATTAAGTATGAAAGTAAAAATGCGTTGTCACCCCTGAGAACTAAGATGGGATGCCTCGTTTCCAGTAATAAGCGTCTTCGGTTTTCTACATTGACCATAAGAAATATAGCAACATTGTGCTGCTATTATGGTACGCTGGTATTCTGTTAGAGCGTGGTCCTACCCTGGTTGAGCTAGAGATAATTTGCAAGGATCTACCAAGTGAATATATATATATATATATATATATATATATATATATATATATATATATATATATATATATATATACACTATGTCTGGCGTATGTGGACTATGAGAAAGCCTTTGATTCCGTCGAAATTTGGGCGGTGCTGCAGTCCCTTCAGCGGTGCCAAGTTGACTGTCGGTATATCGAAGTGTTGAAGTGCTTGTACAGTAGGGCTACGATGGCTATCCGAGTACAGAACCAGAGTACGAAACCTATCCAATTGCAGAGAGGTGTAAGACAGGGTGATGTCATATCCCCGAAACTCTTCACCGCTGCGTTGGAAGACGTTTTCAAGCTTCTGGACTGGAAAGGATACGGTATCAACATCAATGGCGAGTACATCACTCACCTTCGATTTGCCGACGATATAGTCTTTGTGGCAGAATCGCTGGAGGACCTAAGCACTATGCTCAATGACCTCAATAGTGTTTCCCAACGGATAGGTCTTAAGATGAACATGGACAAAACAAAGATCATGTTTAATGTCCATGTCACACCTATGCCGGTAGTTGTTGGGAACACTAAGCTCGAAGTTGTTGACGAGTATGTTTACCTGGGACAAATAGTCCGACTAGGTAAGTCCAACTTCGACCGAGAGGTCAATCGACGGATTCAACTCGGCTGGGCAGCGTTCGGGAAGCTACGACACATCTTCTCGTCAGACATACCTCAAAACCTTAAAACGAAATTGTACAACCAGTGCGTGTTGCCAGTGATGACTTACGGAACTGAGACGTGGTCCTTTACTGCTGGCCATATGAGGAAGCTCAAGGTCGCTCAGCGAGCTATGGAGAGGGCTATGCTCAGAGTTTCTCTGCGTGATAAACTCAGAAATGAGGATATCCGCAGTAGAACCAGAGTGACCGACATAGCCCAACGGATTAGTAAGCTGAAGTGGCAATGGGCCGGCCATATAGCTCGAAGAACCGACAACCGATGGGGAAGAAAGGTTCTCGAGTGGCAGCCTCGTACCGGCAAGCGAAGTGTAGGGCGTCCCCCCACTAGATGGAGTGACGACCTGGTAAGATATGCAGGAAGTCGATGGATGCAGGTGGCTCGGGACCGTGCTTTGAGGCATTCTTTGGGGGAGGCCTATTTCAGCAGTGGACTTGTGAAGGGCTGTAATGAATGAAAAAAAAAAAAATATATATATATATATATATGTATTTTAAGTTATTTTCTACCCATGGGTCACTTAAAGAGATCGCTTTTAGCGATAATGTTGTCCATTATGCAACTCCTTATCCTAGCCGCATATTCTCATTTTTTAATGTTTGTTTATGGTTTACAATAAAGTTATTATACTAGTGATAAAGAGTTTCGCTCGGTGTTAGAACAATAATATTATTTACTATTTATATGTTATTTAGTATTATTTAAACCAAAAAAAGTAAAACATTTTCAAAATACCAAATTTCATGTAAACCGTAAGAGCCGTTTCTGAATAACCAATTAAATATATACACTTATACGAAAATTGCTTGGGTAAAGTATAGGGTTCATTGTTTATATTAATTACTATGCAAATAATTTACGAAGTGATGTAATAATTGATAATTAGGTTAATTAAAGATAAAGCTTAAATTTATTTCATTGTAGTGCCATGATAGCAATGACGTTAATAATCTTTATGCAATAACCCTTCATTCCTAAGACGCGTTTCATATTTAATCTTTAGCTAGTTGACGCATGGGATCTGTGTATACCGCAGGGTTTAATTTTTATTTTTTTTATAGGTTAGGGTGACAAACGAGCACACAGTCCACCTGATGGTAAGTGGTTGCTGTGGCCCATAGACATCTACATTTATCCTCGTTTGCGAATCAAAATACAGATGCGTTGTCACCCGTGAGGACTAAGATAGAATGCCTCTTTTCCAGTAAAAGGGTCTTCGGTTCTCTACACTCACCATACGAAACACAGCAGCATGAAGCTGCAATTTGACGCTGGTAATTGTACAAAAGAAGAAGAATAATAAATGCAAATATTTATCTTTATATATAAAAAGTACGTGTCACGTTGTTTGTCCGCGATGGACTCCTAAACTACTGAACTGATTTCAATGAAATTTTTTGTCAATGTGCAGTTTGGTCCAACTTAAAAGATAGGATAGCTTACATCTCAATTTATAGTCGCAATACAATATTATTTTATTGAAAATTATTTGTCTATTATTTGACAGTCACAATTATCTGTTAGCTCTAAACGATTCTGTCAGATGACGATATCTGTTGACTGGATTGAGTAAATATTTAATAGATGGCGCTATGTTAAAAATACAAACGTTTAATATAAGCTACAATTTAGTAGTATAACCACCACGTGTTGCTGTAAGTTTTCAACAGATAGAACCGATTTCAAAAAAAAATTACAGACTGTGTGCAGTTTGGTCCAACTTGAGAGATAGTTTTTACCCCGATAAGTGACTCTCAATTTTTTTATTGCTAATTTCAGGAGTTTTTTGGGAAAGCAAATGGTCGTTTGGAAAGGGCAGAACAACGTCTGTCTGGTCAGCTAGTTTTGTATAGGAATTTCAAGAATAAAATCTTACCATAATAAAATATATAACAAAATATAAGCTTCTAAATCGGTATTTAAAAATTGTATCAATTAATTACTTAGTAAATAGCAAAACTACTTTTAGAAATTAAGTTATGGCCACTGTAATGAAAAAAAAACATTGAGGCGATAAAAGACGTAAAATATGGGCCAAATTTCACGGGAGTTTTTCAAAGCTGCATTGGAAGACGTTTTGAAGCTTCTGGACTGGAAAGGATACGGTATCAACTTCAATGGCGAGTACATCACTCACCTTCGATTTGCCGACGATATATTCCTTATGGCAGAATCGCTTGAGGACCTAAGCACTATGTTCAATGACCTCAATAGTGTTTCCCAACGGATAGGTCTTAAGATAAACATGGACAAAACAAAGATCGTGTTTAATGTCCATGTCACACCTATGCCGGTAGTTGTTGGGAGCACTAAGCTCGAAGTTGTTGACGAGTATGTTTACCTGAGACAAATAGTCCGACTTGGTAAGTCCAACCTCGGCCGAAAGGTCGATCGACGGATTCTACTCGGTTGGGCAGCGTTCGGGAAATTACGGCACATCTTCTAGTCAGGTATACCTCAAAACTTGAAAACGAGACTGTACAAACAGTGCGTGTTGCCAGTGATGACCTATGGAACTGAGACGTAGTCTTTCACTGCTGTCCGGATGAGGAAGCTCAAGGTCGCACAGCAAGCTATGGAGAGGGCTATGCTCGGAGTTTCTCTGCGTGATAAACTTAGAAATGAGGATATCCGCAGTAGAACCAGAGTGATCGACATAACCCAACGGATTAGTAAGCTGAAGTGGCATTCGGCCGACCATATAGCTCTAAGAACTGACAGCCGATGTGGAAGAAAGGTTCTCGAGTGGCAGCCTCGTACCGGCAGGCGAAGTGTAGGGCGTCCTCCCACTAGATGGAGTGACGACCTGGTAAGATATGCAGGAAGTCGATGGATGCAGGTGGTTCAGGACCGTGCTTTGAGGCATCCTATGTTCAGCAATGGACTTGTGAAGGGCTGTAGTGATGATGATGATGACTTTCAAAACGATTCGTAATTAACTCTTTAATTTTTTGTAGTACTGTCGCCCACTTCTGCAGTGCTACGTCGTAGGCGTTAAACAGATGTTAGTAGGTTTTGTCGCGTTTGTTCTACGACATAGAACTGATGAATGTTGAGAAATACTGTTGAGTACTGCTGAATACTGTTGTTACATGTAAATACATAAAGTAAATCGCATTTAACAATAAATATTTAAAAAGATAGCTCGTTATTGGTCAAGGCTATATTTTACAACATAAATATAGCTGCTCATTGGTTAGATATGACATCTTGTCCGTAAATTTATATATGTGGCGTTTATGGTATTTCTACAAAGAAAACCGCATACAGGAATTTTGCCAATAATCTCCCTTCCCGCTTCCGCCGACCGCGTCCCGCACTTGGCAACACTTTTTTTCGCGCGGATTGTACTTTCTACAATTGCATAGCAGCCAGAATAGTCTTAGAAAGTTTTACAACTAGCAAAGAATTTTAAAATAGTTTTTTTTTTTAATTTTTAAGTTTAAAACTACGTGTACTTATGAAGCTCACAGAAATTTAAACATGTGCAAATCTTACAAACCTAATCTCCGTATATTCAGTTACAATGTTCTTTCACACACGTTACAATAGCAATGATATTTGGAACATATTTTCGTTTTACTTTATTTATTTGTTTATTGCTTAAAACTATTGTTTCACCTTATAATTAAAGTAACAAAGAGTGGACAAAGTCCAAAGCGTGATATAATATTATCAGGTATTTTTTTAAGCGATAGAGCCATGCTGCAGCTGTATTATTGTTATGGCACGAATGGGTCGGCTACATTTGGGAAAAACCATGCTCTCACAGATTACTATTGTGAAATAGAGGTTTACCTCTGCGTTTCGCTTGGTGAGTGCAGGTGGCCGGAGGCCCTTTTTACTGGAAATGAGGCATTCCATCTTAGTCCTCACGGGTGACAACGCATCTGCATTTTGATTCGCAAACGAGGATAGATGTAGATGTCTATGGGCCGCAGCAACCACTTACCATCAGGTGGACTGTGTGCTCGTTTGTCACCCTTATCCTATAAAAAAATATAACAGCTTTTAAAGATTCATGTACTCGTAGAGATACAGAGGGCAGAGGAGGCCATTCATCTGCATTTTTATTCTTAATCGAGGAGATATGTAGATGTCTATGGATCACAGCATACACTTGCCATCATGTGGACAGTGTGCTCATCGTTTTCACTCTTATTATCGTGAAACCTAGCAATTTTTCCATTTTTGGAAGGATTTAAAAGTTTATTCTGTCAGAACCAACATTCACTACCATACATTAAATTAGGGACTAACACAGCATTATGAATTGCTATACGTGCCTTATTTGACACATTCTGACTCCTCATAATAGTATTTAGAGCCCCATTCACTATTTCCTACGTTCACTCGTCGTTCTATATCCTTATCATATCTACCATCCCTGCTAAATAAACATGACAAGTATATAAACTCATCCACTTGCTCAATCAACTCCCTTTCTATTCTTATTTCACATTACGTTTTACTTTCTTCAAAAAAGTCATTAAGGAGTATTCTAGGGCTGAATCCAAATGACAGGATAAGAAATAGTGCGATAAGAGAAAAGTGTGGTTTGCAAGATGACGTTGTGACCAGGATTAAGAAAGGAATGCTTCGGTGGTTTGGTCATATAGAAAGAGTGAACGAGGAAAGAGTGACAAAGCAAATTTATATTGCAGAAGTAAACGGTAGGGTCGGAATGGGACGCCCTAGACGAAAGTTTATCGACCAAATCGGCGATATATTGAAAATGGGCCAAATTAGGTGTACCCTTACCTGACGAGCGTGTATGCGTAGATATATGAATGTTAAGGAGGCGAGAGAGATGTCAGGATCGCACAAGTCCGTAGTCTCTGCCTACCCCTCTGGGTGACAGGCGTGAGTGTTTATTTATTTATTTTTATTTATTTAAAAGTTTAACACCAATTATAATATAATATTAATGTAAATTTTGTGTGACATTATATTCTTATAGATTTGATATTTATTAATTATTAAAAAGAATAAAGAAATACTAACATTAAATAGACAAAATACTCAAAAATAGAAAATGCCAATGTTAACTTCACTATAATGTAACGAAAATAACAGGATTTGACGTCAAGTTTGAAGGTAAGTTTATCTCCTCATAATATACACAACACTCAGAGTTAAGATTTGCTTCTTTAATTGTGTTGCAAATAGCAAAGTTTACGCTTGAAAGAAACTTGAAAATATGTGTCAGGGTTATCAAAAATCCTTGATTAAATACTTAACTTATTTTTTAAATTAAAACTTGTCTCAATAATTTCTTAGGAAAAAATCTAGAATATATCAAACAAATATACGCTCGTCTAAATTTAAAAATAAAATTGGTGCAAGAATAAGCCTAAATCAATTATAGTATGAAATAAAAAAATCTTGTTACAATAATCTTTTAAAAGCAAGTATTCACTTTTTTATTAGTCATCATCACCATTTTATTACGGATCGTAATAAAATGATATCAGGTCAAATTTATTGTAATCAATGGAAATATTTTTTTCCCACGATAGCAAAACATTAATAATCATTAAAAATGACAATTAATGTTTTGCTTAATGTCAATACACTAAGTTGAAATTATGAAAAATACTGAGTAGTAATAATATTATTGATGCCCGGCAACGCAGTAAAAATAATATCGGTTTATCTTTTCTTATCCTTCACTTTTGATAAAGATGAATTGTTTGACGATTCATTTGGTAAAATCAGTCTATATCAATATCAAGTGCAGAACACTTTATTTAAATTGTTGTAATCGGTTAAAATATTGGTTGAAAATGACAACCCTTTGTTGTAACAAAACATGACAAATTAACCGTCACGTCATGGCATCACTAGTATGGTAAATTTGCCTAGTTAATTTTATAGATAAAAGTTAAAAACAACATGTTAAAAACGATATATTACATTTGATAACCACTAATATTACGTTACTATAAAGAAATAGATACCCACATTCAGTATTTCAAATAAAAAAAACTAAAGTTCTGGAGCACTGAACAAAGAGGTTATTTCTCCGTCACAATTCCGCGTTAAAATAAAATGCAAAAATTAACTCTCATGTTGCCATATCGAAAACAATGCTGTCAATCCGTTATTGTATTTTCATTCAAAACATGGCTCGTCTAGAAAAACATTAAGTTGTCCGTGTTAATTGTAATTTTGTACCAGTACATCCCTGATGGCAAAGTTAACATCCATTGGTAAAGTTGCCAGGTCTGACTGTATATAAAATTATTTAATTATGAAAGAATCAAAATGCAGATAAATTTTTAATCCAAAATCGAAGATAGAATGAACCAACTTGTTACCAGTAAATATGCCCTCCGATTTACATTACTCATAAAACTCAGCACCATTACGCTGCTCTATAAAGCTTGTGTTCGGTGCAACATTCCCTGTTGAGCCGACCGATTTGCGCGGCAACCATAATACATTTTCAGTATGTCTCTATCACATGCTAACCGTTTCATTTTATGCGTGGTTAAATTCTGGCCAGCTCTTGGTACTAGTGATTGGTGGTATAGATATAGATATGAAAATGGCCATTATACAATACAATACAATACAATAACTTTATTTCAGGCATCAAGGACTTAAAAATTAAGAACATTGGCCCATAGCAATATATACCTTAACCTAAAAATATATATAAAATATAAACATAACTTAACACTATTTAGGGAACTTTTTTCTTTGGCGCGTCCCTGTATCGGCGAAACACTACCCCAGAGGGCCAGAAATCGGGAGCGAGGAATGTCTCTTTATGTTTTGCAGGAACCTGGAGTACGTAGGATTTGAAGTTTGTTGACCTATTAGACTCCAGACGCTGCAAATGTAAAGAGATCGGTTCCTCAATGCGGCATCGGCTTCGTTCTTCCACGAAACGCAGGACATCTTCTCCCGACGTACTTTTGTCCAAACGGGAGATGTAGAGTTGTATGGTTGGCTCCACAGCACGCAGAGTTGTACTCGCGTTTATCTTGGCGGTCCCACGCTGGTTACAGACGGGTCGCGACCGACGTCTCTTCTCAACAAGAGTAAACCCGTCCTTATCAATCTTGTCTTGGGTCACCACTGGAACTGATTTTATTTCCACATTCTTCCGCTTTCGACCACAAGAGGGTGCCGGTTGTAAAGATTTTCGGGCAACATCCGCAAACGTCTTCCCTTGTTTTGAGGTTGGCTTCGGCGGAGGAGTACCAATGGCTTCAGTCAAGGGTTGAGGTGGTGATGCAATGACGACCGAGGTTGCCCTAGATTCTCGGTCATCAACCTGCTGACAGACGGTATCGCGTGACGGAGTCGCAATCATCGGTGAAATATGACTACTATTACGGTTACCGCGTGTCGTATTTACATTCTGCGACGGCGGTGATTTTGCAGATGTTGCAATTATGTTGCGCAACATATTGACTTCGTTCCTCAGCTCTGTTGCGGCTCGTTCCGATTCCTTAAATTTGGAACGGATGTCGGTAACATCGGCTCTCAACGTGGTGATGTCTTTCAACAATCTGGTGACGTCTACGTGATCGAACGTCACGGGAGGCAGCTTGTTGAAATCACGCGCGACGAAAGTTGGAATGTCATCAGGGTCGGTCTCATTGAACAGCCTGAAGATGTCTTGCAGGTCTTTCTTACCGCGTCCATCCCTGTGACGTGTGATAAGACGGATTTGGGTCACGGCTGAATCTGCTAACACCTTCTTCGCTTGGATGATCTCGTCCTCAGTGAAGCTTGTCATCAGTATTTGCTCCAGAGACACTTGGTCCATGACGTCCAATTTTTGTTGAACAAAGGCCAGGAACTCGTGGATTACGACGGTTTCGGAGCGTTTAGTTTGACACGCCATTTCGAATTATTTTTGCGCAGTAGGTATGCTTACGCTACAAAAATACTGTAGGTTCGGCATTAGAGCCCTCGCGTCATTATGAAGCGACTGCACTAACCGGTAGTAAAATTGCGACTGTGCTGCCATTAAAATGAATGAACTAACTTTACTCGTTCTAATTTATAACGACATAATAATTAAACTAGTATTACATATAGACAGTGTTTTTCTTTAAAAATTACATTTATTAAAAAAAATTATCATAAAATGCCATAATAATGTTATTTAGTTTTCTATTATCAACGGAAAAGTTTAAACGTCATCATGCAGTCACTTACGAGTATATTACACAGTAAACGTAATAATTTTAACAAGTATATTAACCGATACAACTTAGGGACCTATAAGAAAAGTGCTTACTCCTTATTAAAAGGCCGGCAACGCATCTGCGATTCCCCTGGTGTTGCGGTTGTACATGGGCGGCGGTAGTCACTTACCATCAGGTGAGCCGTGAGCATGCTCGTTTGCCTACTCTCCTATAAAAAAAAAATATTACATTCTTCTTTAATAACTCCTTTTTTAACAGTTTATAAAAATACTAATTTGTATATAAACTACCTACGGAAAACTTAGACGCCATCATGCAGCCATTTATATTTCACAGGAAGTGAAAGCTAAAATTTATTGTTTTAATCATAATTAAACAATTTAGTCAAATTTACATTTGGCACTACCGTAATATAATCAACAAGTGCAACAAAGAACCTAATGAAGGCTAACAATCACACTTAAAAATAAAATGAATTCTATATGTAAAATAACTTCATGGAACAAGGAAAGAAAAATTGATTGATTATCAAGGTGGTTTGTAAAATAGATCAATTTAATATAAATCAGTAACATATGAAGTCGTGAATTGTTAGGAATAGTTTGATATATTATGACAATTTTATTCAGTATAATTAATTTTGTATAATTGATAATAAATTTGTAAATTTTTTAATTCTTTATTTTAACAGTTAATAGTTATAATAGCCATTTTGAAAGCACCGCACATAGAGTGGAATATTAGATAGGAAAGACTATACTAAACTAGCTGTTGCCAAACTAGCTGTAGCCATGCGACAATAATTTTTCTATATCTCTTAAACTATGAGCCCAAATAACATGCTATAAAGAGCAAAGTTTATCTTCATTAAATTGTCTTGATGATTAAGTAACTTTATTTTGTAAGGACTAATATTCTGTACCTAATAATAACACTCATAAATTACTTTTTGATTTTCAATAACTTTTTGTCACAAAATACCTTACTATCTCTTATGTATAAGAAATAGAACTATGTTATCGTGATTTTTTTTAGATTTAGATGTATATTTTAGAACAACATAGTATTAACGTATCACTAACCATTCGCCAGCGCACGGATTCAGCAGTTCGGGAGCGGTTTTTCTTCCGACTTGCTTAACAAAAATCAACAGTTAAGGCTAGTTGAGTGGTGCAACCTAATGCAAGATAACCTACTCTACTATTCCTCGTGAACTTGGCTATCATATACAAAAATAATTTATCAATACGGAATGGTAGTACTAGAGATGATCATCTTTAATCAAACAAAAAACCTCATCGCTTTATTATAATAAGTATAGATTGTTTCCTATAGATTTATATATTTGTCTCTTTTTAGTGTCGTTTTTTCTTTTCATTTGTTTCAAATCACAACGATACTAAAGAAGTTTTAACTTCAATTTAAAATGAAAATTGTTCTCGCAATATACATACCTAATAATTTCAGAATCAGCAGATGGCAAAATGAACATTCGCAGCTGTAACAAGATTTAATTTCAAGTATTCCCTAACAAATACATATTATAACTGTTACGCGACATGATTAACTTAATTACAATGTGTTGGCATCCACATATTAAGTTGATAATAGTTAAGCACCAGCTTGCAAATTAATTAACGCCAAAACTCTAATGACGGAAAAGAACAAAATATAAAACTATATGTATATAAAAATGTCCTGAGTAAGTCAGTAGTTTTGTCTAGCCCTCTGGGTGACAGGCGTGAGTGTTTATTTATTTATTTGAACGTAAAACCCTTGACTACAAAAAATCTGAGTAAGTATAAAATAAGCTATAGGAATCCATTTATGGGTTTTTTCAAATAGTAACACTATATAAATATTTGCATGCGGTGAATTACCGACAGTTAATAGGGCACTGTCGCACCAACCGTAAGCTTAGCTAGGTAACATTTGGCAGTAATTAACTAAACATTTCAGATTAACAAAAACAAAAACAAAATCTTCGGCTGGGGTCGAAAAATGCCTTACTCGGAACTCGTCTTGCCGAAATGATATTTATGTTGAATAGGTATAAATTCAACAATTGAGATACAGTATTAAAGTTCTTACTCACACGGAACATATAGTATTCTACCTGTAATTAGTCTTGACCACGGGTAGCGATAGTGGGACCTTTCGTCTAACGTTTCTTGGAGTTTTGATATTTAACTTCGAAAGTAGATCTGGACAGTCGATCTCGCTTGAAGTTATCTTAAGTAGAAAGGTAATATACGCTATTTGCCTTTGTATTTCGAGTGGTAAAAGATGAACCTTTCTACAATTACCGTAATAGAGGTTAGAGTTGTGGTCTTATACTCGGTAGCAAATGTGTTTATTGAATTTTTACTGGATACGTTCAATTCGAGTTATATTAGTATCATATTGGGGGCTCCACATTTGTGATGCATATTTCAAAATACTTCTTACATAGCAACAGTCTTAAATTATCAAGGTTTTAATTTGCTTGAAGTTTTTGAAGCATTGCATCATAAACCCTAAGGATCCGGAACACTGGCCAATTATATTTTCAATATGTTTTTCGAACAGAAATTTCGAGTCATATATAATTCCCAAGTCGCGTACGGAACACTATCTGGACAACGATTGGTCTCGAATCTGGTATAGCAATTTATTGGATTTCTGGTACAGCATTAAAATAACAAGTTATTTTGTAGAATTGAGATCGACATAGTTATAGGTATAATAATCAAGTAAATTTCTTAAGTCATTTTGTAGTACTTCTGCGTCTTTTAATGACGAAATAATTACAAATATTTTCATGTCATCTGCGAAACATAGTAGAAGAAAGCTACACAGACTGTTATTGATATCACTGATAAAGATTGCAGAGATTAAAGGCGCTAGCAACGAGCCCTAAGGAATACCGCTGGGGACCTTGACCCAGCAAAAAATGTAATTATTTACCACTACAGCTTGTATTCGGTTCTCAATATACGAAAAAAACCAGCAAAGTAAATTTCCTCTTATGCGAACACATTAAATCTTGTATTCTTATACAAGCTACTGTGGTTTATCTGGTTGAATGCCTTACGATAATATGTGTAAACGACATCACTTTGATGGCCTATGTCCATGGAGTCAATAAGAAAGACATTAAGTAATACAAGGTTCTTAAAAGTAATACAAGTGTAAGAAATTTCAATGTAAAGCTACAGGAAAAGGCTTTAATCCCACTTCCGATTTTAGAAACTTTTCCACTTCTGATATTAGAAATTATTCTGAAGGTTAATTGTTAAAAATAATAAGAGTGTGAGAGCGGATGTTCAACTTGCTCTCTTGCTTACGCAATTGGTCACTATCAGGAATAAGACAGTGTACATTACTACACATTCAGTATAGAGCAAATACAGTTTGACCAACCGTAATATGTACCAGACACAATCACACAATGGTGTAACGTGAAGGACACAATTACGTGACAACACTAAAGTATGCAAAGCAGCAGCTACACTACTCCTCTCTATGTAACACTCAGCAACACGATCTTCCTTGCTCACACTAGAAGAACTACTACACGAATAGAACCGCATCTCTTGTCTTATTTGGGCAAAATCTGTGTACAAGTAATGTTTTAGCCCAACGGGCATAATATCGATATGATACTCGTAGAATTACAGACTGACTGATCCCTCTTAGTCGCCTGTGCGATACTTTATACTGCTAAAACAAGTGGAAGATTACGATTTTCCTTCATTTGTTTGTATTTACTTTTATTTTTTTACCCTCATTCCCAACACAAGGTATATCTAACGGTAAGGAAACTGTGTTGGAAGTGTTGAAAAAAAAGAATTGTCAATATTTGAATATACTTAAGAATTCACTACTTTTTCGAGGACTTTACTTAGTATGCGTAACTTGGAAAAGCCTGTAGTTATAACCTTCAATTCTAGAGCCCATTTTGTGTATTGGAGTGATGAAGGCTGATTTCTTTACAGCAGGGAGAGTACATTCTGTTAGAGACTTATTAAATAGGAGGGTTACAGCCGTTATCAATAACCTTGCGCAATTTATTAAAATACAGCTTGAGAAAGTTTGAGCAAGAGATTGAAAACAGTTTGCTCCCTACGTACATTATAAAGACATTCGCATTAGAGGGTGGACAGTCAACATGGACAGAATTAGAGGTGGGCTCTGTACTGTTTGCATCCGAGAAGTTAGAACTGAAATTCGTACAAAGCTTAAATGGATTTCTATTCTTCATATGCATTGCTCCAGAATCTTAATAACCCTTTTTCCGATCCAACGTCTCCTTCTTATCTTAAAGATAACTTCCACTTTCGCTCTATTCAACTCTTGACCGTGAACATCGTTCCTCTAACGTCTTTAAGATTCATATACCTGAGCATAGTACATACTGGCTTATTTAAACATTCATTTACAGGTCAGGCAATACTCCTTTAGAATACCCTGCCCGTTGATAGTTGATATAAGTTGATAAGCATCAAATAATCAAACATTTTAAAAGGTTGGCCCGACAACATTATCTTGAGCAAAACTCCATTTGACTATAATATATTCATTTTTTTTCTATATGCATATTAGTACTTATGCGAATATTATTTATGTTTATATACAATATAATAGTAATTTTATTATTTCAAATGGTCTGTATAAATCTAGGGACAAAATATTGTTTGAAATTTGATATTACTCTTGTAAGTTTTCGATTAGAAACTAATAACACGTTATGAGGGGTACTCCAACCCTAAACAACTCCACCTGCTGGTAAGTGGCGATGAAGTGAAAATGAAGAAAAAGCCTATTCACTTTTGGCTGAATCAACTGAACATTGTAATCGGGCGGAAAGACAGACAGACTTTGCTGAACGTTTTACGAATGACGAAGCAATACGTTTTGTTCGAATCGACAAGAAAGGAGTTAAGACCCGCCCATCGCCTGGTTGTTCATGCTCGATAGAGGAGGTAGGAATTATTTTTTTTATTGGAGTACGTACTACAAGATTATTAGAATCGTTTTCACTCTTCGTTACGCCACATTCTAACTAAAAATCTGCGATCATTATCATTCTGAATGTGAAAGTTTTTATGTGATAGCTTCACCTTTCCGTTTTATGCAAATGTGATTTATGGGCACTTCTCTGGAGAAATTAAGACATGAATGACTTTATTTTTAATTTTTGTCTTTCCGTCCGTCTATCTTTCTGTCCGGGCTAATCTTTGGGATGACTGAAAAGACTTAGAAAGAAAAAAAGATAGAGGACAATACGACTTGTGATCGAGCAATAATATTTTATTTTTTACTTTATTTTTTAACACTAAATATTTTGTTGTAAAATGATGTTTAACTAACACTATCTGACAATTAGACAGATAAAAACTCAAAAATGATTGTTCATGTCATAACATGGTAATTAGCGCCAGAGATTAATTGAAGGCAGTTCGATATTACAGACTGTAATTTTATTGCAGTGTCTGTCTGTGTGTGAATTTGCGATTGCGTGTAAACAAATTTCGAAGTGCCATAATAATTTTCAGACTAAAATAAAATCAAAAAACCGTAATGCGCCGCAATGCAATTTCCGTTCTGCCATCGTAAATAAAATCAGCTGGGTGACGTTTATTACAAATTGGAATGAGATGGTTGATTACACGGATGTTGTAGGTACTTATTTATAGTTGTAATAAAACAGGTGCAAATTACCTCAAACTAAAACACTGGTACAAAAATCAGCATAAAATAAAATACATGAAGTTAATATTTTTTCAAAAGCATTTACAAAATACTGGAAATACATATCAGCATAAAATAATATTTTTTAGAAAGAAAATATACATTACTAAATAGAATCTCTTATAACTGCTGAATCAAGAGTGAGCCGTGGTGTTAAAATTAAAAACAAATGCAAGCCGCCCGCTTTTAATTTTAACACTTAGGTTCGCCACATACATACGGAATTCCGTTTCGGGATTCCGTTTCGATATTCCGATTCGAGATTCCGAACGCAGCAAGTTCATATAAAATCTATGACCCGTCACACACGTACGGTAGTTTTCCGTTAGAATTTTTGCGGGCAAAACGGAATTCCGCATGTGTGTGTGGCCGACCCATTCGGAATTCCGAAACGGAATCCCGAAACGGAATTCCGTATGTATATGGCGGGCCTTAAAAATGATTTGAGTTTCATACACAATGCGACCACGTTAAGAATATTTGTTTGTAGTTGTACATCCTTTACTGCAGTTCAAATTTTTCGCTTGGTGAAAATCTACTTGATTTTTTCTACCGACTTGAAAAAGAAGAAGGTACTAAATTCGACTGTATGTTATTTTTTAAGCATCAGCTTTCAAATAAAGAGAGAATCATCAAAATCGTTGCACCTAGAAAAATGTTATGAGGTAACACATAAAGAAATACAGTCGAATTAAGTATCTCCTCTTTTTTGAAGAATTAAGCTGATATTTACGCTGGTTTTCTGTGAGAGCGTGATCCTACCCGGTTGAGTCAACTCATTCGTACTACAATCGTAATAAAGCTGCAACGTGGCTTTACCATGTACGACCTAAGTACCAATGAGATTGGTACTTAGGTGTACATGGTAATTTAGCAAGCACGTTTTAAATATTTGTTTGTATTTGTAAATGCTCGTTAAAAATTTGAAAGTTTAAAATCTGAGAAAACGTTATCTAAGTGCTTCATTAGTGTAGACAGTTAAGCACTTAGGTGCATCCTGCAAAAAAGTTCGCTACGCTAACGGTGTTCCGTGCAAGATTTACAATAAACAGAACATTTACAAAATCACATCGGCATTTGTCTCTCTATTACATAAGATTTAAATTTCTATTCGGATTTCCGAAAAAATAAACATTTTGAATAAAAGTAAAATTTGACTACAGGGGAAACGTATAAACAATTTTACATTTGTATATAGAAAAAATTTGACTTCAGAAGCTGTTGTGTGATATTTTAAATACTTTTAGTTTATGAAGTCAGCTTTTACTTTTTTAAAAGTTTAATTTTAGACCAAGAGTGCACTTTGGAATATCACAAGCTTTAATAACAACTAGGATGTCATCAAAATTGTTACAAAAAGTTTACCCCTATGTCTCTGGTTCGCACTAGACTTATGAGAGCCTGTATTGATGATGATGATGATTATTCATCATCATCAATCATCATTACAGCCCTTCACAAGTCCACTGCTGAACATAGGCCTCCCCCAAAGAATGCCACAAAGCACGGTCCTGAGCCAACTGCATCCATCGACTTCCTGCATATCTTACCAGATCATCACTCCATCTAGCGGGGGAACGCCCTACACTTCGCCTGCCGGTACGAGGCTGCCCCTCGAGAACCTTTCTTGATGATTATTATAATTACATAATTATACTAGCCGCTAAAAAGCTGATGCGTGTGCATCTTACTTTGTGGAGATTTTATCCAATCTGTTGTAGAAGGCGTTCAATGTTGTAGCATCAATCAAATTTTGCGGTAGCTTATTCCAGATGTTGACAACATGATTTGTAAGAAAATTATTCATAGGATTTCCCTTGACAGTCCCATGGCAGAGTTTGAATTGATGTCCTCTTAGACGTTTGTTGTTATTTAGTAAGTACAAATTTGATGATGATGATGAATTTTTCTTTAAACTATTATAATATGAGTAGTGGTATCGCAGTTTTAAATTTTATGAGAATAGAATATTTTTTTATTCAATATAGACTACTTGTGTAATTCTTATTGAAAGTCAAGAAACCCAGCGGGACTTTTTTTTTAAAACAAATTTTACATTAATGGTTGTACAAACTATATAAGTACAAAATCTATTTTAGAAACAGCTTCGAAGCGACCACCTTATTCCCAGGGGTTATTATCAACCATGTATTCATTTATACTATAATAATCCTTTTTATATAGTTTCAGTTTAACAAAACATTAAAACTTGGTAAAAGAGAAAGCCTGTATGTCTCTTAGTACGTCAGAAAATCGAGTTCAATTCCCGCCCGCACCACTGAAATTGTTAATGCAACTAAACGTCTGATTTACTACATCCCCAGTAGTGAAAGTGTTCATCACGAGGAAAATAGCATATTATTTATAAAATAAGGGTGCCAAAGAAGTATACAGTTTACCCGATGATAATTGGATGCTGTGGCCCATAGACACATTTACATCTATCATCGATAAGGAATCAAAATGCAGATACGTTATGACCCCTGAGGAATATTATTTAAAGGATAAATTGCTTTATTTCTGGCCCTCCTGGTCTCGGGTTAAAAAACCAGTTAAGACCCCAGTAGAGGGTCTCTACTCGTGTCTTAACTGGTTAAATATGCTTTTGTTTCTACTGGATAATTGATGCTGCTGTGTTTTGTATGGTAAGTATAGAGACGTTCACCATACGACAGAACAGTATTAAATTGCTATTTTACACTGGCATTCTGCAGAGCTTCTGTGTATGAAATGATTAGATAAAAATAATTCGTGCCGCCGAATTTTGTAACTCTACATTAATTTTTGAACAGTATGAAGGTGAAAGTCCTGTAAAATTTTATTCATAAAAGTGTCATACACTTCGGATAAAATGGTTAATCACATTAGCGCTTCGCTAGGCACAGTCTTACTCCGTGGCGTATTTCAAGTGTTTTGATTCAATCTCGTCAAACCGCTACAAATTAGTATTTAACTAGACCAAAAGTGACAATAACTGACATAGCCCCATAGAGCAGTCAGTAGTATATAGCCGAAGTGGTAATGAGCTGGTCATATAGCTTGTAGAACCTACAACCGATTGGGAAGAAAGGTTCTCAAGTGGAAGCTTCGTACGTGTTAGTGAAGTGTAGGAATTGGTAAGACAATCCAAGAAATCATTTAATGTAGGTTTCATATCAAAGGGCAGCATTCCTTGGGAGATGTAAAAAATAGTAAAATACGTTTCAATGTACCAATGACTTCTAATTATTTTAATCATCCCAAATGCTCTCCTCAAATTGTAGAATATTCAGAAATAAATTAAAAAAACTACTCATTTTTAAAGACTATGAATACAATATAAATAAAATTGAAATGTCTGTCTGTAATATCGGAATAACTGCCTTTTATTGGGCTAAGGGAAACCCCCATTAGCCCAATAAAAGGCATTTGTTGCATTTTTGTTTATCAATCTGTTCAAGCACATCTTTGTAATGGCTGAACGAATAATCCGACAAAACTTGATGAACAGATAGAGAGAAATGCCAGGAGTGGTCTTTATTTTATGCATAAAAATATTTAAAAATTATAAATAATAAAATAAATGGTTTTTAATGGTTATCTTAAATCTAAAAAACGCCACATTATAGAATGAAGCCAGCGCGGGTCGCTAGAACGTAAGAACTAATTAGTAAAAAGTAATATCAGATAACATGAAAAAAATCGATTAGGTGACAAAAAGTATTTCTTTGGTAATTTCCCTAAAACTACTTATGTATGTACCTATTATTTTGTAAATATATATAATAATTGTATATATTTACAAAATAATAATAATCATCTTTATTCAGGCAAATTACACCCATATCCAGTAAAATCAATGAATTTAACATCAGTCTCCAAGATTTTTGCATTTCAATACAAAATAACAATTTTAAAATAATAAATCCAGTCAATGTAAATGGGCAGTAATGTCAGTATATAAATAATATAATGAGATAAAATAAAATAAATTAAAATTAATAAATAAATAACAGACATTTATCAGTCAGGAGACGAGATCAATAATTCAAACTTTCTCTAAAGCAACTGTGCTGCGATAAATGAATTTAAAATCAATCTACAAAATTTTAGCAATACAATACATAAATCAATGTCAACAAAATAACAATTTTAAAATAATAGATCAAGTCAATTTCAATAAGCGGTAATGTCAATAATCTAATCAAATAAAATAACATTAAAATTAATACATTTATAACAGAAAACACATTTTTATTAGTCAGGAGACGAGATCAATCAATACCTTCTCAGAGGCAACTGTTCTGCGACGACTGTCGCAGCAATGCCGGATAATATAACAGTCTAACCTTCCTGAGATCATCGCCAGGACAGTCCTGGAGCTGGCGCGCACTCTGCGCACCAGGGACGCAGCCTGCTTGCGCATGGTGGCATTGAAGCAATCGGTGCGTGCATCCGCGAACATACTAGAGGCACTACAAAATCGATAATAATATTAGTTATGTATATTTTAGTTTTCAATATTATTAATACAATGTCGTACTGTGGAGTGGCGATATAAGAATATCCACTAACCCATATTATCACGTAGGTGTCGTAAGAGGCAACAGGGGAAAACAAATCAGGAAATGGGCAGCAGCGTCTTTATGATAACGAATGAAAATAAAAATAAACTGCGGTTGCAACCCGTTTGCCAAGCTTGGCAACTATGAGGCAACTCATTAGAAATATATGGGGAATCTTATGTTCATCAATGGACTAATAGGCTGTAACGGTAATACAATCTAAACCGTGTAGTGGCGGTGTAAGAATATTCACTGCTCCATATCATCCCGTTGGTGTCGTTAGAGTCGACAGATGAAAACAAACCAAGAGATGGCAAGCGGCGCCATTTAATTAGGACTAAAAAAACTGTGGTTATGGAACCGTCTACCAAGCGTGGTAACTATGGCAAAATCCATCTTTTGAGGCAACTTATAGAGGAACCCATTGTTCATTTGTAGATTTTTGAGAAGCTGTATTGGTACAATGATGCTGTAATTATTACATAATGGCTTGAAAATACTTTATATACCTCAGTTCATGTGAGAAACACTGTTTATAATATTACGCTATTTATATGCTTGAATATTTAACGATAGATCCCATAACGCATAACGAGCTCCGACTATAAAACTGTTGATGTAAGTAAATGACAGAATATGAAGGTAGTAGAGAGATAAAGATAAAGAAACTCTTTAAATAAATAAACAGGGCTTTTGTCCACTTTATGAATTAAGAGTGAGCTTGTTTGATGACTGACAAAGGGACAAAAGGATATAAAAGACCACGGTCATTATAACAAATGACTTACAAACCAAAATACGGAAACAGAAATATACCTAAGTTGACAAGAAAAGCTTGATATAATATGAATAGCAAATAAAATAAATAGTAGAGAAGCGAATCTTTGAAGCGAGTTAGGTATATTTTAAGCTAGTTAGGTTTGTTTTATATGAAACTGACAAAAAAGCCACGGTAACATTATGTTGAAACACTGTAGCGTAATGTAGATCTGTGTTGGTGTAAAACAAAAACTATATACAAGAATTGCTCGCTTAAAGTAAAGGGTATATTATTAATATTAATTATCATGCAAATAATTTACCAAGCCGAATAATAGAATTAAATTTCAGTTAAGATGAAGCATATTATATTGTTAGGAATAATGGTAAAATAATAAAGAAAATAAGAAATGTTGAAGGTAGAACTATAATCTCCCACTTGTTTTAGCAGTATAAAGTATCACGCAGTCGACTAAGAGGGATCAGTCAGTCTGTACTTCTACTAGTCTCATATCGTTATTATGCCCGTTAAGCTAAAACATTACCTCCACACGGAGATACGGTGTAGTAGTTCTTCTAGTGTAAGCAAGGAAGATCGTGTTGCTGAGAGGCTGCCCGGTGTTACATCGACAGGAGTAGTGTAGCTGTTGCTTTGCATACCTTGGTGTTATCATGTAATTGTGTCCTTCACGTTACACAAATGTGTGATTGTGTCTAGTACATATTACGGTTGGTCGAACTGTATTTGCTCTATACTGAATGTATAGTGCTGTACGCTATCTTATATATTATAATGATCAATTGCACAAGCAAGAGAGCAAGTTGAACATCCGCTCTCACACTTTTATTATTTTTAACAATTAACCTTCAGAGTAAATTCTAAAACGAGTAAAATAATTTTATTTAAATCATTTTGAGAATAATTTCTAACATCAGAAGTGTAATAGTTTTCTAATAATATTTATTTAATTGAAGCACCGTGATAGCGGTAACGTAAATAATATTCATACAAAAAAAAATTTCGTTTCCATTACTAGTTTTGCATTAAAATTTTAGCTATAGTCCGTTCACGTTAAGAAAATAGTGAGTCATCAGTGCAACTACAGGGTAAAGGTGTATTCACAGTGGATTAAAAGTTCTTTTTTCCAACATTTAATTAAGTTTAATAGAAACAAGTTTTCTTAAAATTACTTTAATCACTAATCAGTATCGCTAGATTCTCCAGTTACATTAATTATGAAAGAATTTTGTTCTGCAAGTTCCATGATGTCATCCAAATTCCACATGATATTTTCTTCGCGTATCACGTGGTCGCAGCACTTCTTCCAATGATTTGCGTCTATTAATGCTATTGCGTCATCTAATAATTTTTTTGTCACTCATTTTGCCGTGTAGTGGCGGTTAAGAATATCCACTACCCCATATCTTCCCGTGGGTTTCGTAAAACGCGACAAAGGGAAACAGACAGGAGATGGGCAGCGGCATCTTCCCGATAACAGTAAAAATACAATAAAAATAAACTGCGGTTGCCAACCCGCTCGCCAAGCGTGGCAACTATGGCAAATACCCCCCAAATGGATAAAGTTACTAAGAGACGGCCCCCAGTCCCCGGTAGCCCCGCTATTCCTGGCTACGGTGGCGAAATTGTAACATCTTTTTATACCGTGATTCTTGCAAATAAAGATTTATGATTTATGACCATGGTAACGGCAGGGCAAGAGGTGCTAAGAATCTCCGGTGGAGGTTCGGTTACCACCTACGACGACCGACCTGGCAACATACAACGCAAGCACCCTGAGGACTGACGAGAAGATAGTGGAGCAGGAAGAAGAGATATACATGTTACGCTGGCATATTATAGGATTATCCGAAGTCCGAAGAGAGAAGGAAACGGTAATCCTCGAATCCGGCAACTTGCTCTATTACCGGGAGGGCGACCATCTGTCCCAAGGAGGTGTCGGATTTATCGTCCACAAGTCTCTCGTTAACAACGTTGTAAAGATTGAGATTGTGTCGACGAGGGTTGCGTACCTTATACTCAGAATCACCAAACGGTATTCGCTGAAGGTCATACAGATTTACGCACTAACCTCGGCACATCCCGATGAGGAGGTGGAGGAAATGTATGAGGATATCTCTAGAGTCATGCATTCCTCCAAGACCCAATATACGGTGTTAATGGGAGACTTCAATTCAAAACTAGGCACAAGAGAGAACGGTGAGCTAAAAGTAGGGAAATTTGGTATAGGGCAACGGAACCTAAGGGGCCAGTAGCTAGCCGACTACATGGAGAAAGAAGGACTCTTTATGATGAACTCTTTCTTCCAGAAGCAGCCCCACAGGAAGTGGATCTGGTCGTGCCCCGACGGTTCGACAAAAAATGAGATTGACTTCATTATGACGACCAGACGACAACTGTTCAGGGATGTCTCAGTGATCGCAAGGGTGAAAACCGGCAGCGATCACCGAATCGTTAAAGGCACACTGAACCTAAACGTTAAGTTGGAGAGGTCTCGTGTAATGAAATCAACGCTCCGCCTCCCTCGTGCTCTAATCCAAAGTCCCGAAACCTTTCATCTCGAATTACAAAACCGTTTTCAGTACCTAGAAAACTGCAATGAAGTGGGGGATATGAATGACAAGCTCGTGGAAACTGTCCATGCGGTCAGAGCTAAGTTCTGCAAGACCCGTTGCAGAAGAACATAAAAACTTTCAGATCACACTCTTAATCTCATGGCTGTTAGACGGGAGATAAAGCTACATTCTTCAAAAGATTTGACAGCATACAGGCAAATCTCCAAATGCATGCGGCGGTACTTACGCAACTTCAATACAGCTCGTATTGAAGAAGCGATCGAGCGGAACCAAGGCTCCAAAGTCTTTGCCAGAGATCTGTCTGCCATAAAGAGCCAACTGTCAAAGCTGAAGACAGAATGTGGCAGCATCGTTTCCGGGGCACCTGAGGTTTTGAGTGAGATTGAGAGGTTCTATGGGCAGCTGTACACGTCATCGTTGGAGCCAAACGCAAATGTGAGTAACGATCCAAGAGCGAGTCTTATCCGACCTTATTCCGATGATATCCCAGACGTCAGTCTGAGCGAGATTAGAATGGCTCTCCAGCACTTTAAAAACGGCAAGGCCCTAGGCGAGGATGGAATTACAGCGGAGCTTCTAAAAGCGGGTGGAAAACCGGTAATGGAAGTCCTTCAGGGGCTCTTTAATTCCGTCTTCCATGGTGGCATTACACCGGAGGCGTGGAGCAGAAGTGCGGTGGTCTTATTTTTCAAGAAAGGTGACAATGCTCTCTTGAAGAACTACAGACCGATTTACCTTCTGAGCCCCATCTACGTGCTGTTTTCGAGAGTCATTACAAATCGTCTCGCGCGCAGATTTAACGACTTCCAGCCTCCCGATCAAACCGGTTTCCGAAAAGGATTTAGTACCTTTGACCTCATACATACCCTTCGGAAAATTGTACAGAAGTCAGAGGAGTACAATTTGCCACTATGTCTGGCGTATGTGGACTATGAGAAAGCCTTTGATTCCGTCGAAATTTGGGCGGTGCTGCAGTCCCTTCAGCGGTGCCAAGTTGACTGTCGGTTTATAGAAGTGCTGAAGTGCTTATACAGTAGGGCTACGATGGATATTCGAGTACAGAACCAGAGTACGAAACCTATCCAATTGCAGAGAGGTGTAAGACAGGGTGACGTCATATCCCCGAAACTCTTCACCGCTGCATTGGAAGACGTTTTCAAGCTTCTGGACTGGAAAGGATATGGTATTAACATCAATGGCGAGTACATCACTCACCTTCGATTTGCTGACGATATAGTCCTTATGGCAGAACCGCTGGAGGACCTAAGCACTATGCTCAATGACCTTAATAGTGCTTCCCAACGGATAGGTCTTAAGATGAACATGGAAAAAACAAAGTACATGTTTAATGTCCATGTCACACCTATGCCGGTAATTGTTGGGAGCACTAAGCTCGAAGTTGTTGATGAGTATGTTCACCTGAGACACATAGTCCGACTAGGTAAGTCCAATTGCGACCGAGAGGTCAATCGACGGATTCAACTCGGTTGGGCAGCGTTCGGGAAATTACGGCACATCTTCTCGTCAGGTATATCTTAAAACTTGAAAACGAGACTGTACAACCAGTGCGTGTTGCCAGTGATGACACATGGAACTAAAACGTAGTCCTTCATTGCTGACCAGATGAGGAAGCTCAAGGTCGCTCAGCGAGCTATGGAGAGAGCTATGCTCGGAGTTTCTCTGCGTAATAAACTCAGAAATGAGGATATCCGCAATAGAACCAGAGTGACCGACATAGCCCAACGGATTAGTAAGCTGAAGTGGCAATGGGCCGGCCATATAACTCGAAGAACCGACAACCGATGGGGAAAAATGTTTCTCGAGTGGCAGCCTCGTACCGGCAGGCGAAGTGTTGGGCATACCCTACATCTAACCTATCTATCCTAAGGATCCTACAAAACGTTGCTCTGCCTGAAGTCGCCGAGATCCCACAAGTCTCTACTCTACCTGGAGTCGCCGGAACCTACAGACCTCTGTTCCGCCCGAAATCACCGGAACCTACAAACCTCTGTCTCGCCTCCATCTACATCCGGCGCATCCTGAAGTCGTCGGCGCATCCTGCAAGCAACTCTGTCGGAGTTGAGGCAAACTCAGAGAAACTGAAGAAGGTCATCTCGGAACTCAATGGCAAGAGTGAAGAACTGATCGCGCAGGGTCGTGAGAAGTTGTCGACCATGCCCGTCGGTGGAGCAGCGCCCGTGGCCGCGGTCGCCGCTGCTGCAGCGCCGGCAGCTGAGAAGAAGGAAGAGAGAGTCCAAGAAGGAAGAATCTGAGTCTGACGATGAAGTTATGGGCTTCGGTCTCTTCGACTAAAGCTTGCTTAATTTAATTTTTAACTCTTCACCTTTACTGCGCCTTGTCTATTCCCTTTTGATATAATTGCTTTCCCTTTCGTCCTTAACTCATTATTCATCATTCATTTATACATCCTTTTCATACCTTCAAAATTCTAAAACAAAACTTCTTCTAGTTTTTCAACTTATCTGGATTGTATTTAGGCCTTCATTTAACACTTCATTTACATTCATCACTCTAAGTTACATTCATCACTCTAATATTTTTTATTCTAAATTACTTAGAGGTACGATTTTTAATAATATTTTTATTTCTTAAACTTAACTTTACACTTTGCACTTTATATAAAATTGTTTTTGAAAGCTGAAGCGAAACAAACCATAACTTTTCTAAACATTTATTAACTGTTAAATACTTTTCTAAACATTTATTAACTGTTAATTTGTATATATGTATAAATATCACCATTTTCACCTTATTATTTTCTTTTAATTTGTTTGTTTGTTTGATGATCAAGTGTTCTTCAACACATCTTGCTTTAGGACCTCGAACTTTCGTTAGTTAATCGTCACTTTTTATTTTTATCTCAGACACATCTCGTTGGTGATGTTGCTGATCTCTGGCTTTGAGCCCTACCGCTCTGGCCGTTCTTAATCTTTACTTAAGTCTTAGCGACTAAAGCTTACTTGAGGTATTTCTTTACCTTTATCTTCACTTGGGAGCAGCTGACTACTCCCTTAATTTTTATCTTCACTTAGGAGCGGTTGACAACTCCTTAAATAAGCCTGAATGTCCTTTTGAAAACACACTTCTAAAAGTGGTGTTTCTTCGACTAATTTTTTTTTCCCACACAGGAGCGGTTGACTACTCCTTAAATAAGCCTTAATGTCGTTTTGAAAACACACTTTTAGAGTGGTAGTCATTGAATGTGAACTCCACCCTTACCTGAATGCAGATGATGAATGTAAGAGATAGTATATCTGATTTTGACTGGTGATGTCTGTTTCTGCAAAGCTGTGTTTTTATGGTTTATTTTAGAATGTATATATCAAAATTTTTGCTGAGTCAAAAATTTTCCAGGGTCGGGGGGAAAATGTTGTGTTATACTACTTACATTTCATTGTACACGAATTCTCCATTCTGTTTTGATATTCTGCATTCATGTTTTGCATCACTTTATACTATTTCTCCATTCTGTTCTTGATTTTCTGCATTCATGTTTTGCATCACTTTATACTATTTTTCCATTCTGTTTTTGATTCTCTGCATTTATATTTTGCATCACCTTTATTTATATAGGATCCTGTAACGTTTTTACACAATAACATATCATTTTACTGCGTATTTTCACACTATTTAGTACTTTTTAAACTAGCTGTCAACGAAGCCTTACCTTTTTTTGGTCTTTTATTGAATTCTCTGTAACTCTACAATTTCAGGCTTCGGTGCGCTGTCGCGCATCAGTTTTTCCTATTTGAATAATATCTCATTTCTTACTTAAAGGTAAAGATTTTCCAATTATATTCCTAAAAACCAAAAATTTTATATTTGATAACCATTGTTTTTGTAGTTGTCATGGTAACTTTTATTCAAATTCGTCTCTGGTTTGATGTTCTTTCTTCATAAATACTTTTTGGCTGTAGGTCATTTACAATAAATTTCCTTTTAATTTAAATAATTTTTCCGTTCTCTCTAGAAAGATATAAAAGCCGAACAATCGGTGAAGAAATTCAGTCTTGCTTCAGTTCTCGTATCGGAAGCATCTTCTAAAGGCCTTATCCCGGGGCCGCTCAGCCCCGGGATCCTGCAAGCCTCTATCCTGCCTGAAGCCACTGGACTCTACGATCCGTTGCTCTGCCTGAAGTCGCCGGATCCTACAAAACGTTGCTCTGCCTGAAGTCGCCGAGATCCCACAAGTCTCTACTCTACCTGGAGTCGCCGGAACCTACAGACCTCTGTTCCGCCCGAAATCACCGGAACCTACAAACCTCTGTCCCGCCTGCAGTCACCGGATTCTGCAGGCCACTGCGCTGTCTGAAGTCGCTGAGGATCCTGCAAGCTCCTGTCTGGGCTGAAGTCGCCGATCCTGCAATCGCCGCATTCACCTGAGGTCGTCCCCTAGAGACGCCCACGCCTACCCACCTACGCCGTGCGTGCTCGTTCCAGGCGCTGAGAGCACGCTTGGGATCTTCGGACTCAGCTACGACATAAATCTTTTTTTTTATTACCTTTTTTTAAAAAAATAATTTGTAAATCACATCATCCATCCTCACATTCATACTCCATTTTTGATATATAAAATTGTAAATACTCTTTTAAAAACTTAAATATATTATTGTCTTGGTCTATTTGGTTGTTTTGCTGATCGTAGGTTAGGTTTTCCTTCTCTTTTAATTGTCGCTTCACGACAACCCCCACTAGATGGAGTGACGACCTGGTAGGATATGCAGGAAGTCGACGGATGCAGGTGGCTCAGTACCGTGCTTTGTGGCATTCCTTGGGGGAGGCCTATGTTCAGCAGTGGACTTGTGAATGGCTGTAATGATGATGATGATGATGATGACTCATTTTGAACGTGGAGTTATTGGCACCAACATATTTTTTTTATTTGGGCCCAAACCAATTCAATTTGATTAAGTTTTTTTGTTTTTAAATTTTTAAGATTGATTAAGGTAAGGCGGTAGGCGAAGAATTGTAATGCCATTACTTTTGGCAGTCTCATCTATTAAATATTTATTATATTGTGGGACGATTTCGGCGGCGAGGCTTGACTTCAACTGGTCACTGTGAACTCTACTTTCTAATTTCTTGCATTTTAATTGGCTGCGGGGCGTAGCCAGGCCGGCGGACAACGATGACTCACAATTTTCTTAACGCGCCAAACTACTTACAAGGACGCCGAAATTCATATATTGAAATTCATATATAAAATAAATGCAAATTTTTATTTTGTATATGAATTTCAATATTTGAATTTCAAGAACTAAATGTTAACATAAAATCGTGTATATATATATATATATATATATATATATATATATATATATATATATATATATATATATATATATATATATATATATATATATTATCGTATATATATATATATACGATAATATGAGTAGCTGTATATCAAAAAAACGCTCCAATAAATCCATCTTATATTTTTACTAAATCATTTTATTTTGCTACTTTGAAAGAAAAAGACGTACGGATGTTGATTTTGAAAGTGGTCACGATAACTCCCGAAAAATAGACGTATCGAGATCGGTGTTTTTATTAGCTTCAGAATTACATGAACTGGTTCCCTGTTACATATATGGCACCAGTCGACAGCCTAGTATGCGTAGTTTGTTAATGAAATTCATATTTTTTACCCCTCAATAGACAAAAGACAAATATGCCATACAACCTATATTGATTTTATACTTTGTGTAATCGATTCATTTTATGAAAACATTAATAATTATTTTTTTTGTAGGTGACGCTACCTGGTAAAACAATAGAGCGATAAATTTAAGAAACCGTAAATAATATATTTAAAAGTCAGGAATACACTTTTTTATAAAAATTAAATGTAACGATTATGAGGCATACACTAATGGATTTTAAAAATTCTTATCAATTACTTAGTAAATAACAAAACTAGTTAGATATTAAGTGGTGGCTACTGTAACGAATAAAACATTGAGGCGACAAAAGAGCTAAAATATAAAACGTGGGCCAAATTACGATGGTATATTTCAAAGCGAATAGTAAGGAATATTTAAGTTTGTGTGGAAACTGACGTTGCAGACTGTAACGTTACGACTTAACGTTACAGCTACGGCGTAGCACTGCAACTTGCCGTGCTAGGCCGTAGGCGTTAAACAAATGTTTGTTGGTTTTGTGACGTTTTGCTCTACGAGATAAGACTGATGAATATTGAGTACTGTTGAATACTGTCGTTACATGTAATTACGGTTATTGTAAAGTAAATTGCGTTTAATAATAAAAAAAAATTATAAAGGAAACTCGTTAATGGTCTGGGCTACATCATATATACAGCTGCTCATTGGTTAGATATGACGTTTTAAAATATATGTTAACGATTAACCTCTTCTTTGTGAAATCTGTGGGTGGCTTTAAAGGTATTCCAACAAAAACAACATAAGAACCTTTTTTCTTTAACCTTTAAAGCCGCATCTAAATGAGGCGGTGGATTGTTGACATGGTTTTAAACAGTTGACTGCCTGAAAAAAATATTTAACACTTGTCTGTCAGTACCGTTAGTAAAGCGTAATAGTATAACGTCCTCGACAAAACTTTATCGCGCAAGTAGATTTTTCAACAATTGCATATCAAGCAGAATATTCTTAGTCGTGTTATAAAAATTATAAAAATACGAGCAGAAAAAAATTAAAACATCTGCAAAGCTTACAAACTTATTCTCCGTATATTTAGTTTTTAGGAAAATTTTCTAACCAGCAAATAATTTGTAAAGAGTTTTTTTTTTGATGATAATTGAGTAACAAAAAATATACGAGTTAGTTAAGAACTAAAAAGAAAATACAGAAGCCGTTAAAACTACATGTAGTTAGGAAGCTCACAGAATTTAAAACGTGTCCGAAGCTTACAAAATTAATTTGTGAATATTCGGCAGTGCAATGATCTTTCACACACGCTACTAAGCAACGTTAAATGTAATATATATTCATTTTACTACTTTAGTTATTTATTAAAACTTTTGTGTTTTTGCCTCCGCTCCGTCAGGATAGGATCTATTAATGTGGCGTTATTTACAATTACGATTTTTGTGGTTTTTTTATTTTCTATATAAAAACTTCAACTTTTTCGGATATGTAAAATATGGCTAGATACCTCCTCGCATTGCACTCTATCTATTCATAAATTTTTATTACTATCGGGTCGGCCACTCCTACTCCCGGAAAAACGGACAGACAGACGGACACTTATACAAACAGACAGACAGAAACCTTATAATTTTGCGTTTTTTTGTAATACGCCTCTTAATAAAAGCCAGTTCTTTCAATAGTACAGACAGACACTTTAATTTTATTTATATGTATAGATATTAAAATACTATCCTTAAACTGGTGCGAAAGATTGATGTCAAGATAGAAACTTAGTTATTTTTATTTTATCTGAGAATAAATAAACAATTGCATGTGTAAAACCTAGTAATTTCAAAAACAACAGATGGCGAAATGAACATTCGCAGCTGTAACAAGATTAAATTTCAATTATTCCCTAACAACTACATATAATTGTGATGATTAAATTAATTACAATGCGGCATCGAGATATTAAATTGATAGTTAAGCACCAGCTTGCAAATTAATTACCTCAAAAATTATTTCTCTTAAGATTACGATTATATGAGAATGGCGTAATATTTACGCACACTTCAATGTTCTTTCTGTGTGCGTACGTGACTGTTCGAGCGCAATGCTAGTAACTTTTATTTGCAAGAATCATTTTGACACTATTGGAACTAAAAGAATAAAATAATTTCCACATAATAGCTTATGAAATCGGTGCAAAGACATAGTGTATAGAAGAATTAATATCTAATATAGCCGCGATATCGGAAGCTAATATGTCGAAACTAATTTATTCTTTTAGTAAATTGAAGTCTGCTTTACAACTTTACCCTATTGAGTAGACTAAGGAATGTCACAAGGGTAAGGTACCAACTAGAAAGGGGCAATTAATATATATTAGAATTGAAAAATATGTATTATTTAAATAGGTCTCGTTTGATATACTTTTATTCAGTTTCATAATGTAAACATAATTCATCAAACTAACAATTTTATTGGTGTCGCCCTTGAGCTACCATGGCTCTTAACATCTTTCTTGAGCTACCATGGCTCTTAACATCTTTGTTGTTTTTGTTTTATATTAACGTTACTCTACACTAGGAATATTACATAATTTTCAAAAGGACAAACATCCAGAGCCGGAACAATTATTTGTAGTTCATACAAATTTTGTTCCGTGTGGGATACGAACCCGCAGCTCTCAGCACTACAATTCAATGCTTAACTACTCCGCTACCGAGCCATCAAATATATTTTTTTATAGTGATAAATGTTATAATTATACTTGGCTTAATATTAAATAAATGATCGTAAAAAAAAATATAAATAATAAACATAATCATAATTATTTATTTGCTAAATAATAAATTAATAATTAAATAAATAATAGAAAATGATTTATTGAAGAAGAAAGATGTAAACTGGAGTACGAACTGAACGTATTAAATTAGATTAGAGTCGGTTTTTACTATTTATAAGGCTTTAGTCTACTTTAAATTTGCAATCATTATCATACAGAAACGTGGATGGATTTAAGTAAGATATTCTAAACTGCAATTTACTGCACAATTATTTTAATCGCCTCAAATGCATTGTTGAAATCGTAGCAAATTCAAAAATGAAATATTAACTGTTTTAAATAAAAGAATTTATCTATAAAATAGAAATAAAATTTAAGAATCTGTCTATAATATAGAAATAACTCTTTAAAAAATTTAACCATATATAAAAAACATCTGTCTGTGCGGGGTAATCTTCGGATGGCTGAACCGATTGTATGAGACAATTTTTGGATGGCACCTATGTTTAGCAGTGGCTTTTGGATAGGCTGTAAAAGTACGATAACAATACGATGTTGCTATTATATAATGGCTTGAATTTACTTTATGTAACTAAGTTTAAGAAAATTCATCGGAAACCCAATGCCAACAAAACTCTTCATAATGTTACTACTTTATTTTGCGTGCATAAATATTTTACGATAGATCCCATAACGTATAACGAGCTCCGACTATAAAACTGTTGTAGTAAGGAAATGACTGAATATGAACTTAAACTACTGAGAGATAAAGATAGCTATACCGATAATAAACTCCTTAAATAAATAAACAGTGCTTTTGTCGTGATTTATGACATAAGTGACTTTGTTTGATGACTGAAAGAGATAAAAATATGTAAAAATACAACGGTCATTAAAACGAATGACTTACAAACAAAAATACACAAACAGAAATATACATAGGCGGACAAAATAAATTTTTACAAAATATGAAATAGCAAATAAAATAAGCGATAAAGCTAGGATTATGTAGCTAGTTAGGTATTATAACTTAGTTAGGTATGTTGTAAATGAAACTGACAAAAAACCCGCCGTAGCATAATGTTGATGCAATCTATGGGGGACGTGTATGTTCATCAGCGGACATTTATAGGCCGGATATTGGATGGACGGATGTTACTTAAATACGGATCCAAAAAATTTAAGGAGCACATACAGGATTTGGGATTCACTTTTTTCCTTTCTTTGTCTTCTATTTCAGCTTGCAAAAGTTCTTCGCTTCTGACCTATCTACCTACCTATCGTCGGTCGCAGTTCCAGACATCTCGCAGCTTTGAAGCTGCTCCTCGTCACTGACCTGGTTATTTTATGTATGGCTTAAATGATGATATAATTAATAGAATCAGGCATTACTTTGCGGAAATCCATGATATTAAAAAGTTACCTCCCGTACATCCGGTCGATAAAATAAAATGATGTGTCTTACCTAGCTTGAAAAGCACCTCCCGCCCTCCCTCAACTGTGTGAGACTATGCGGTGGCTGACCGCAGAGCGGTCAGTCTACATCACCTGAAGTTGCCTCGTGTGGAGGCGAAACACGTGTCGTATTATTGTCAATGATGTGTCTTTCCTAGTGTAGTGGTATTGGGAGTAGTGGTGCTGGGATTAATGGTGACGGGGATATTACACGCAATTGTGGAAGGGCGGGAGTTGCTGTTCAAACTAGGTAAGATATATTATTTTATTTTTTGAGCGGATGTACGCGAGGTAACTTTTTAAAAACTTTAATTTAAATGATGAATACACCATCATCTGTTAGATACCATAAGATTTTGCTGGCCTTTCCCAAACGACACGCATGAGATGAGGTGTAGTGTAGGATTATTTTACGAATCTATGTCATGATGCGATAGGGTTGCGTGACATTAACTAGTCAAAAGCAAAACCAAACCTCTCTTCTTGGAGTTCGAGGTATGCAATTGTCAGTTATTATAATACTTTAAAAACCGTCGTAGTTTAAGTTCAAGTACGCGAAAAAAGTGTAATTGCCCGATGATACCAATAAAATTGTTAATTTAAATCTTATGTGCTAATTTAGCACGGCGATGAAATACATCATCATGAGCATATCACATGTCTGAGAAATAAATCTATTTCAAATGTATTTGGACAGTGTAGTGCACTGTAGAATAAATGATATTAGACTTTAGAAACACCTTACAACACACATCGATCCAAAGCTGTATATTTTTTATCCTGGTGATCCGGATCAGATACAAGGCTAAAGTTATTAAAATTATTGTATTGTAATCGGTCTTTGATAAAATTGCAAATTTTCAAGTCATTTTCAAGTCGTCTACATGTTGGTGAAATTTACATTAAATATTTTGTTACATAGATTGATAGATAGATAGACGCACGCAAACCAAATAAAATAGTGTTATAAGGCCTATACTATGGGTATACGATACGAGCCATGTAATTTGGTTGTTACATAATTCGATAATATACTTTCTTCGTTCATTCAAACCATAAAAATTAAATGTCAGACGTAGGCATTGTAAAGAGAATTATAATTTTAAAAGTTAGAAATGTTTAAAACTAAGAAAAATATTCCATTAATTTTATGGACTTTATTTTCCTTTCAACTATTAATACGGCTTCTCTCAATAGCGTACCTTTTTAAAGTCCTTTCATATTATAAAGGTGACTTTTTAACTAATAGTATATAATGCTGTGTAAATATTTATTATATTCTACTTTAGATCTTTAAATTTTCATTCGTAAAATTCGTATTCTTTAACAATGACATAATATAAAATATAAAATGAACAAAGAAAAGTTAATTAAAATATTTAATAATAATTGTCAAATTAACTTGAGTAAGTACTTTGTATAAGGTCAAATAAAGGATGTTTAGCGCTTTATCCAGTTAAGGATGACCCGAGGTCATCCACAAGGATGGCCAATTACCACTTCCACACATGGCGAAACTTCATTAAAACTTAAGGCTCCAAAAAACGTTGAATAATTATTATTAATGACTAAATATATGGACATCTTTCTTTTCTTCTTTCTTATTTCTTACATTTCCCTTATTTCTTAAAAAAACGTTACGTATCTACATTGCTCACATGTTCTTCGAAAGTTAGTTTCGGTCTACCTCGACACCTTTTAATATTAAATTTCGCGCTATATATTTTCTTCACTATTCGGGTCTTCACTCATTCGCTCAACGTGCTCAAACCATCGAAGTACGCCCATATCAATTTTTGTGATAATGTCATCTTTCAAACCTGCCATATTGCGAATCTTTTCGTTTCGCTTTCGGTCGTCCATGGTAACGCCGCACATTTTACGAAGAGATCGCATCTCCACTGCATTTAACTTGCTTTTATGCTTCTTCTGGCATACCCAGGTTTCGCTACCATATAACAAAGTCGGTACCAACACTGCGTTATGTATTGCAAGGCGTGCACTCTTCACAACGCCTTGACTTTTGACTAACGCAGTCAGAGCACCATTGACTTTGTTCCCGGCAGCGACACGCCTGTCCACATCTCAATCACATCTTCCATCCTGGCTAAAAACACTCCCAAAGTATACAATATCATTTAACTGTTCTAGACATTCCTGATTTACCCATATTTCACACTTCGTTCTCTCTTCGTCCCTTTCAAATACCAGAACCTTAGTTTTATTAGCATTCAAAGGGAGACCTTTAATTTCACATTCCCTTTTCATACACGTGACTAATGCCTGCAGTTCTGCCTCTGATGGAGCAATAAGCACTGAATCATCAGCATACAGCAGACAATTTACATTAACGTCACCCAATTTCACACCCAAACAGCTATCTTTTAGCTTCTGTAAACAGCTGTCGAGATACAGTATGAACAGCCAGGAAGACATGACAAAACCTTGTTTTACGCCCGTTTGGACGCCAAACATGGGTGACAGGTCATGCCCTACCCGCACACAGGCTTTACAGTCACAGTAAAGTGACTGCACAGCCCTTAGCAATCGACCATCCACACCATAGCCCGGCAACAGTTCCCAAATTTTCTTCCTTACAACCTTATCAAATGCTTCCTCAAGATCCACAAAAGCACAGAAAATCTTCTGGTTAGCAGCCAGAAGCTTTTCCGTGATCATGTGGATAGAAAACATTTGATCCGTGCATCCTCTTCTAGGTCTTGATCCGGCTATTTGCCTCCCATAGAATTTTTTCTGATTTCTCTTGCATCCTACGTGTCAAAACCTTCGAGTAAACTTTACTTGCAAAACTGGTCAAGATGATCGCCCGATAGCACCCGCAGTCAAAATGTGAACCTTTACCTTTATATAAAAGTACAAATACTGCGGATCGCCAATCATCCGGGACATCCCCCGTACGCCAGCACAAATTGCACAGCAGATAAAAGCTGTTCCAGACGCGAGGCCCACCATATTTGACCATTTCAGCAGTAACTGTCTAGTCCCGCAGCCTTACCACATTTCAAACTTCGAATCTCACATTCTATCTTTTTCATACTGATGACCTCAGTGTCATCCAGGCCCGGGTCTGGCGTACCAGTCACGGCGTCACACCCGGATCCCTCACTAAGATCATCGAACGCATACATTTCTCTACAAAATTCGCTCCATCGCTGCATGACTTCTGAGAGGACGTCATTGGTTCTTGAAAGCATTTTGTTAACTCTTAAGGCCGTCGCACCACTTCGGGTCCTTCCAACCTCTTTCCAGAAGAGTTTGGAGTTCTCCTTAAAGTTGTGCGACAACCTTTCGTCCGCTTCCATTCTACACCTTTCACGCACTTCCTCAATCAATGCTTTCGTGTGAACTTTCTGCAGCTTGTATCTTTCTTTCATCTTCTCTCTCATATCCTTATCATTACTAGAGGCCAAGTAGTCTAACCATGTTTTCTTCTTCTTCTCTACAGCTTTTTTTACTTCATCATTCCACCATGCATCTCTTCTTTTACTACTGCCTTTTTAATCGTTCCACACACTTCTTCCGCTGCACTTATCATTCCATCCCTAAGGTTCTGTCATATTCTTTCCACACATTCTTTTCTGCCATCGATGGTGTCAAGCTTTTCGGCTACCCTCGTATGATATTTGACCCTAGTATCTGCTTCCTGAAGCTTCCAGCTTCGGATGCGACAGACCGACTGTGGTTCTGTTACTGCCGTACGGTAGCGCTAACCCGCGAACAGACCCCTAAATCTAGTAATCATTAGATAGTGATCCGTTCCCAGGTTGTCGTGAAGCGACAATTAAAAGAAAAATAGAACCTAACCTAAGAACAACAAAACAACAAAAGTAGACCAAGAAAATAATATATTTAAAGTTTCAGAAAAGTATTTACAATTTTATAAAAAAAATGAAATATGAAGATGATGGATGAAATGAGATTACAGTTAGGTTTTTTAAAAAAAATAAAGATAGGAGAATAGGACAATATAGTTTTATAGTGGAGCCTGGAGCCTCGCTGTTTTTGTAGAATGGGCACACGCAGCGTCCGGAGCCGGCGCACGTAGCGCCTGGGGTAGGTGCGCTCAGTACTTGGAGAAGCAGACGCCGCGCCCAGAGGTAGCGCAGGCAGTAGGTGCACACGGCGCCTGGAGCAAGCAGTCGTAGCGTGCCCGAAGGTAGCGCGGGCAGTAGGTGCACTCAGCGCCTGGAGCAAGCAGTCGTAGCGTGCCGGAAGGTAGCGCGGGCAGTAGGTGCACTCGGCGCCTGGAGCAAGCAGTCGTAGCGCGCCCGAAGGTAGTGTGGCCCCGCGCTTGAAGCAGACTGCCGACGACTTCACGTGTAGATGGAGGCTTGCAGGATCCCGGGGCAAAGCGGCCCCGGGATAAGGCCTTTAGTGGATGTTTCTCGTTTGAGAACTGAAGCGAGACTGTCCTGTATTCTCCAATTGTTTGGCTTTTATACCTTTTTAGAGAGAACGAGAAATTATTTAAATTAAAACGAAATTTATTGTAAATGACCTACAGCCAAAGAGTATTTATGTAGAAAGAACATCATACCAGAGACGAATTTGAATAAAAGTTACCATGACAACAAAATAAATAACGGCTGTCAAATATAAAATTTTTGGTTTTTAGAAATATAATTGGAAAATCATTACATTTAAGTAAGAAATGAGATATTATTCACATAGGAAAAACCAATGCACGGCAGCGTACATGAAGCCTGAAATTGTAGAGTTACAGAGAATTCAATAAAAGACCGAAAAAGGTAAGACTTCATTGACAGCTATTTTAAAAGTACTAAATAGTGCGAAAATATGCAGTAAAATGATATGTTATTGTGTAAAAACGTTACAGGATCCTATGGAAATAAAAGTGATGCAAAATATAAATGCAGAGAATCAAAATCAGAATGAAAAAAATAGTATAAAGTGATGCAAAACATGAATGCAGAATATCAAAGCAGAATGGAGAATTAGTGTACAATGAAATGTAAGTAGCATAACACTACATTTTCCCCCCGACCCTGGAAAATTTTTGACTCAGCAAAAATTTTGACATGTACATTCTAAAATAAACCATAAAAACACAGCTTTGCAGAAACAGACATCACCAGTCAAAATCAGATATACTATCTCTTACATTCATCATTTGCATTCAGGTAAGGGTGGAGTTCACATTCAATGACTACCACTCTAAAAGTGTGTTTTCAAAACGACATTAAGACTTATTCAAGGAGTAGTCAACCGCTCCTGCGTGGAAAAAAAAATAAATTAGTCGAAGAGACACCACTCTAAAAGTGTGTTTTCAGAAGGACATTCAGGCTTATTTAAGGAGTTGTCAACCGCTCCTAAGTGAAGATAAAAAAAATCGAAGAGACACCACTCTAGAAGTGTGTTTTCGAAAGGACATTCAGGCTTATTTAGGGAGTTGTCAACCGCTCCTAAGTGAAGATAAAAATTAAGGGAGTAGTCAGCTGCTCCCAGGTGAAGATAAAGGTGAAGAGAATTAAGGGCGTAGTCAGCCGTTCCCAAGTGAAGATAAAGATAAAGAACTTACTCTTAAGCAAGCATTAGTCGCTATGAAGTTGAAGAACCCTGGAACACCAAACAAACAAACAAATTAAAAGAAATTAAAATAATAAGGTGAAAATGATGGTGATATTTATACATATATACAAATTACAAGTTATATTTATACATATATACAAATTAACAGTTAATAAATGTTTAGAAAAGTTATGGTTCGTCTCACTTCAGCTTTCAAAAACAAATTTATATAAAGTGCAAAGTGTAAAGTTAAGTTTAAGAAATAAAAATTTTATTGAAAATTGTACCTCTTTAAAGTACCTAGAATAAAAATATTAGAGTGATGAATGTAACTTAGAGTGATGAATGTAAATGAAGTGTTATATGTAGGTCTAAATATAATCCAGATAAGTTGAAAAACTAGAAGAAGTTTAGTTTTAGAATTTTGAAGGTATGAAAAGGATGTGTAAATGAATGATGAATAATGAGTTAAGAACGAAAGGGAAAGCAATTAAATCAAAAGGGAATAGACAAGGCGCAGTAAAGGTGAAGAATTAAGAAAGAAAGAGGACTTTTACGTTGGGCGCCAAACTGTCGTGAAGCGACAATTAAAAGAAAAATAGAACCTAACCTAAGAACAGCAAAACAACAAAAGTAGACCAAGAAAATAATATATTTAAAGTTTCAGAAAAGTATTTACAATTTTATAAAAAAAATGAAATATGAAGATGATGGATGAAATGAGATTACAGTTAGGTTTTTTAAAAAAAATAAAGATAGGAGAATAGGACAATATAGTTTTATAGTGGAGCCTGGAGCCTCGCTGTTTTTGTAGAATGGGCACACGCAGCGTCCGGAGCCGGCGCACGTAGCGCCTGGGGTAGGTGCGCTCAGTACTTGGAGAAGACGACGCCGCGCCCAGAGGTAGCGCAGGCAGTAGGTGCACACGGCGCCTGGAGCAAGCAGTCGTAGCGTGCCCGAAGGTAGCGCGGGCAGTAGGTGCACTCAGCGCCTGGAGCAAGCAGTCGTAGCGTGCCGGAAGGTAGCGCGGGCACTAGGTGCACTCGGCGCCTGGAGCAAGCAGTCGTAGCGCGCCCGAAGGTAGTGTGGCCCCGCGCTTGAAGCAGACTGCCGACGACTTCACGTGTAGATGGAGGCTTGCAGGATCCCGGGGCAAAGCGGCCCCGGGATAAGGCCTTTAGTGGATGTTTCTCGTTTGAGAACTGAAGCGAGACTGTCCTGTATTCTCCAATTGTTTGGCTTTTATACCTTTTTAGAGAGAACGAGAAATTATTTAAATTAAAACGAAATTTATTGTAAATGACCTACAGCCAAAGAGTATTTATGTAGAAAGAACATCATACCAGAGACGAATTTGAATAAAAGTTACTATGACAACAAAATAAATAACGGCTGTCAAATATAAAATTTTTGGTTTTTAGAAATATAATTGGAAAATCATTACATTTAAGTAAGAAATGAGATATTATTCACATGGGAAAAACCAATGCACGGCAGCGTACATGAAGCCTGAAATTGTAGAGTTACAGTACAGAGAATTCAATAAAAGACCGAAAAAGGTAAGACTTCATTGACAGCTATTTTAAAAGTACTAAATAGTGTGAAAATATGCAGTAAAATGATATGTTATTGTGTAAAAATGTTACAGGATCCTATGGAAATAAAGGTGATGCAAAATATAAATGCAGAGAATAAAAACAGAATGAAAAAAATAGTATAAAGTGATGCAAAACATGAATGCAGAATATCAAAGCAGAATGGAGAATAGTGTACAATGAAATGTAAGTAGCCTAACACTACAAGGTCAGCACCCCTGAACACTCGCGTATCCATCACCTGTTTTCGCTGTCGGTCATCCACCAGGACTAATCGATCATACTTCTCTCATTCTTTCTTTCTCTAGTATACATATAGATTTTCTTGTGATTAAACATAGTGTTTGTCACAAGAAGACCCTTTTCCTTGCATACAGCCAGTATAAGCTTGCCAGCATCATTAACCCTTTTATCGCCAAAACTTTCCAAGCACCGACTCGTAACCTGGTCGAGCGGTACCAACCCATCCATTCAAATCACCACACACAACAATTCTTTCGTTTCCCCTAGCCAAATCTAGAACTTCTCTTACATTCTCCAAAACTCCTCCAGCTCAGCCCTGGACGACGAGCTACCAGCGCATAAACTGCCAAAAGGAATAACTTCGTCAGTCCCAAATTAAAGCAAACCCAGAGAAGTCTTGAGTTCACAACCTTATATTCAGTCATACATCGACCAACCGAGACGACAGCAGCACCCCCACTCCCTGGCAGGCGCTCTCGCTCTCCGGGACTCCGGACCATAGAACTAACGCCCCGCCAGGGAGCTCTTCAGTACCACTGCCCTTCCGTTTGGTCTCCGACATACACACGACATCTAATTCTCTATATTTCATTATTTCGATCAACTCATTCGTCTTATCTCTCCTGCCTCCTCTAACATTCCACGTGCCAAATCTGCACTCTGTCTTCTACCTTCCGCCGTGGCGGGCTCTGCGTGACGGGTGGCGGTCCCAATAGCCGCTTTGCGTGCTGCATTCCACACCAACGGGGACGAGATGGTGTGCGTCGCCTTGGGGGGACGCCCTAACTCTCGTTGGTATGGGTGCGCAGCTGTTTAGAATTTCAGCCCTGAAAAGGGCTGGCAGGGATCGCGACGAGCACGCTTCTACAATGACCCCCATGCTTCTACAATGAAGAGGGGAGGGTCAAGAGTACTCGGATGCCTAGACGTGCATGTATGAAGAAGTTAATGAATCTGAAAGAAGCGAAGAGGTATGTAAGGATCGTGACACTTGGCGATCTGTTCTCTCTGGCTACCCCGTCAGGGATTGTGCGTGAAGATAAGTAAGTAAGTATAGTATCTACATTGAGTTATAATGTTAGTTTATTATAACTCAATGTAGATACTATACATTGATTATTGATTCAGACAACGGTTCTGATACTTTCTGTACACGACATTTTGGTGGCTAAAAGAAACACGTTATTTGGGAAGCCTGTATAAATTCTAGCGTTACAGTATTAAAAATTGCCGAAGATTCTGCCTCTTTTAAATCACGTAATTAATATACTGAACTTTACGAAAACTTCGTTCGTCGTCTAATCTTTGAGCGCGCGCGCTCAAACTCATGTTACAAGCAATCGAGTTGAGGCGTCTCCTCTAGTTCGTAGTACATTATAACTCAATGCGTATCTATACAAATAAATAAAATTGAAGTGTCTGTTTGTAATGTCAAAATAAATTTTTTTTTCTAAATGCATATGAAATTATATACGGTACTTATAACAAAAATACAAATTATAAAGGTTTTTTTTGTGTCTGTTTGTTCCGGCTAATCTCAGAAATGGCTGGACCGATTTCGACGGGACTTTCACTGGCAGATAGCTGATATTATAAGAAGTAACTTAGGCTACTTTAATTTTAGAAGAAGAGTTAGGGTTCCGCGCAACATAACTAAAACCCTAAACTACACGCGGGTGAAGTCGCGAGGAACAGCTAGTCTTTAATAAGAAGACTAAAAATTAGCGGAAATACATCATAACCGTCGACATCTGTCGCCATCCCGGTGAGTCACTTAGGCATGTCATCCCCAGTTGTTCGGCGCTTTCTAACCCTGAGTATTTGAACGGCTCAGATTCTGTGCTGCACGGGCACAACCTAGTAGCGAAGATCCTACACTTAGAGCATTTTCTTAAATACGGTACTGTATAAGTGCTCGCCCGAAGCCGCGCCCGAAAATGCTCTACTGAAGCCATCATCACAGAGAGGACTATTTTTGCGAATAAGCTTGATATTGCGTGGATAGACCGGGAACATCTCTCAGCCATTTAAAGTCACATATCGAGGACTTCCGTCTGGTTGGATTTTTATTATTTCGTTGATTTTATATAAATAGTATTACTTTGAACGTGTGTAATGTATTTTATTTTACATAATTTAATATTTTTATATATTTATGTATCCCAACTAATAGGGAATACTACGAAAGTTATACTAAATAGCTAGCTCCGTGACGCAGTGAATTAGCATTGAGTTCCAGCACTAAGGGCCGCGGATTTGAATCCCAAATCGAAAAAGTATTCGTATGGCCAACAAATAATTGGACGTGGTTATGCAAAAAGGATCCAACCCGAGTTTGTGTCAAAAATGTTGACTTGAAGAATAATGTTTGTGGTCTATACTATTATGTGATGTAAGAATTTTAACAAACGTAACACAAATAAGAAGAAAAATTACAAACAGATATGAACCATTCCGATGATTTGAGTTTATGGTATTTGAAGTATGGATACTTCAAATATTATAAACTCAAATTAACTTATCGCGGGTTGAATCCTTTTTGCATAACTACGTCCAATTGCTCGGATGTTTGTCCTTGTGCAATTTATGTATGTAAGCTGTCTCCAAGATATAGAAGAAAATACTATTTAGGGGTTACGTTTTTAATAAAAATACCTGTATTGCTGCACGTGTTTTGGTTACCTGTTACCAAAGTGCAATTAGTAAAGAAACTTTGTCTGTATGAACTTGTATATTACGAATTATTGTAATCTATGTAGGTAATCTTTTGATAATTTTAAGTTTTAAATAAATAATTAATAAAAAAGACGAATAAATAAATTTATAAGGCATATTCAGACAAATATAAAGAGCATAGTCCGCTCATGTACCGAACATAGTTCTAAGCTTTAGGGATGACTCCAATCAATAATACATAAATAAATCGCAAGGTTTCTGGCTTTACCGTAAATTCCTTAGTAAGGTGAGGGTAAAAGGGCCACCTTATGCTTCTATTTACAAATCAAAACTAAGAGGAGTATAGAGACAAAAACATAAAGTATTATACTATAACTAATATAATTAAGAAAAAACACCAAACAAACCATGGCAATAATTAGGAAAACTTCGAAAATTCAACTTATAAAACAAACAGTTAATGGCATTATATAGAGTGCGTTTCATCAAATAGTTCCTTTGTCGTTATGTTGGGAGTTATGTTTTCCAGTATTGTCACATTACCTTCTCTAACTTATCTCCGATTTAGGGTGATTGTGCGTTTTCTTTTTGTGAACTAAAACGGTAGAGAAAATGTATTATGGGAAAATTATCATCGAGATGTTAACACATGCATATACAATTGATTTTCATTATTAAAAAATAATAGGACAGTAATGTAAGGCCAAAATAATTTAATACTTTTTACTATAAGTATCATCAAGTAAAATATTTGATTTGTAATGACAATTTCACAGGTTCCTAATACTTGAAGTGATTATGCTCATCCAACGGACTTATTATCAATGACACTTTCGTCATCTTTGTCCTCCATACCATCGTCGTCATCAGAAGTATTTCCATCGTCTCCTACTTTAATTATAAACCGGTCAGTTTCGCTATCAGTAGCTGGACCATCGGCGTAATATTTTTCTTCAATTTTTCTGACGAGCTCACATTCTTTCCGCCATTCTTCTTCGGTAATCATTGCAACGGCTTCTTCAGTTACTTATACAATTTTGTTTGCTTATTGACCCACATTTTTGTCAGCAATTCATTTTTTTAAGAGACCCTATATGAGCTCTATGGGGTTTAAACCATAGCACTACTTTATGCCCATGCTCTTCCAATATCTTATCTGCTTCAAATACAGGCGGCTATTTGTGTTTTTTAATAATTTCATATACCTGAGACTAAGTCCTTTCTTTACCTGTACCTGTGTTTTGCAGTTCAGCTTTTGTGCTTGCTTTTGTAGGTACTTTGCCAACCACAATTGACTGGAAAGGTAAATTTGGTATCAGCTTTTCACTAAACCACTTCATGAAATTGGTTTTGTTCATACCATCATGATAGTCGGCTGCTCGTGACTGAGATCTAAAGATAAGCTGAGCATTGCGTATGAAACCCATTTCACCACCCGCGTGAACAATAATCCACTGAAGTCCTTTAGAGTCTGAAGATAAAACGCCTTCTTCAGATTCGCTTTGCCAGCATTTTACGGCGCAATATGTTGCATGAGTATATATTACGTCCAAATAAACAACTGGGCGTTAGTTTCGACGAATTTTTCGTAATTCTTCCAGGTATCAATACGGTCGGGTGACAATGTCGTATCTCTCTATAAATATATTCCTTTTAGATCTACATTTTTTAAAATAAAACCCCATCTCTTTTATAATTCTCCACAAAGTGGTACGATTTCCTTTAAAATCGATTTCCCTTCGTATTTCATGCCTTATAGCATACCGTTCAAAGTCATCCAGTTCAATTCACTTATGCCGGGAACCGCTTATACGTGGTGTTGAAATCTTTGTCGACGTGCTGTCTACCACCTCAACTTCTTTGGTGATTTTAAACACAGTTTTTCCAGATATACCTAAAACAAATATTCCATTTCAATTACCTATTATTACATCTTACGACTATACCAACAATAGTCGCAGTACACCTGCTTAAGTCTTACAAATTATTATCACATATTATAATTATAAAATATATATTTTGAATGGTTGAGTAGGGAAATTATTTTCTGCCACTGTTAACCCTATTTTACTAACCTGTAAAAACGGCGACAGCTTGAGCACATCGTAAACTAATTAATAGGACATGATTACGTTTTTCACGTTCACAAAAGTTTTTTACATTTAACAACATCAATCTTTCACCACTTTTTAAAATTTCGGCATGATTAATAATATTGATAAACTAGCAAGCTAACAGCATAGCAAAGTGGCGAAGCAATCAGCTTTGTAGCAGTTTCTAACGGTTGCCGTTGAGCAATCAGTTTCAAAATAGGAGGTTCAGATGCCTGGGTGATCAGTAATCGATTGCTGAAAACAGAATTTGAAAATTCGAAACCGTTCTCAAGATAATCGTGGACAGACGGACAGACGGACGGACAGACGGACAGACGGACAGACGGACAGACATCGTGAAATCAATAAGTGACTTCGCAAGCTTCGCCACTTAATAATAATAATAATAATAAATATTTATTTCATTTCCAATTACACATGTTTACATACAGGAACAAATATGATTAAAATTAAATAAAGTAACAATAAGTCTAACAAAAATAACATGCTATGATAAAATTAAAACTATGTGTAGCTTAATAATATAGAATCTACAAAAGAAAAATAGAAAAGTCAAGTTATAATATTAGCTGATTGTCAGCCAGAAACCAAATGAAAATTAATAAAATCTGCAACAGAGTCTCTGTGTATCGATGTCGTTGACAGACATGGGAGCCAACACAACAGCATAGAAATTATTTGTTAAAACGCACTATCATATATGCAGTAATCTATGCGCACTGTACTGTACTGCCAACTAGCAAAACGGCGTCGATAAAGCAGTACCCTTTTGTCCTTTTACTATTTGATTGAATGATTTTTTTGAAGATTGAAGAGAGAAGAAAATTATAATAAACTAGACTGAATACTTAAAGAAAGCGATTTATATTTAAAAAAATATTTAGAGTGCTCGTGGAGTCGGCCAACATTAGGTTTTTTAACATTATTATTCTATGCCAGAACTCATTATTGTCATACCTGTAGATGATGATGCAGCCTAAGACATTATAACGCAATAACTTAACAAAACCCTATTCACTCTCTTGGAGAGTTTTGATACACTTACCTTGTAATCGCAACTGTTACAAATTATAACGAAGCAAACCCTTTGGTCTGCGCCCCCTTTCCCTAAAGGGAGCGCTTCCGATTCGGCAGAGAGGCCACACACGCCAATGCCAGTCTTACAGTTTGTGTTTAGTGGGTCGGCACTTAGGTTTCGCAGTGAGTCCCACATAACCACGCAGCCGGCTGTCGTGGTATGCTTAAAGCATTCGCCACCTCCCTTCCCCGCTTCCCGGAGGGTTGCCCTTTTCATTGCTTCTGGGCGCAAAAAAACCGTTTGGTTCGAACGCATTCTATGTCCACAACGAAGGGGTGGAAGTCGTAAAATTTGTTAAATGAAACTAGTTTCATTTGACATTTACGAGTTTCATTAACTTATTTTTAATATTCCCAGTTTTGAGTACGTTATAGTACTATAATCACAGTCTGACTGCATTTTAGAAAATCTGAACTTCGTAAATTTTAAAATCGAGTTTACCGCGAAAACAATAGACTCCACCCCATCTTCAATAATTTACAAAATACAAGTTATGACTAATCTATAGTGCAATTCCAAGAGATGGCACTTTATTATATTTTTAGAAGCGCATGCGGCGCTTGCTGTAATGGTACATTGGCTCCCTAATATTATCAGTTTAGAAAATATTAAATGTGAGTTATTTTCGTTGTTTCTTAGATAAGTGAGTGTATAATTTAAAATAAATTAATTTAAATAAATAATGTACTTATGTTTTCTCCGACCATGTAGTGGCGGTGCAAGATTATCGACTACCTCATATCGTCCCACGACACCCACGGGACTATATTAAGTTTATACAAGACTATACAACAAGATGATGATTTGACCAGGATTAAGTAAGAAATGCTTCATGGAAGAAAGAAATGGTTTAGTCATGTAGGGAGAGTAAATGAGGAATGAGTGACAAAGCAAATTTATGTTACAGAAAGTGAACGGCATTGTCGGCAAGGACACCCTAGATGAAAGTTTATCTAGCAAGTTGGCGATATATTTGATATGGGCCAAATTAAAAATATCCTTAACCGACGAGCATGTATGCGTAGGTATATGTGGATTGGATGTAAAACAGACGAGAAAGGTGTCAGAATCGTGCCATATGTAAGTCCGCAGTCTCTGTCTACCCCCCTACGTGACAAGCGTGAGTGTTTATGTTTTTGTTTATTTATAGGACTACCTAATTAATAAAAGAGAATAATATGAAATAAGAAGAAAGTCAATCTTTTTATTAAATAGGTTAAAGTAGACTTATTTAATAACAAATAATCATATAACTAGGAAAAAACATACGCGTCGAATAACGATATTTTTTTTATTCGGTTAGTAAATTGATAAAAAGTTGACAATAGTATTTTTTGGTAGTAGTGTAGAAAAACTATTAAAAAGTTACATAAAATAAAATCCGATTTTCATTGACTCATCGGTAGTCCGTAAAAAATTTAACCTTTCTGTTTACTAAGGAATTTCATATTTCATCCGTTTACGTTCGAAAAGTTATTGTGAAAACTTTTGCTTCAGAGCGTCGGTTGCAATTATTATATCGCTCGAATAAAGATAAAGCTAAAATTTTAGTTGGAAAGTGTATTTAATAAGTTTTAAGTACTTCCCGTAAATAAGTACTTTCCTTAAGCTCAAAGAATTTAAATAAACTTTATCATAATGTAATGATTAAAAACTTTTCATCTCATTTGAATCCTCATCACTTAAAATGCTTTCCTAAAGTCTTTTACTTGGTAGAGCCATATGGCAGCTATATTATGGTTGTAGCATGAATGAAGGACCGCGCCTTCAGGAATCCAGCGTAAAATAGCAACTCAATGCTGCTGTGTTTCGTATGGTGAGTGTAGAGAACCGAATACTCTTTTTACTGCATACCGAAGCATTCCATCAAGGTCAGGGGTAACAACGCATTTGCATTTTGATTCTTAGTTGAGAATCGATGTAGATGTATTTGGCACACAGTGTCCACTTACCATCAGGTGGGATATGTGCTTGCTTGTCACCCTTCTTCTATTAAACAATAAATATTGAATGTAACTTATTTCTACGGCTTTCATCACGTTTTATTTAATAATTTTTATAGCTGCAGTAGTATTTACACGTACAATCAGAAGATCTGTAAGTTCATTGGTCACTTCAATTCCATATAACAAAAAACATATTTCTTCCACTAAGTAGCAGTACTTGTACTGCTGTGTTCTCGTTTATAGGGTATAGAGAAGCAGTACAAACACAGGCTGTGAGACATTCCATTTTAGTCCTCAAATTTAGCAACGCTTCTGTTGCCTTCTTTATTTTATATTCCTTATTTATAACGGAAAGAAATTTTTTAAAATTGAACGTCAAACGTTTAAAGTTTGCTAGGAAAAAAAACTATAAGTTAGAAAAGTGTTCAATTATATTATAATGTGGACTTTGATATACGGAAAATGCTTTCACAGTATTGCTTTTCACTGCCACCTGATGCATTTTATTACCGGGAAGTATGTGTAAATATTCGCATTTTTGCCATTCTACGTAGCCATTACGTGAACGTGTTTTGTGTTATTTAGCGCTTTAGAATAAAACAAACATCAGGGAGCGCATATGATTAATTGATTATGATATAGTAAACTAAATTAAAATCCAGCTATCTCAACTCTCGCAATTCAAACTACCAGTTAAGTGTTAATAACAAATTAACCGAATTAAGAAAACCTCTATAAAAAGTTACCCCGAATCTCAAGCGGCGACGCACCGCGAGGGGATGGATGGCTGACGGGGTTCTATGAACAAATCAGTCGCTAGTGCGCTCCTCGCCAGGGTACCTGCAGACCCCCTGGCGAGTAATAAATCCTCTAAATCTGCTTACCTTGGTAAGGGGTCACTGCCAAGGTGGACCTTTAATTACTCCCATACTCGTGGGTACAAAAAATGGAACAAAAACAAAAACAAAAAAACAAAACCGCCAGCAACGGCAACGTAGAGGAGAGGAGGAACGATGCGGGGACAGAGGCCGACGCCGCATCGAGCAACGTGGGAGGCTCAGAGAGCTCCCGACACGTGGGACCTGGGACCGCGGAGACCAGCAAGTTCTTCCGCAAGCGGTCCAGGCGGGATGGCGACCAGGGGTCGGCATCCGGTGAAGAGGAGGTTTCGGCCCGGAAAATCCCCACCAACAGGCGGGGCGGGCTGAGAGGCAAGGGGAGGGAGCTCTCTGCCAATCAGAGGGCCGAACGAGCGGCAAAGCTTGCCGAGGAGGGGCGCCACCCGGACGATACGGCTCGGGTCTCAGGCGAAGAGACGGATGCAACTGGCGGCTCCGAGGTGGAGCGTAAGGCCAGATTTGTAAAGGAGGTGGAGGCCGCGATCAAGGTCGTGGCCCACAAGCAAAAGGCCTCCTCGAAGTTAAAGGCCATTCCCGCGGCCTCCACCTCCATCATGGCGGCTGCGGAGGCCAACTTTGTTGGGTCCGGGCCTAATGCGGACAAGGTGGCGAAGCTGCGGGCGGACGTGGCCCGCCTGACATCCGCCATGGAGATTCTCCAGAAGAAGAATGAGAAGCTCCGCGCAGACCTGGCCAGTCTACATGAGCCTGCCTCTCGCGCGGCGCCCCAGACGCACTGCCCAAGCCAGCCCGTGCCGGTGGAGAACCAGGTTCTGAACCTGGTCCGGCAGGAGCTGGCTGCCTTCCAGCACCGGTTCTCCGTGCTGGACGCACTGCCCAAGCCAGCCCGTGCCGGTGGAGAACCAGGTTCTGAACCTGGTCCGGCAGGAGCTGGCTGCCTTCCAGCACCGGTTCTCCGTGCTGGAGGGCAAACAAGACGGCGGCGAGGCCGGCAACGGTCTCGTACGCGGCGGCCACGGCTGCAGCATCCAGGCCGGGGCCGTCCAGCCAGCCCTCGGACGGGGCTGCAGTTGCCCCTACCCCTCCTGAAAAGCCGGTTCCGGCAAAACCGATACCGGCTGAACCGGCTCCGGCTAAGCCGGCGACGGGAAAGAGAGGCAAGGCGAAGGCGAAAAAGGGCAAGGCGGCAGCACAGGTGGTGGCTGCGCCAGCCCCAGTGCCTACGGCGAATAGGCCAGCGCCAGCGGCAAGCCAGCTGCCGCCGCCGCCACCGCCCCCCCAGCTCCCTACACCTCCCGCGGCTGAAGCCGTTTGGCAGGTTGTCGGGGACAAAAAAAAGGGGAAGAAGGCAGCCAAAAAAGGCAAGAAGCAGGAGCGGCAGCGCCAGTTCAGGGCGCGCAAGATCGCGGCTAGGCTCCGCGCCCCGAAGACCGCAGCTGTAGTGATTACACTACAGCCGGACGCGGAAAAGAAGGGCGTTACCTACCGCGATCTGCTCGCGAAGGCGAAAGAGGCGGTGGATCTCGGGGAGCTCGGGATCACCGGGGGCCTCCGGCTCAAAGTCACCCAGACGGGGGCCCGTATGCTGGAGATTCCCGGGGAATCCAGTGGCGCGACCGCGGACGCTCTGGCTGCGAAGCTCAGAGCGTCCATGAACGCGGACGAGGCCCGAGTGTCCAGGCCCGTCAGATGCGCAGACCTGCGCATCATGGGTCTGGACGACTCGGTATCGGAGGAGGAGTTGGTGGCCGCCGTCGCCAGGTCCGGGGGGTGCACTACTGACCAGGTCAGGTCAGGCGCTATACGCCCGGACCAACAGGGTATGCATGCCGCCACGGTGTGCTGCCCTGTTACGGCGGCCAAAGCTATAGTGGAGGGCCGAAGGCTTCTGGTGGGCTGGGTCTCAGCGCAGGTTAAGCTGCTGGAGCCCAGACCTCTGAGGTGCTACCGCTGTCTCGTGGGACATCACGTGTCAGTGAAATGCGCCTCGGAGGTTGACCGCAGTGGCCTTTGCTTCCGCTGCTGTCAGCCCGGACACAAATCCGCGACCTGCTGCGCCACGCCGCACTGTGATGCATGTGCGGCGACCGGCAAGCCAGCCGATCACTGGGCCGGAAGCAGGGCCTGCGTGCCACCCGCCAAGGCCAAGGCCGCGGGTAGGGGAGGGCTCTCCTCCGCCGTCACCGCCTCTATGGCCACCGCCGCAGCCGCAACTGCCGCCGCCGCCGCTGTCACTGTTGCCGCCGCCGTCGCCGCGACACCGACAACCGCAGAGGGGCGCCCCGTGGAGGAAGCTGAAATGGAATGCCTATAACGGCCCCATTAAGCTTCCTCCAGGCGAATATCAACCACTGCGCCTGCGCTCAGGATCTGTTGCTCCAGAGCATGGCGCAGTGGTCGATTAACATCGCTGTGGTCGCTGAGCCGTATTTTGTCTGGCCTAGGGATGACTGGGTGGCGGACCTTAACGGCTCAGTGGCCATCATTTCTTCGGCCGCCGCCGGTACCCCGACCCTTGAAGGTGTTAGGAGGGGTCAGGGGTGCGTAGCAGCACGGTTCGGAGAGTTCGTCGTTGTGGGGGTGTACTTCTCCCCGAACCGATCTCTCGCCGAGCTCCATAACTCTCTTGCAGAGCTGAGAGCAGTCGTCGTCGGAAGCTATCCCCTCCCCGTACTTGTCCTCGGGGACTTCAATGCCAAGAACTTGGCTTGGGGTTTTCGTCGTACAGATGTGCGGGGTAGGATGGTGGAAGACTGGGCTCTGGAGACAGGCCTGGTCGTCCTAAATCGGGGTTCTGTCCCCACGTGTGTGCGGATGCGGGGCGAGTCGGTGGTGGACATTTCAATCGCTAGCCCCGCTCTGTCGCCGCGTGCCATTGACTGGCGAGTCATGGAGGGGGTGGAGACCTACTCCGACCACCGGTACATCCGGTTTGACATCTCCACCTAGCCCTCGAGCGCGCCAGTCCAACAGGCCCCGAGTGGTCCGCGTTGGGCGCTGAAGCAGCTGGACCGGGAGCTCCTCCTGGAAGCCTCGATCGAGCAGGCCTGGGTGTCATCACCGGATAGGCCAATGGGACGTGGTGAGCGCTCTGTTCCCTGCGCGAGGGGAACATCCGCCCCCGCCTATGGCTCCGCCACCTGCAGTGCCGGAAGCGGACCACCAGGACGACGACGACGACATCCCGGAAGGGACCGGGGTAGACCTGAGAGTGGCGGTACGTAGGCTCAAGGCCAGGATATACATAATAACCAGGAATACCGCCCCAGGACCCGATGGCTTGCCTGGCAAAGCCTGGGTCCTGGCCTCGGAGGCTCTCGGGCCCCGACTGGAGGGGCTCCTAAGCGCATGCTTGGAGAGAGGCCAATTCCCGCTTCGTTGGAAGTCGGGGAAGCTGGTCCTCATTTGGAAGCCGGGGCGCCCTGCGGACTCTCCGTCCGCATACCGGCTCGTGGTGCTGCTCGACGAGGTGGGCAAGCTCTTTGAAAGAGTCATTGCAAACCGCCTCGCCGAGCACCTTGCGGGGACGGGGCCGGATCTTGCGGAACACCAGTTTGGTTTCCGCAAGAGGCGCTCTACGGTGGACGCCATCATGCGCGTGAGAGCCCTTACGACGGGGGATGCAGTGGCCAGGGGGGGGGGGGGTTGTTTTGGCGGTGTCTCTCGACATCGCCAACGCCTTCAACTCCATGCCCTGGAGCTGCATTTGCATTAGGGAGGCACTCCGGTATCACCGGGTGCCGACCTATCTCCTTCGTATAGTCGGGGACTATCTGACGGACAGGGCCGTCATCTACCCCGGTCGCAACGGTGAAAAGAACCGGCGAGAGATGTCGTGCGGTGTCCCACAGGGTTCAGTTCTGGGGCCGCCCCTGTGGAACATCGGTTACGACTGGGTGCTGCGCGCCGACCTCCCTACCGGCGTCAGCGTAGTTTGCTACGCTGACGACACGCTGGTACTGGCACAGGGGGGGTCGTACGAGGCGGCGGCGGAAAATATGACACGCGGGGTTGCGATAGTCGTTGAGAGGATCCGGCAGCTGGGTCTTGAGGTGGCTCTGCACAAGTCCGAGGCCATGCACTTCCATGGTCCTCGGAACAGGCCACCACCGGGATCCTCAGTGATGGTAGGAGGGGTATCCGTCGGCGTCGAGTTGACGTTGAAGTACCTAGGACTCGTCCTCGACGGCCGATGGAACTTCGTTGAGCAATTCGGACGTTTGGCTCCCAAACTGGAACGGACCGGGGCTGCCTTCAGGCGGCTCCTGCCGAACCTGGGGGGGGGCCAAACGCCTCCTGCCGGAGGCTCTACGCGGGGATTGTGCGGTCCATGGCCCTTTACGGGGCCCCGGTGTGGGCGCGTGGTTTGGCGCGGCTTGCCGTCCACCACCTGAACGCGCCCCAAAGGGTGGTCGCCGTGAGAATGGTTCGCGGCTACCGCACGATCTCCCGCGAGGCGGCGTGCCTCCTTGCCGGATTGCCGCCATGGGATCTGGAGGCGATAGTCCTCGCGCGCCTGCACGAATGGCGCACGGAGGCACTATGCCGGGGGGAAACCCCGCTGCCGCGGCAAGTTGTCGTGCAGCGGACAGACTTCCGGCGTGATCTCATGGCGACATGGAGAGAGCGACTGTCGCAACCCCGTGCTGGGCACGCCACTATAGCGGCGATAAGATCCCTCTTTGAGGAGTGGCTTGAGAGACGCCACGGCGTCCTCACCTTCTGCCTGACGCAGGTCCTCACCGGACACGGTGTGTTCGGGAGGTTCCTGCACTGAATCGGGCGGGAGGAAACGCCCGGGTGCTCCCACTGCGAGGATCGACCGGAGGACACGGTGGAGCACACCGTGGAGGTGTGCCCTGCTTGGGCGGAGCACCGCCGTGTCCTCGTAGTGGCGATAGGCGGCGGCGACCTCTCGCGTCCGGCCCTGGTCGAAGCCATGGTCCGGAGCAAGACGGAATGGGATGCCGTCACCACCTTCTGCGAAGCAGTAATGCTAGCGAAGGAGGTGGCGGAGCGGGAGAAGGAGAGAGCAGCAGCTTTCCTTCCCGGCCGCCGCGGGAGACGCCCCGGGCGTCGGGGGCTACGTCGTGGCCCCCGGCCACCGTAGGCGCGGGCCTGTGGATGGCGAGCAATGGGTAGCTCGCCGTCCGTCCGTCTAACGACGACAGGCCGTGTCGACGGCGCGTTTTGTTCCACGCGCGCCTCAAAGAGCTGTCAGCATCGTGAAGGGGCCCGCAAGGGCCGACGCCTGCCGGGGCTGCGGGCTGTTCGAAAGAGATACCGCGGCTCCGGAACGTAAGGGCACTGAAGGAATACGGATGGTTTTTAGTCAGTAAAAGTCTGACACTCCCTTCCGCTCCACCCAGAGCGAAAGGCGTCATTTGATGATTTTCCATCCGCAAAAAAAAAAAAAGAAACAGTATGAGTTCTTCCGGGTCGATGGTACAAATGGGCGTGCCTCAAGGCTCAATTCTCGGCCCCTTTCTGTTTCTTGTATACATTAATGACTTACCTTACATAGTAGGAGATAACCATGATATAGTATTATTTGCAGATGACACTTCTTTAATTTTCAAATTAAATCGACATTTGCTAAAATATGACGAAGTAAATAATGCTATATCTAAAGTAGTAATTGGTTCAATGTCAATATATTGCATTTAAATGTGCCATTTAAATGCATAATAAAACGAAATTTATGAAAGTTATGACTTCAAATGTCAAACAATTAAATACTAATGTAATTTTAAATGGGGAGAAACTGTGTCTTGTAGATACCACCATTTTTCTTGGAATCACACTAGACGCGAAGCTTCAATGGAGCCCCCATATATCAAAACTAGCAAGCAGACTTAGTTCTGCAGCATATGCCGTAAAAAAGATTAGAAGTCTAACTAGTGTTGAAACAGCTAGACTAGTTTACTTTAGCTATTTAAATAGCATAATGTCGTATGGTATTTTGCTATGGGGACACGCAGCTGACACTGAAATTATATTTGTTTTACAGAAGAGGGCCATAAGAGCAATTTATGATTTAAAGCCTAAAGAGTCGCTGCGACAAAAATTTAAGGAAATTAATATATTAACTTTGGCCTCTCAATACATTTATGAAAATGTAATGTACGTACACAAAAATAAAAGTAGTTTTACAACAATAAGTGATATTCATTCTGTAAATACTAGGAACAGACACAAGCTAGTTGTACCAGTTACTCGACTCCATCGAGTCAGTAATTCATTCTTGGGGCGATGTATACGCTTTTACAACAAAATTCCGGAAAATATACAAAATTTGACCTGCTCAAAGTTCAAAAACTTTATTAAACTAAGTTTGTATAAAAAGGGTTATTATAGTATTAAAGAATTTATAGATGATAATAACCCCTGGCAATGAGGTGATCGCTACCAAGCTATTTCTAATTTGTTGTGTTGTTAATTTGTGTAACATACATGATTGTAAGCTGTTATTTAAAAAAAAAGTCCCGCAGGGTTTCTTGCTGGTTCTTCCCAGGACAGAGGTTTTTTTTCGAACCAGTGGTAATTATACAAAAGAGTGACTTTCAATAAGTATTATTTATAATCTATATTGAATAAAAAAGTTTCTATTTCTGTTTCTGTTTCTGCTAGTAAGGGCTTAGGTATGGGGTTAACCAACCGTGTACCAGGTGACTAAAAGTTTCGTCCCATACTAGGGCATACCCTAAAATAAAAAAGTGACAACATTTACAATTTTTTTGTTTTTTTGCCGGATTAAATATAAGATATTTATAAATATACAATAACAATCGAGTTTAAAAATCAGAGTAGAAAGTATGTATTAAAATATTTATTATTATAAAAGAACAAAAAACACAACTTCTGTAATTTATGTAATTTAACAATCACTTTCTTATGTACTTATTTCAAATGGCTCTTTTAATTATTACAATCATTTTAATTTTACAAACTAAAATATATTTTCTAATAAGTAAACATAAATTGAACACTGAAAACATAAATTTGAATTCAGATTATGGGTGTTCAATTGACCACAGTCTGAACAAAAAAATTAGTGTTCTCCATACATATTGCATGTAACATTAATTTACATAAGTATTTTGTTTTACGATCTTTGTTTGTTGCTTACCCATAGAAAAGCCTGTTTGGTACTCACCTTTATGATTTAATTCACTATGCCATGCTGCAGCTATATTAGTATTATAGTTGTAGCACGAATCGGTCAGCTCGACCGGGGAAAGACCACGCTCTCACAGTATACCAGTGTAAAATAACAGCTTAATACTAGTGTTTTATATGGTGAGTGTAGAGAACTGGAGACCCATATTACAGGAAATCTGCATTTTGATTATTAATTCAAGATAAATGTAAATGTCTATAGGCCACAGGTACTAACTATCAGGTGGACTGAGTGCTCGTTTGTCACCCAGATGCTATAAAAAACACGACTGCCATAAATTTTACAGTACGTAATGTGAAATTTATGCAACATGGGTTGGTTTCCGTTGCTACAGATGAAATAGTTATTTTCGATTTAAGGTGCTGATTGAAAACGTGCTCAGAGGTAAAAAAAAAAACATCGTAGAAAAGGTAGGGAGCGAATTGATTTCGGGTTGCTCCCCTACTGTGACATGTACGGCCGGGTTGAACTCCTAAGCTTATGTAGGAACATTATTTAATTTGTGTCTAAACTACAACGGCTATAATGTATTTAAAAGGAAATGTCATTATTGAAAAGATCCATTTCCTGAAATTTAAATATGTACGTAATATATTTATTTTGTATACAGGTTTATATTTTATCAGCCAAATAGCAGTGCTTGCACAGTTTTTTTCTAGTCTGCAGGTAATAGAGAGCCAGTGTAATACACACTGTGAGACGTTTCATCTTAGTCTGCAGAAGTGAGAGCGCAGCTGTACCCTTCTTTGATTGAAGTTGGCTAGGTAGGTGTCATTATTGGTTGGAGCTGGCCCGATGTCTTCACTCTGAGTGGGCTTGGCGAGCCTACTTTGGATGTGTGTTGGCGAGAAGGGCCTCCTCTCCCACTACCACCCAATCCGAGGTGGGGCCGCGGGGGGAGGGGAATGTTAGTCTTGCGAGCAGCCGCTCTGTCTACCCTCCGCGGGAGTAATTTGGTTGGCGGTGGAGCCATAGACCAGAGCCGCCGCTGGGTTCAGGAAGGTAATAATCGTTTTCCTGTCCCCATAGCCTCCACGTATCTGATTGGAAGGGGGCGGGAGCATTATTATCAGGTGAAATCTAAGTTCGTTTTTTTTATATAGGATAGGGTGACAAACGAGCACACAGTCCACCTGATGATAAGTGGTTGCTGTGACCCATAGACATCTACATTTATCCTCAATAAAGAATCAAAATGCAGATGCGTCGTCACCCGTGAGGACTAAGATTGGATGCCTCGTTTCCAGTAAAATGGGTCTCCGGTTCCATACACTCACCATACGAAACACATCAGCGTTAACCTGCTATTTTACGCTGGTATTCTGTGAGAGCGTGGTCCTTTCCCGGTCGAGCCGACCCATTCGTGCTACAACTATACTACTAATATAGCTACAGCATGGCTCTACCACGTACGAAATGTCGTTTGTAACTGGAATTCTAAAAAAAAGTTACAATATTATTAGAGTAGAAACAAAACATTTTATCGAAAATTTGATCACATTATTGACATGGGTTAAACATGATTCATTTAAAATGGATTAAAACGAGCCATAAAATAATGAACGAGCGCGAATACCGATAAAATTGTAAATTTTAGTAAAGCGCACGGATTTACCTGGAATCTGTTTTATAGTAACATAAAATTTAATATCCGGTGCCATACAAATAAAAAGGTTATTACAAAATATTACAATGCCAAAATTAGTAGTAATTGTATTTTTCATCGTTTGTGGCGGCGTAGGAGAATCCACTACTCCATATCTTCCCGAAGGAGTTGTAAGGTGCGACAACGGGAAACTGTAACACGAGTTTTTTTTCTCCCCACAAAGATTAACACCTTTATGGTAATAGGCAGTGTTGTTGTGTTGCCGTTCTGCTATTTGATACAGAACATTTTAGGCACTTATAATTTTGTCATTATCACAATTTTTTTTCTGACACTGAATATTCTTCGAGATGTTATTAATATATATAATTGATTAATCTCTTTCGTTAGATTTCTTAAGGCTTTTTATTATACTATTAATATGGTGTAGAAATATTTCTAATGTAAAGTACATTAGAAACATTTCTACACCATATTAATATTATAGAGAAAGGTTGTACTTTAAAATTGGCACAAGTTATCGTATGGGTTAGACGTGTAACTTGAAATTTTGGACAATCATTAAGTAAGTGAAAGATTGACTGTATTGCAGTATCATCGCAAGGGCATGTGTTATTTTCCACTATTTAAAATCTATAAAGGTACTCTTTGTGGTAGCCGTGACCTGTAAGAATTTGCGTTAGTGTGAATGAGTGCTTGGTGACTTCGTATAATTCGGGTATGTGTGTAAGTGTAGGGAGCCATTTTCTGGTTATTTCACCTTTAATGTTATCTTGGTAGATTTGTTCAGAAGCTATTTTACTATCTTGTTGAGCAAGTTTTCTAACGAAGCTAATGGGAAATTTTGTGAGAATTGGGGCGTTATGGCTTGTGACTGCTGCTTTGGCAGCTAGGTCGGCAGCTTCATTACCAGGTATAAATGTGTGGGCTTTGACCCAAATGAAATTAACTGATAAACTGTGGTTTTCCAGCATTCTATGAATGTTGGTTACTATGGGGGTTGTGCTATTGGGGTTACTGATTTCTTGTAATCCAGATTTGCTGTCAGTCAAAATGGATGCATTCGGAATGTAATTATCTGCAAGCCACACACAAGCTTGTTCTATGGATTTTAACTCAGCTTGAAACACCGAGCAAGAACTATGGAGTTTTAGTTTTCTAGTTATAATTTTACCGCCGGGACAATATACAACAAAGGCTGCCCCAACCTTTTCGTCGTGTCTGCTGCCATCTGTGTAGATGTGGTGAGTATTTTCGAGAAGAATCTGATTGACTTCTTGGGCGTTATTGGCTTCTTGGTAAGGGATAAGTCTGCTTCCAGATGGATTTAATAGTTCTTCTGGTTTCGATGGTGCGTCTAAAATAATGTCTGTTGGAAGATATTTGCTTATGCCTGTTAGTATCGTTGTTTCAATGATTGCTAGTTCACTAATTTTAATGTGTATGGGAGTCAGTCTTGCTAGTGCTATTGCATTGATGGTATTTATGGTTCTAAAACCTTTTATTATTTTTACAGCGAAACCACGTTGCAAAGATAGCAGCTTGTCCCTCACATGCTTATATTTCATAGCCGAGTGCCATATGCTGGGTGCGTAATTTATATTAATATATAATTGGTTCGATGACATTTTTGTATATAATTTCAATATTTTCAGATTGAATTCCCCACGTAGGTCGAATGTATTTTAATATTTTTTTATATATACTTCTTGTTTTAACTAAGATATGTTGAACATGCTGAATGAAATTTAGTTTCTTATCTATTATGACGCCTAGAACTTTTATGTGATTTTCAAATTTGATGGGAGTACCAGATACGGATATTTTTATTTTCTCAGCTTTACCTTACCTGTGAAGGCAATTGCTTGGGTTTTCTGAGGCCCAAATTTTAAATTAATTGACACTCCCCAGATGTTGATTCTATGGAGAGCCTTGTTAATTATTTCCTGTAGTTTTAAGGGGTCTTTGTTGTGAGCAATAAGGGTAACGTCATAAGCAAAAGCTTGAATATGGCATCCTTCGGGCAAGTCCATTTCAAGTAGTTCATCCAAGATCAGGTTCCAAAGTGTCGGACCGCAAACCGAGCCTTGGATGCATCCTCTGCTCATGACTTTGCTGGCACTGCTGCTTGAAAATTTATACTGACTGTTCGCTCGCTGAGATAGTTTGTTATTAGTTTGTATACATTCTGGGGGCAATCAATAATGTGGAGTCTACGCAAAATAGCGGGCGACCATGCATTATCAAATGCCGCCTGAATATCCAAAGAGACAGCGGCAACTTGATCTCCCTTGATTTTGCAATTCCTAACAAATGTTATCATATTACTAAGTGCTTCTATTGTGGACTTTTGTTCCTTTTACCCATATTGCTTATTATTGCATTTATTATTAGTGTACATAAAATGATTAAGTCGTTTGATGATCAACTTCTCAAGAAGTTTACCAAATACATTAAGCAGTCCAATGGGGCGATAGGCTGAGGTTTCAGTATAGCATGTTTCCACTGTTTTGGGAATATCGATAAAGCTAGGCATCTATTCATGATATTGGTTATTAGTTCTGAAAATGTTTGAGTGAAACAAAAGCATGTGTCGGAAGTAAGGTGATCTGGTCCAGGTGATTTTCGTGGGTTCATATCCTTGAGATTATGGAGGACTTCATCAATAGTAAATGGAGGATCATCATTCGTATTCGGTGGAAATTTGGTGGTTTGTCTGGTGATTGTTTGGGAGGAGCTGTCGGTGTCAGTGGTGTCCTGTGGATAAAATTTTTGTAGAAATATACGGGCTGTTTCTTCACAAGAAGTGGTATATTTGTTTGGTGCTATTTTGAGGGTGAAAGGTGGTTGGGTTGGGATCGAATTCTTCAGCAATCTATTCGTAACTGACCACACATCTTCCTTACCTTGTTTGTTGCAGAATTCACGGATATTTTCTTTTGAGGATTTTCTGATTGCTTCGGCGTATTCCTTTCGGAGTTGGGTCTTGTTTGCAATTGCTTCGTTCATTGGAAGATTTTTCCGACTAAGTTTCTGAAGCAGGTGATGATTGTCAAGAACTTTTCTTTTTAATTTTTCTAAGTCTTCGGTCCACCAAGAAGGGCGCTCAGAACGAACAGAAGAGTGGGGAAGATGCTTTTTACAAATTTTGTGAATAAAAGAGGTTATTTCATCAATAAAGTGTAGTAATTTGTTTGGGTCTAGGGATAGAATGTCAACTTTGTTAAGTTGGGTAAGTTCAATTTCTTTGGCGAAGGCTTCGCTTAATTTGTCCCATTGCTTGAAATTATTAGTGTTATATTTGTAAGTTAATTTTTTCTTATTCTGACGGATATGATTTTCATTTAGGAAATATTCAAATTTAATACCATGGTGATCAGAGAAGGGACATATAGAATTTTCAATTTGGCCAGTTAACAATATGATTCAAGATTGAGGGTGAAGTTATGGTGAGATCAACGATGGAACCACGCAGAATTCCATCCGCTGTAGTTTCATATGTGTGATCTGTGCCAGTGTTATTGATGGTAAGATTGTGAGGAATAATAAGATCAACGATTTCTTTACCTCTTTTTTTTCGCTGTAGGAGATCCCCAAAGTTGGTGCCAGCCATTTAGGTCACCCGCGATAATATGAATGGCGTCTCCTGTTTCAATTAAAAAAAAATCCGAGTAGTTCAATGTTTCATTTTCGTCAACTTTGGGTTCTACGTAAATGCTAGTTAGAAATATTTTTTTCCCAGAAGTGATGACTTGAACTATACATAAATTTGAAGTTGAGTACTTTGAAATGCCGAGGCAGCTGCCAAGACCCTCTTTGATAAGAATGCTAGCCTTGACATGACGGTTATGAGGAAATTGGTATGTTGTGTAGCCGGGTGTTTTGGTCATAATTCTATTATTTCCGATATATGGTTCATTTATAAAGCCTACCTGTACACTATTTGAGCGACAATATGCCAATAATTCTTGTTGGGAATTATATCCTCGGCCCAAATTGCATTGAATGAAACTAATGCCATTTTTAGACGTTTTATTGCAATTATTGAGATGTATTTTATTGCTCTGTTTGGAGCTGTTATTATTACTTTGACAGTTATTTATTTGGTGATTAGTTTGTAAGTCCATAGTTAGTAGATTCCTCTAATTTGTTTTTAATGGAGATAATTCTAGGGCACAGCTTTACATTTGTTGCATTATGTCTAGTGTCGGCATTGGCGTTGGTCTTCAAATTATGTTTGTGGCAGTTGTAGCACTTACGTTTCTCGTCAGAGGTTCAGGTAGGGCAATCCGTAATATTGCGGTCTTCTGAGGCAAAAAACGCGCATGGGTGAATTGCTACGGCACATTTTGTTTCTGTGTGTCCAAATTGTAAACACAGATGGCATTGAACAAATGGCGAGAAAGGTCCGACAAACACTCGTTGGTGATTAATTGCTACACGTCCGTATGCAGTAATAGTTGTGTATGAAACACGAGTTTGTACGTGGCTCTACTACATACAATGTGGCACGAAGGGATCCGTTTGACCGGGGACGGTCCACGCTGTTACAAAATATCAGCGTAAAATACCACCGAAGTTCTGATGTGTTTTGGTACAGTGAGTCGGAGATTATTTTTACTGTAAATGAAGCTTTCCTCGGGGGTGACAATGCATCTGAATTTTTTAATTGAGGAGGATGTAAATGTCTATCGGTCACAGTATGCACTTACCATCAGGTGGAATGTGTGCTTATTTGTCATTTACCTACTTCAGACACCAACGGTCCACAATCATTTTTGTTTTTATTAAGTATAGTGTTAAGATATTTTTTGTGATTATATATATATATATATATATATATATATATATATATATATAATATATATATATATATATATATATATATATATATATATTACTGCAGATGCTATTCCTACATGATATCTGCAGTAGTAAAATTGATAGCCCCGAATTAATTTCCTGCACTTTACAACAACGAGCACCTACTAAACGCACTAGACATACTTCCTTATTTCATGTTCCTTCATGTCGCTCAAATTATGCACAGAATTCTGTTATATGTCGCATACTAAAAACTTATAATGAAGAATTTTCTTCGACTGACATCTTCCACCAAAGCAAATCAATATTTAAGAGGGAAATTATTATATCATTAAGCAAGAGATAACCAAACACACACACACACACACACACACATACACACACACAAACACACACACACACACACACACACACACACACACACACACACACACACACACACACACACACACACACACACACACACACACACACACACACACACACACACACATACACACATATGCGTATCAAAGATATGAATATAAATTTCATTTCTGTTAATTATTAGTTGTATAGTGAGACAGTATTGTTGTGTAATATTCTTCTTTTTTGCTTATTGCCTGTTTTTATGTTTTAAACTTATTTTTAAGATAACTTTTAAAGATCTAAGCACTACATAATTAATATCATTAATTTATCAATTAACAAGCGATAGTATAAATATTATGTATATAAAGTAAGAACCTGTAGTTGGCATTAAGAATTGTATGAGAACTTCTATTTATATTTATAACGTGCTGTTGGTTCTATGAAGAATAAAGAAAAAAAATAAAAAAAATTAAGAAAAATCTATACTATTCTAAACTAAACAGAGTTTTAGGTATGACTAGGTAGTGGTGTTTTGCCTAGGAGCTCGTCTAGGTAGGTTATTACCCTTTTACCTATTTCTGCCGCCAAACAGTATATAATAACAGTTAGTGAGACATTACATCTTAGGACTTCAGACATGACAACGCTTGTTTTTGTTTGGAGTTGTCATGGACACATTGATGCGTTTATCACTTCAATTTAATAAGAAAAAAGAACGTTTTAGCACGGGTCTTTTTCTCATTTTTAGCAGTTAGCTCGCCGCTGTTCCAGTTTATAATGGCGGTATCACTGAAACCAAGAATTAAAATAAAATAATAGTAAAATACATTTTTAAAAACAAGGTTTTGAAATTTTATTGAAATGCTCTAAAAAGAAGAAAATAAACTTTAAACTAAATCAAATCTATGCATACATTACACAATTTATATTATTAATATAAAACCGTGTCATGCTGCGTACATCGAACCAAAAATTAACGAACTAACAAATATATATTGCAAGTTAAATAAAAGCTTTTAAAAATGAGCCAGAAAATCGTTAATAATACCGACAATAATATGTTAGCAAACTATAGGTATAATACGAATCCAGACGTTGACCTTCGTTTTATAAAAAAAATAATCAATTTCAATACACAGACTATATTGTTCATGAAAAAAGAAATAGAAACAGAATTAACAATCAATTAAAACAAGATAATAGAGACTGGAATATAATGCCTAAATGCATTAGGTCCGCTATTAGTAATCATATTGATATAGGTTGAGACAATAAAGTATAAATAAATAAAACATAATAAAAATAAAGTATTTAATTCTGAATTAGCGAAAACCTTGGAAAAACTACATATACTTAGAGTAAAGATAAGCTGTGAAGTGACGGTGTGAGAGTAATCACTATCCTATATCATTCCGTGGGTGTCGTAGAGGTGACAAAGGAAACCTAAAAGAGAAGATGGGTAGCGGCAGTTTCTTGATAATAACCAAAAGTAATAAAATAATTGTGGTTGCCAACTCACCTGCCAAGGACTACATAACTATAGAAAAATCCACCCTATGAGGCAATCTTTTGAGGAGGCAAATTCCTAGCTATTCCTATTATGTAATATTGAATAAATTCTTACAGGGGCTTAGTTACTAGACTTTGATATATAAGTATCATTTCTTAGAGCCTTTATTTTTTATTTGTTTGGATAAAATCATATAAAAGACTTACCTAAGTTATTTTATTATAAAACAGGAAAAATTTATCTTATTTTAACATGGGATAAACTTAACCGACGCTTAAAGGGCTCTTCGAATTACACAGCGCTGAACCTACATAACTTACAGGTGAAAACGTTTTTCATTTTCGATAAAATAATTTCTTTTTACTTAAAAAGTTGATATCAAAGTATTTCTATGGAGTAACTTAAAATTATTGTTACGTATACGATTTTACATTTAAAGTTACTTTATCTTATCTATACAAATAAATAAAATTGAGGTTTCTGTTTGTAATGTCAAAATAACAGCTTTTTACTTAATGCATATGAAAGTATATACGGTACTTATAATAAAAACGCAATTTTTAAAATTTTTGTCTGTCTGTCCATCTGTCTGTCTGTCTGTCTGTTTGTTCCGGCTAATCTCCGAAACGGCTGGACCGATTTCGACGTGACTTTCACTAGAAGATAGCTGATGTTATAAGGAGTAACTTAGGCTACTTACATTTTAGAAAAAGAATTAGGGTTCCGCGCAACATAATTAAAACCCTAAATTACACGCGGGCGAAGTCGCGGGGAACAGCTAGTCTTTATTATAAATTACTCTGTGTTTTTTATCCTATACCTTAATAGTTAATTATCTTTTTAGTAAAAACAAGATAATATATGTAAGATAAACAGTGATGAGGCGTGGTCCTTCACTGCTGGCCGTATGAGGAAGCTCAGGGTCACTCAGCGAGTTATGGAGAGAGCTATGCTGGGAGTTTTTCTGCTTGATACACATAGAAATGAGGATATCCACCGGGAAACCAGAGTAACCGACATAACCCAACAGATTAGTAAGCTGAAGTAGCAATGGGCCGGCTATATAGCTCGAAGGACCGACAACCGATTGGAAAGCAAGGTTCTTGAGTGGGAGCCTCGTACCGGTAGGCGAAGTGTGGAGCGCCTCACACTAGATGAAGTGACGATCGGGTAAGACATGAAGGAAGTCGATGGATGAAGGTGGCTCAGGACCGTGCTTAATGGCATTCTTTGAGGGAGGATTATGTTCAGCAATGGACTTATGAAGGGCTGTAATGATGAAGTGATGAAAAAGTAAAAACCATCTTAAAAATTAAAAGAATAAAATAATTTCCATATAAAAGCTCCTGAAGTCGCTCCTAAGACACAATGTACACACATTAAATTAAAGCCCTGACTTTTTACAAAGTAACGCTATAGAGCTGAATTGCGACTGTGTGAAACTAGGAAATGTGACGGTTATATATGTGCCAACCTAACTTTTGTGACGATATTACTGCTATACTACTGAAAACATTTATCTTTAAGTATGTGAAAGTAGAAAGTAACCACATAAAGCGAACTAATGCAGCAGTTTAAGCTCAAACTTAGGACATTTCAGGGCAGAGTTATAACTTTCGTAAATATTAGCGTGTTTCGTAGCAAATTATTGAAAGAAAATGGTTACTGCTACCTTATTTGCGATAAGTAAATATATTCGAGTTCCTTTTGTAGTTACGAAATAGACGCTGGCGATATTAGTTTTATTCTTCTAAGTCAATGGTTGGAGCCAGAGATATTCAGTAGTGGACTTTTGATGGGCTGTATCATGATAATGGGTAAGTGTTCAGAGGTGTACACTTACCATCAGGTGAGCCGCATGCTCGTTTGCCCCATCTCCTATTAAAAAAAATCCAAACCACAGCACACGCTACGACATAGTTTATACAGATTTAAAGTTAAAAAAAGTGCTGGCGAATTGAAAACCTCTTCATCCTTTATTTGAAGTCAACTAAAAATATGCCGCATCGCTGCGCTGCCCGCCCTGAAGAGCCGTCTCAACTCTGGCATGTAGCCCAAGCACGGCGTCAGTGTACTGCATTTGTGGGGCACGTTAATGCAACAGTGTGTATTTACTTTAATTATATGCTTTAATTCCTCCCTACCCTTTCCACTATCGGTGAACCAGGCGGTCAGCGGATCTTTACTCCTTTGTTTTAGATATTTCGCGCATTCGAACCAAACGGTTTGTTTCGTCTTTCATAATGCGTACAGCAAGGGAGTGGAATAATGTTCCGGCATCTGTCTTTCGGTTCGATTACAACCTGGGCGTCTTTCAAACAACCTTAGGCGATTTACCATATAGGGCTTCATCGCCACTTACCACCGTGTATGATTTTAGTCAAACACTAGCTTATGAATGAATGAATGAATATACTTTATTGTACACCACAAACAAATAAACAAATTACATAACAAAAGACAGGTTAAATGTACAATTTGGCGGCCTTATCGCTACATAGCGATCTCTTCCAGGCAACCAAGGGTGTAAAGGAATAAACAATGAATACTAGGTAGGTGGTGCAATATAAATTATACAAAATATAATATCAATACATGCGATTTATATAGACAATAAATGCAATAAAATAACATGTAAATAACTAACACATGAAATGATATAAATTACTAATACATAATAAAAGATAAAGTAAAGCATATAATATATACATAAACATACATATATATGAGTATATAAACAAACTTACATATCTACCTAAAATACATAAATAAATTACAAATTTCCTCAAACAATAATATAAAGCTGATAAATATAATAAATACATAATTACATAATTTATTCTAACGGTCTCCGAACGATTGAGACAAGTAATGTTCTTTAAGTAATCGCTTAAAGATTACAATAGATTGTGCTTTACGTATATACAAAGGTAGGGCATTCCAGAGCTTGATAGACTCGACAGTGAAAGATTTATTAAAAAACGATGTTTTGTGAGTTGGTACCCTTAAGACGAATTTTCTAGAAGAGCGTAGAGGTTCCCCCGGAAGCCCCACAAAATTAAACTTCTCTTTTAGATAGGGAGGAGCAGAAGGATGAAATAATATACAGTACAGAATAGAAAGAATATGCATGTTCCGGCGAAGTCGGATAGGTAACCACTTGAGACGTGAGCGAAATTGGGAAATATGGTCATATTTGCGCAATCCAAATATGAACCGAATGCTAGTATTTTGAAGTCTCTCAAGCTTATTTAGCTGGTCCTCAGTTATGTCTACATAGCTTGCGTCAGCATAGTCGAGGATCGGAAGGAGAAGAGACTGTGCGAGCATAATTTTTGTAGGAATGGGAAGAAATGATCGAAGGCGACGCAGTGAACAAAGAGCGACAAAGGTTTTCTTACTTACCTCATTCAGTTGGCGTATCCAATTGAAGGAATTATCAAAATAAATACCAAGGTTTTTGACATTGTCAAAGTAAGGGATTACAACTCCATCGAACACTATAGGAGGTACGGTGAACCAGTCAACTCTTGAGATAAAACTCTGGCTACCAATAATGATAGCCTGAGACTTTTTAGGATTCACATTTAGGCCATATGATTTACTCCAATCATGAATAATATTTAGATCGCTATTCAATGTAGCGATTGCATTCGGCAAATTCTCAAGAGTTGACTGTGTGTAAATCTGGACATCATCCGCATACATGTGGTAGAGAGAAGATATTTTATGAGTAATTGAATTAATGAAAATGGAAAAGAGTAAAGGTGACAACACGCCGCCCTGCGGCACGCCTGCAGTAATATCACACCAAGATGAGTGAGTTTCATCGAAACGAATACACTGCCGACGGCCACAGAGATAACTTTGAAACCAGTTAATTACTGATGGAGATATGTTAAGGGAACACAACAGACTCAACAGTATGTCATAGTCAACAGTATTGAACGCATTACTGGAATCCAGCAAGGTCATGACTGTGAGTAGTTTATTATCCATACCCCATCGTATGTCATCAGTAACTTTGATTAAGGCAGTAGCCGTACTATGACCAGGACGGAAACCGGATTGTAAAGAGTTTAATAAATTATGTTTATTGAGGAAAAGGTTCAGCTGTTGGCAAATTAGTTTTTCAAGGACTTAAGAAAGGAAAGGTAAGATGGAAATGGGACGAAAATCAGAGAGGTTGACGGGATTAGATCTCTTCGGAAGGGGTATGACATGAGCACTCTTCCAGGCTTGAGGGAATTTAGAGGAAGAGACAGATGCATTAAGTAAATGAGTGATAATGGGAGTGATAACATCAAGGAGAGGAATAATCATATTACGGCTAATGTTGTCGCTACCGACAGCATTTGAGGAGATGGATAATATGATCTTCTTAACATCACATACAGTAAACTGACTAAAAACGAACGGAGGATAATTAGGAGTCGGAGTTACAGAAAGAGAACGAAGTGTTTGCAGTTTATGTTCACTATCAAAAGAGTTAGAAGGATTAGAAAAATGTTGATTTAATAGTTCGAAATCAACACTAGGAGGTGAAGCATTTAGGGATGTTCTACCAACTCCAACTGTTTTAAGAAACTTCCACACCCTAGATGAGTCGCCGTTCTCGACTGATGTATGAATATGGCGTCGTTGTGCATCTCTACATAATGTGTTGCAGCGATTCCTGATTTTCGTGTATTTCCTTAAGTTCTCATCCGTTTTGCACCTCTTAAGCTTTGACAATGCCACATTCTTCTTTAAAATAAGCCTTTTTAGATCATCTGAGAGCCATGGAGCAGGCAAGTGTTTGAGTCTCACATAATGCATTGGCGCGTGAATGTCGTAAAGCTGCGTGAGTAGCGAACAAAAAAGTTCCACTTTATCGTCAATGCATGGAGCTTTCTCAATCACTGACCAGTCAATATTAAGAGCATCTTGACAAAGTTGGTCAATATCCATTCCTCCAAAATTACGTCGCAGAACTAATTTAGGTTTGATTTTAGGAGGGCGTAGTTTATACGAAAGGAAAATTAAATCATGATAAGAGAATGCATCAGCAGGACACTGTCCATGCTTGAAAACTAGATTTGAAGATGACACCATTATTAAGTCAAGAAGGGAAGGAGTACTGTTAGGAAAGTTATGAGTAGCAGAAAGGGGTAGGATTTGCATATTACACGCTTCAGTTATAGACTCAAGTTTTATAGCTCGATTGTCACCTTTAATCAAACAGGTGTTAAAGTCACCCATCAAAATAGTGTGACTATACGTAGGGACTAGTGATTCTAAGAGAGATTCGAAAGAAGTAAAATAGTTTACAGAAAGAGAGGGACTGTAGAAAACTCCAAGTAGAATTTTATTCTGAGACAGGGAGACTTCAATCAGCAAATGCTCAGCAGAATCAACAGGAGGTGGTTGACTTGACGAACTAACAATTTTAAATGGAAAGTAGGATCTAAGATAGATCGCCACGCCCCCACCACCCCTATTAGTGCGATCATTTCTAATTAGATGAAACCCAGGCAAAGAATAAGAAGTGGAAGGGAAACAGGGTTTTAGCCAAGATTCTGAAACTAAAATGGCGTGAATATTTTGGGATTCAAATGACGCAAGCATGTCAGGATAATGAGCCGGAATGCTTTGGGCGTTAATATGAATAGCATTGAAGTTATTCACACAGTCTGAGAAACAAGAATTTAGGATGATGTTGAGTGAAGGAGAAGCAGTTGTACTGTGATAACTAGCATCACTAAGTGTCTCATCATCCGAAGACAACGACAGAAACAAATCACTATCATTACAAACGTTTGAGGATGTCATAAATGCTATACTAAAATATACAAATAAATTCTTATATACACGAAAAAAATATATATATATATATATATATATATATATAAATATAAATGCAAAATCAAACAGTACCTACACTATTACTACCACCAGCAGCATGAAAGAGAAAGCATATAAAAAAACAACAACTTAAAGAAATAAAACAATCAGTTTAGTATTAAAAATTACAAAAAACTTGCAGTCTGACGCCAAAAAATTGTAAGACATTTGAATCTATAAACGTCAGACTAGGCAGAATGAGTTAACATGCCTTTGCCAAACTAATAAAAAAAAAATCTAAGAATGCCTCTATGGTTATAGTTATATACAGTAATCTATGGTTGCAATCTTACAGGTAGCAACTGTCAGCATAAAGTTATTTATACAGAAATAATAAATATTATAACAATAAAAAATGATCAATTAATCTACCTGTAATGGGCAATAATTAAAATAATTAGAGTAACAGTCATCAAACCAGTGCAAGCCTATTATGAAATTTTTGTCATAGAAGTAAATGGCAAAGAGTTGTAATTAAACTGATTAACTAAAAGTTATAAAAAAATATATGAATTGAGCTGCTGGACTAAATCAATAAAAGCGAAACCATAAGAAAACACGCCAACTACCATCATTTTTTCGTCGTCTTCTTAGCCCTAGCAGTAGTAACACAGGGCTTAGGCGCCGCAGATGCCGTCGCCGCCGTCGCCATAGGCAAGGATGAGGTAGTGGGGTCACCACCAGCTGCATCAGGCAAGGCGAGCACCTCAGCCACGGTGTACACCCGGTGCTTCGTGCCATCAGACCCAAGCACCACAACATATCCATCTCTTGACCAACACTGGGATACACCAAACCGCTTCCGAGCAGCAACAAACGCCTCATGACGGCCCTTAGTCATGAACTCAGATAGAGTCTACTCCGCTACCCTTTAGCTTGGTTTTGGAAAACCAAACTTTGTCACGGAGATCCTGATCTCGGAATTTCACAAGCAGCGCTCGAGGCTTGTCGCCACGGGGGGCGCCCTAAGCGATGGCATCTAGTGATAGAGTCCACACTTATTTCAGGGATGTTTAGCCGCTCCGATAATAACTTACTTGTGCAAAATACTGGGTTCTCATCTCGGGCTTCTGGCACTCCATGTACAAGCAACATCTTCCTCCTGGTCCTTACCTCCATTTCATCTTGTTGCCTAGAGAGAAGCTGAAGCTGAAGTTGCAGATTCTCCAGTGCTGACAGGACAAATGCCCTAAAGGCATTAAATTGTGCATTAATGTTGGAAGAAGGGCTTGTTGCAGGGATGGATGTTCTGACCTCCCTCTGGAACTCATCCTTACGTGAAGTGAAATTCAGCGTTAGCTCTTCAATTGATTTCTTAAGCAAATCCATGTTGAATATTCAATTAAAGGTTACTTTAAGGTCAATGTCAGGTGACAGTGAAGTGGCAAAATAAGTTTTAAGTTGTGTAGTGAAAAACAAATTATAAATAAAGAATGCTGGTGAATTTATGTAATTACAGGTACATTTATATACTTGATTGTTCTAGATTTACTATATTAAAACTTTAAAATAACTAGGAACGATTTTAAATATGTCAATACACTTTTGCGCCTACCCACCGAAAATGGTATGGTATGGAAAAAAAAACGTAGAAGTCAAAACCTCAGAAAAATAAAAATTGAGACAATGAGACGAATGCAGAGTATGAGGAGTAGGTAATTGTAGAGTTTATTTATAATAATATTGTTACGTTTATAAGTTATTTTGCATTTTATTGTATATAATATTCCTATTATATTACACATTATACAGACTCCAAGTTTTCAATTTTATATTATTTAGGTAAAAGTAATTTTAACCGAATTAAAAAAGGAGGAAGTACTCGATTCGACTGTATTATTTATTAGTGTTACCTCAGAAGTTTTTTCTAGGTAAACCGTATTTGATGATTCCTGAGTTTTATTTAAAAGCTGGTTCTTATTTTGTGGTCCCGTATAAAATTTATCAAGATCTGACAAGTAGTTTTTGAGTTATACTTAATAATGCGTATTTAGTTGACTTCGACTACATTGATAATGTTCTCATTTTATTTATATTGAAGTCGGTTGTACAATTTCTTAGGACATTGTAAAAACTCGCCTAAAAACCAACATATATTTGACAATTAGCAAAATTCCTATCCTTAATTATGCATTATATAACATTCTATAGATAGTAACGGACACTTCTGAATTGTGAAATCAAATTTCTTTCCGAGATATTCCGTCTTGTAAATTGCTAAACTAGGCTGCTAGTTCACGCTGGTATTCTGTGATATCTGTGACCGAGTCAAACCATTCATGCTTCCACCATAATGTTGCTATATCATGATTTCACCACTTAAAGATAAAAAAAATAATTGATTTCCATAAAAATAGAAAATTTATTGACATTTCATGGCTAAAAAATTTGGTAAATCGATGTCCCGGGCCGTTTGGGAAATAAGTAAATCTCGAGTTGTTACATGTTCTGTGACTTAGAGTATGTCAAGATTTCCCTAGCCCAAATTAACTAAATATGTGTCACGGAGACGCAGACGGGACGGCATTGTTGACCTATAAGTTACCTACCCCGTATGAATTCCCGTATGCACGGTTGCTTTCGACTCTGGGCAATGTTGTATCTACCAGGTTTCTGAAATACATACACTAATTTTATATACCTGTAAGTTAGAAATGGTTTTTAAGCCAAGTATAAATATCTAAAAGGCCTTTTTTTAAATATTACTTTAAGCTAGCGATTAACTACAATCCCTCCTGATGGTAAGTGGTGATGTAGCCTAAGATAGTGAAGCGCTTTGTCTCAACAAAAACCTATTCACTCTTACCTTGAAGACACCTACACTGTAATCGGATGGAAAGACAGATGCTGGCAACTTCTTTCACTCCTTTGCTGTACGCATGATGAACGACGTAGCAAACCGCTTGGTTCGAATGCGTGGTTAGTCAACAACGAAAGGGTGGAGACTGGCCGAACATCTGATTGTTCGATGTTGGAAGGCAGCGGGAGCAATCATATTATGTAATTCCTGCACACACTCTCCAAAATACATCCTGTAGAAAACCGAAAGGCAGGCTACTTTGCACCTGTGTTCGAGGCTGGTAAGATTCGTAACTAAAGACCATTTAAAATGTTTATTTTGTGTCATCTTGAATACCTCATGCAAGTTTCTAGCTGGCACTATGACGTACATGTAGATTTCTTCAGTCCCCGTCAGACAATAAAGAGCAATATGAGTAATGTTATATAGTATGCTGTACCACCATCCACCGGAGTTCTTGAAGTCTTTATAGGTGCACATAATCGCCACCTGGGAGACCACACGTTTCACAAGGTAGCAAGAGGATACAGTGGCCCATAGACATCTACGTGTATGCTCGATTAAGTATCAAAATACAGATGCGTTGTCACCCCTGAGAACTTTACTGTAAACGAGGCATCTCATATGTCTCGTTTTCACTAATAATCGTCTTCGGTTTTCTACACACACTGTTCACGCCCAAACGCTGGTTTCAAGATTTGACCGCTCGGCTCGGTGCCAAAACCTTACTACAAGATTACCACAATTTGGAGCGGCGCCGGAGTCCGGGCTGCTGCCGACTTCTAAGGCCCGGCAGGTCTATCACCACCAACACCCCAAACCACCACTATACTTAACACATACACCTGACCGACTATATGACTATGATGATACGACTGACCGAGCCCTGAGACAGTCTTCTTCTCAACCCAGGTACGTACTATTTATTTGCTTAGCCTCCCCATTAAATTGTACTAGGATAAAACATTTTCTGTATAGCTTAGTATTATAGGAAATTCTTCCATATAGCCATTCGGGCTCGAACCTGCGGCTGCTTGTTGAATCTTCGCTGATGGACCCCGGATATTGAACTTTTGTAAAAGCAGCTGTAGGCCGTAACACTCACTATAAGAAGTATAGCAATATTGTGCTATTATCCTGGTACGCTGGTATTCTGTTAGAGCGTAGTCCTTCCCCGGTTGAGATAGAATTAATTTGCAAGGCCCTACCACATGCAAATATACGTATACGTATTTTAAGTTCTATCTATCCAAAGGTCACTTAAAAGTGCTTTTAGTGATAATGTTTTCCATTGTACAACTTTTTAAATCGCATATTCTCAATTTGTTTTATTTGTTTATGGTTTACGATAAAGTTATAATACCAGGGATAAAGAGCTTCGCTCGGTGTTAGAACAAATAATTTACTAAAAAATAATTTACTTTAAACTAAAAAATAATTTACTTAAAAAAATACTATTTATATAATTGTTTAAACTAAATAAAGCAAGAGCCGTTTCTAAATAACCAATTAAATATATACACTTATACGATAATTGCTTGCAAAAAGTATAGGGTTCATTATATATAATAATTACTATGCAAATAATTTACCAAACGAAGTGATGTAATTTAATTTAAATTTAAGTTAATAAATTTATTTTATTGTAGCGCCATGATAGCGATGACGTTAATAATCTTTATGCAATAAGTCTTCATTCCTAAAATGCGTTTAATATTTAATCTTTAGCTATTTGCGCCAGAATACTTGCACTATTAGTCGCACGGGGTCAGTGTATACCCCAGTGTTTATTTGTACACAAGAAGACGAATAATAAATGCAAATATTTATTTTGTATAGGAATTTCAAGAACAAAATCATAACATATTAAAATATATAAGGTTTCTAAAAGCAACAAAATATAAGCTTCTAAATTTTTTATTGAATTAATTTGAAGATTATATCAATCAATTACTTAGTAAATATCAAAACTACTTTTAGAAATTAATTTGTGGCCACTGTAAGGAATAAAACATTGAAGCGATAAAAGACGTTAAATGTAGGCCAAATTACACCGGAGCTTTTCAAAACGATTCATAAGGAACACTAAGGAGAAGGAAACATCTCCATACATTTTTGGGCCCAGATGGTAACAAGATGAAAGTCGGACCATTTGAAAGCTTATATTTAAAAAATTCATACCTGAAAATCTGGCTAGATTTGTTAATCTAGGAGCTGAGTAATTGAAGAAAAATAAATGTGATTTTATGTATTACCTACACTGTAACAGGCGATTTTTCACTGTAATAACACTGTAACAGGTTATTTTTCACTATAATTACTTAAAGATATAAAAGGCGGATCAGTATAAAATCACCAAAGAAAAGCTTATGTTTTCTAGGAAATAAAATATTGAAACGCTTAACGAAAATTAAAACAACAACAACTAATTGAAATGAATATTAGAAATATCGATCTGAGATCGATAACTTGAGTTATTGTTGTTACTGTTATTTGTTGACATGTTGATACTTTGTATTTTTCATATTATTTTGTAGATATGTTTTTTTTCTGCCTAGTTAACACAGATAAATAATTAAAACTAGATATTAAAATGCTGGATTTAATCGAGAATCGATTATATTGCACTCGTTTCAAATCAAATCGAAAATTGGTCTTTTTCTTTTTTTTTAATAAATAGTTTTGAAGTTTGAACTGTCAAACAAACTAATAGAAACAAGGAAGTTATAATATAATAATTAATAAATATAAATTACTAGTGGTAGGTAGTGTACAGAAAAGAGAATTTCACTAGTGTAATTAGTAAATTGGTTCAATGTTCATAATTTGCATTTAAATGGCACTAAAACGAAATGTATAAAATTTATGACTCCAAATGTCAAACAATTAAATACTAATGTAATTTTAAATGGGGAGAAACTGAGTCTTGTAGATACCACCATTTTTCTTGGAATCACACTAGACGCGAAGCTTCAATGGAACCCCCATATATCAAAACTAGCAAGCAGACTTAGTTCTGCAGCATATGCCGTAAAAAAGATTAGAAGTCTAACTAGTGTTGAAACAGCTAGACTAGTTTACTTTAGCTATTTCCATAGCATAATGTCGTATGGTATTTTGCTATGGGGACACGCAGCTGACACTGAAATTATATTTGTTTTACAGAAGAGGGCCATAAGAGCAATTTATGATTTAAAGCCTAAAGAGTCGCTGCGACAAAAATTTAAGGAAATTAATGTATTAACTTTGGCCTCTCAATACATTTATGAAAATGTAATGTACGTACACAAAAATAAAAGTAGTTTTACAAAATAAGTGATATTCATTCTGTAAATACTAGGAACAAACACAAGCTAGTAGTACCGGTTACTCGACTCCATCGAGTCAGTAATTTATTCTTGGGGCGATGTATACGCTTTTACAACAAAATTCCAGAAAATATACAAAATTTGACCTGCTCAAAGTTCAAAAACTTTATTAAAATAAGTTTGTATAAAAAGGGTTATTATAGTATTAAAGAATTTATAGATGATAATAACCCCTGGAAATGAGGTGATCGCTACCAAGCTATTTCTAATTTGTGTTGTTAATTTGTGTAACATACATGATTGTAAGCTGTTATTTTTAAAAAAAGTCCCGCTGGGTTTCTTGCTGGTTCTTCCCAGGACAGAGGTTTTTTTTTCGAACCAGTGGTAATTATACAAAAGAGTGACTTTCAATAAGCATTATTTATAATCTATATTGAATAAAAAAGTTTCTGTTTCTGTTTCTGTATCCTTTATGGTAATCGATTTATTTATTGTACAAGAGAATTTCAGGTGCATTGCCGGCCCTTTAAAAAGGAGTTGGCTCTTTTCTTGTAGGTCTCTAAGTCGTATCAGTCCGGAAAAATCGCCGGTGGTAAGCTATTCCACATAGAGGTCGTACGCGGAAAAAAACTCCTAGTGAAACTTACAGCGGTAGACCGCCAGAAGAATCATCGAGATAGTGTGGATGGTATCTGGAGTTTTGCCGCGATGTGCGCTCGTGAAATTTGGCGGCACGGATTAATCTGAACAATTCCTCAGAGCACTCCCCGTGGTAAACGTAAAAGAAAATGTAAAGGGATGCAACAGCGCAGTGCCAGGGAATCGAACCGATCGGAAAGAACTCGGTCGTCGACGTTTCCATCCGCTCTGCACTGGATGCGGTCAAATGGAAGGAGCTGGCACTAGGGAGCCCCTGCCCAGATATGGGAAAAGTATTCCATGAGAGACCGAACCTGCGCCTTGTAAAGTTGCAGGCGGTGTGCCGGCATGAAATACTGTCCCACTCTGCTGAGCACGCCAAGCTTATTGAAGGCTAATTTGGCCTTCTGTTCCAAGTGACCACGAAACTGCACGCCACTTGATATGTCGACGACGAGTATTATGATACTGGCTGAGGCAACAAGGGGAGTGCCTTGAAACTGAGAAGATACGACAAAGGGATTTTTTCTAGCGGTAAACGCGTAAATTTATGTCTTCTGAGGATTAAACTGCGAACCCAATCCGAAACTTCAGACGTTCAGCAAAGACTTGACTTCAGACAAAAGTATTTTTCGGTACTCGGCGGCGTTTTACCGAGAGATTATCCAAATTATTAAAAAATTATTAATCCAAAATCGAAGATAGAATGAACCAACTTGTTACCAGTAAATATTCCCTCTGATTTACATTAGTCATAAAACTCAGCACCATTACGCTGCTCTATTAAGCTTGTGTTCGGTGCGAGAACCTTCCCTGTAGAGCCGACCGATTTGCAGCCATAATACATTTTCAGTATGTCTCTATCACATGCTAACCGTTTAATTTCATGCGTGGTTAAATTCTCGCCAGCTCTTGGTACCAGTGATTGGAGGTGAAATAAACCGTATATATATATATATATACTTTCATGTGCATTGAGTACAAAGCTGTTATATTGACATTACAAACAGACGCTTCAAAGGAGAATGGGATTTTTAGGCCTGAAGTTAACTAATATTTTTTTATAGGATAAGGGTGAAAAACGAGCACACAGTCCACCTGATGGTAAGTGGTTGCTGCGGCCCATAGACATCTACATCTATCCTCTATTACAAATCAAAATGCAGATGCGTTTTCACCCGTAAGGACTAGGAAGGAATGCCTCATTTCCAGTAAAAAGGGCCTCCGGCCACCTGCACTCAACAAGCGAAACGCAGAGGTAAACCTCTACTTCACGCTGGTATTCGGTGAGATCGTGGTACCACCCCGGTTCGAGCCGGCCCATCCGTGCGACAGCAAAGCTGCCGCCTGGCTCTACCACTGTTAAATTATTTAGTTTAATTTAAAATTTAAAAATTAATTGGTTTATACTTTAAAAAATTGCCCATATTTTTCTTAAGAAAATACAAAAAAGTAGCTCTTTTTACAATCTAGATTTCGAAAAATCAATAAAATAAGAAATAAGTTAGGAAATCAATTGTAGTGTATTATTTATGGCAATAAATCGCTTACCATATAGAATACACTTCACACGTCCTAAACTTATGTTTTATTTTTGAGAAATGCAAGTTTCCTCACGATATTCTTATCACGGGCGAGCACGTGCTAACTCAGCATTTAAAGTTGCAATTAACAATTTCATTGTGCCGGCAGGGATCGAACCCGGTTGATTCCAAAATTGAGGGTCCATAATTTTAAGTTCCAAAGTTTTTTTAGATAGCTGGTACCTGATTAAGTTTTTATCAAAATAGATAAATTTACTGGGTGGCAGAAATAGGTACCCCCTTACGTATTTTGATTCTGCCACCAAAGAGTTGTGTTTGTGTATTTGCACAAACTATTTCTCGCCACTTTCTACTGCTCCATAACTCTTAGCCTTTTAGACTGATTTAGTTGTTCTTTTTTATCATCATCATCATCATCATTACAGCCTTTCATAAGTCCACTGCTGAACATAGGCCTCCCCCAAGGAATGCCACAAAGCACGGTCCTGAGCCACCTGCATCCATCGACTTCCTGCATGCCTTACAAGGTCGTCACTCCATCTCGTGGGGGGTCGCCCTACACTTCGCCTACCGGTACGAGGCTGCCACTCGAGAACCTTTCTTCCCCATCGGTTGTCGGTTCTTCGAGCTATATGGCCGGCCCATTGCCACTTCAGCTTATTAATCCGTTGGGTTATGTCGGTTACTCTAGTTCTACTGCGGATATCCTCATTTCTAAGTTTATCACGCAGAGAAACTCCGAGCATAGCCCTCTCCATAGCTCGCTAAACGACCTTGAGCTTCCTCATACGGCCAGCTGTGAAGGATCACGTCTCAGTTCCATAAGTCATCACTGGCAACACGCACTGGTTGTACAATTTCGTTTTCAGGTTTTGAGTTATGTCTAACGAGAAGATGTGTCGTAGTTTCCCGAACGCTGCCCAGCGGAGTTGAATCCGTCGATTGACCTCTCGGTCAAAGTTGGACTTACCTAGTCGGACTATTTGTCCCAGGTAAACATACTCGTCAACAACTTCGAACTTAGTGCTCCCAACAACTACCGGCATAGGTGTGACATGGACGTTAAATATGATTTTCGTTTTGTCCATGTTCATCTTAAAACCTATCCGTTGGGATACACTATTGAGGTCATTGAGTATAGTGCTTAGGTCCTCCAGGGATTCTGCCATAAGGACTATATCGTCGGCAAATCGAAGGAGAGTGATGTACTCGCCATTGATGTTGATACTGTATCCTTTCCAGTCCAGAAGCTTGAAAATGTCTTCCAATGCAGCGGTGAAGAGTTTGGGGGATATGACGTCACCCTATCTTACACCTCTCTGCAATTGGATAGGTTTCGTACTCTGGTTCTGTACTCGGATAGCCATCGTGGCTCTACTGTACAAACACTTCAGCACTTCGATATACCGACAGTCAACTTGGCACCGCTGAAGGGACTGCAGCACCGCCCAAATTTCGACGGAATCAAAGGCTTTCTCATAGTCCACATACGCCAGACATAGTGGCAAATTGTACTCTTCGGACTTCTGTACAATTTGCCGAAGGGTATTTATGTGGTCTATGGTGCTAAAGCCCTTTCAGAAACCGGCTTGTTCGGGAGGCTGGAAGTCGTCAAGTCTGCACGCGAGACGATTCGTAATGACTCTCAAAAAAAGCGCGTATACGCGGCTCAGAAAGGAAATCGGTCTGTAGTTCTTCAAGAGAGCGTTGTCACCTTTTTGAAGAACAAGACCACTGCACTTCTGCTCCACGCCTCCGGTGTAATGGCACCATGGAGGAGGGAATTAAAGAGCTTCTGAAGGACTTCAAGTACCGGTCTTCCACCCGCTTTCAGAAGCTCCGCTGTAATTCCATCCTCGCCTGCGGCCTTACCGTTTTTAAGGTGCTGGAGAGCCATTCTAATCTCGCTCAGACTGACGTCCGGGATATCTTCGGATTATTGTCGGATGAGACTCGCTCTTGGATCATTACTCACAATTGCGCGTGGCTCCAACGATGGCATGTTCAGCTGCCCATTGAACCTCTCAATCTGACTCAAAATCTCAGGTGCCCCGGAAACGACCGACGAGTGTGTATGCGTAAATATATGGATGTAAAGGAGGCGAGAGAAGTGTGTCAGGATCGCGCAAAATGGAAGTCCGCAGTTTCTATCTACCCCTCTACTCTACGTGACAAGCGTGAGTGTTTATGTTTTTGTTTATTTATAGAACTACCTAATTAATAATATAAAGTAGGAAAAAAGTCAATCTTTTTATTAAATAGATCAAAGTGGACCTATTTAATAACAAATAATCATATAACTAGGAAAAGAACATACGCGTCGAATAAAGATATTTTTTAAGTCGGTTAGTAAATGCTAAAATTGATAATAAGTTGACAGTAGTAGTTTTTGGTAGTAGTGTAGAATAACTATTAAAAAGTTACATAAAATAAAAGCCGATTTTCATTGACTCATCAGTAGTCCGTAAAAAGTTGAACCTTTCCGTTTACTAAGGAATTTCATATTTCATCCGTTTACGTTCGAAAAGTTATTCTGAAAACTTGTGCTTCAGAACGTCGGTTTGCAATTATTATATCGCTCGAATAAAGATAAAGCTAAAATTTCAGTTGGAAATTGTATTTAATAAGTTTTGAATACTTCCCGTAAATGAGTACTTCCTTAAGCTCAAAGAATTTAAATAAAAACTTTATCATAATGTTATGATTAAAAACTTTTCATCTCATTTGAATCCTCACCACTGAAAATGCTTTCCTAAAATCTTTTACTTGGTAGAGCCATGTTGCAGCTATATTATGGTTGTAGCATGAATGGATCGGCTCAGCCGGGGGAAGGACCGCGCCTTCAGGAATCCAGCGTAAAACAGCAACTCAATGTTGCTGTGTTTCGTATGGTGAGTATAGAGAACCGAATACTCTTTTTACTGCATACCGAAACATTTCATCAAGGTCAGGGGTAACAACGCATTTGCATTTTGATTCTTAGTTGAGGATCGATGTAGATGTCTTTGGCACACAGTATCCATTTACCATCAGATGGGATATGTGCTTGCTTGTCACCCTTCTTCTATAAACAATAAATATTGAATGTAACTTATTTCTATGGATTTTATCACGTTTTATTCACTAATTTTTATAGCTGCAGTAGTAGTTACACGTACAATCAGAAGATTTGTAAGTTTATTGGTCACTTCATTTCTATATAACAAAAAACATATTTCTTCCACTAAATAGCAGTACTTCTACTGCTGTGTCCTCGTTTATAGGGTAAAGAGAAACAGTACAATCACAGGCTGTGTGACATTCCATTTTTAGTCCTCAGATTTGACAACGCCTCTGTTGCATTCTTTATTTTATATTCCTTATTTATAACGGAAAGCATTTTTTTTAATTTAACGTCAAACGTTTTAACGTTTGCTAGGAAAAAAAATATAACTAAGAAAAGTGCTTAATTATATTATTATGTGAACTTTGATATACGCAAAATGCTTTTACAGTATTGCTTTTTTTATTTTTGAAGTATTGATTTTTTTAATTTTTGAAGTATGTGTAAATATTCGCATTTTTGCCATTCTACGCAGCCATCACGTGAATCCTCGAGAACAGTGGTGAAGCACTTGCTGTTTCCCTCGATGTTTCGAAGGCTTTTGACAGGGTTTGGCACGCTAGTCTATTAGGCAAGCTTTCAGCGTGCGGCTTATCCCCTGGCCTAATTGTCTGGGTGAAGGACTTTCTGAGTGAACGGTCTCTCCGCGTCGTCGTTGATGGCTGCTCATCCAATACTGTGGCGACTAACGCCGGTGTTCCTCAGGGGTCCGTTCTCTCCGCAACTCTCTTCCTGCTGCATATAAATGATCTGCTCATTCCCGGTGTCTATGGGTATGCAGACGACAGCACAGTTGTGGAGAGATACCAACCAAGCGCCCGGGCGAGTCGGGATCAAATCCAGTCAGAAAGAGAGGCTATGGTTGAGCGTGTCTCACACTACAGGCAGTCTCCGAATGGGGCGATGCCAATTTCGTGAGATTTAACGCCTCCAAAACACAAGCGTGTCTTTTTACTGCTAAAAGGAGCCCGCTCACCTTGGCTCCTACTTTCCGGAATGTATCCTTGGAGTACACTGACCGCCTTCAGTTGTTAGGGATTGAATTTTCTCCAAACCTAAACTTTGGGCGGTTCATCGAGTCCAGAGCCAAAGCAGCCGCAAGGAAACTTGGTGTCCTTGCAAGGGTGCGGCGGTACTTCACGCCGGGGCAGCTTCTTACCTTATATAAAGCCCAAGTCCGGTCGTGCATGGAGTACTGCTGTCACATATGGGCTGGTGCTGCAAAATGCCACCTGGCAGCGTTGGACTCAGTAGAGAGACGTGCTAAGAGGCTCATTGGTGACCTTGATTTGGTTGAAACCAATCTTGTCAGCCTTGAGCACAGGCGCAGAGTAGCCAGTCTCTCGGTATTCTATAGGATGCATTTCGGTGAGTGTGCGCAGGAATTACACGCCTTAATTTCTCCTTCTCCTTTCCACCATCGGACAACCAGACGGTCGGCGGGTCTTCATCCCTTTGTTGTCGATATTCCACGCATTAGAACCAAACGGTTTGCTTCGTCTTTTGTAATGCGTACAGCAAAGGAGTGGAATAATTTGCCGGCGTCTATCTTTCCGTCCGAATACAATCTAGGCGTCTTCAAGGCAAGAGTGAATAGGCTTTTGTTACGATAAGACAGTGCGATTTACCATCTAAGGCTGCATCACCACTTACCACCAGGTGGGATTGTGGTTAAGCACTGGCTTATAATAAGTAAAAAAAAAAAACGTGTTTTGTGTTATTTAGCGCTTTAGAATAAAACGAGCATCAGGGAGCGCATATGATTAATTGATTATGTTATAGTAAACTAAATTAAAATTCAGCTCATAACGGCTTAGGTATAGGGTTAACCCTCTGTGTACCAGGTGACTAAAAGTTTCGTCCCATACTAGGTTGGATGTGGCATACCCGAAAATAAAAAAGTGACAACATTTACATTTTTTTTTGTTTTTTGGCGGATTAAATATTAGGTATTTATAAATGTACAATAATAATCTATTTAAGAAAAATTTAGAGTAGAAAGTATGTATTAAAATATTTATTATAATAAAAGAACAAAAAACACAACTTCTGTAATTTATGTAACTTAACAATCACTTTTTTATGTACTAATTTCAAATCGCATTTTTAATTATTACAATCATTTTAATTTTACAAACTAAAATATATTTTCCAATAATTAAACACAAATTAAACACAGGAAAGATAAATTTGAATTGAGATCATCGGTGTTCAATTGACCAGTCTGGACAAAAAAATTTGTGTGCTCCATACATATCGGCACGTAGCATTTTTTACATGAGTTTTTTGTTTACGATCTTTGTTTGTAGCTCACCCATAAAAAAGCCAGCCCACTGAACACCAGGTCACCTCATGATTTAATTCACTATGCCATGCTGCAGCTATAATAGTAGTATAGTTGTAGCACGGATGTGTCAGCTCGACCGGGGAAGGACCACGCTCTCACAGTATACCAGTGTAAAATAGCAGCTTAATACTAGTGTTTTATATGGCGAGTGTAGAGTACTGGAGACTCATATTATAGGAAATCTGCATTTCCGTTTGTCACTCAGATGCTATAAAAAACACGACTGCCATAAATTTTACAGTACGTAATGTGAAATTTATGCAACAAGGGTTGGTTTCCGTTGCTACAGATGAAATAGTTATTTTCGATTTAAGGTGCTGATTGAAAACATGCTCAGAGGTAAAAAAAACATCGTAAAAAAGGTAGGGAGCGAATTGAATTCGGGTTGCTCCCGTACTGTGACATGTACGGCCGGGTTGAACTCCTAAACTTATGTAGTAACATTATTTAATTTGTGTCTAAACTACAACGGCTATAATGTGTTTAAAAGGAAATGTCATTATTGAAAAGATCCATTATTTCCGAAATTTAAATATGTACGTAACATGTTTATATTTTATACAGGTTTATATTTTATTAGCCAAATAGCAGTGCTTGCACTGTTTTGTTCTGGTCTGCAGGTTATAGAGAGCCAGTGTAATATACACTGTGAGACATTTCATCTTAGTCCGCAGAAGTGAGAGCGCAGCTGTACCCTTCTTTGATTGAAGTTGGCTAGGTAGGTGTCGTTATTGGTTGGAGCTGGCCCGAGGTCTTCACTCTGAGTGGGCTTGGCGAGCCTACTTTGGACGTGTGTTGGCGAGAAGGGCCTCCTCTCCAACTACCACCCAATCCGATGTGGGGCCGCGGGGGGAGGGGAATGTTAGTCTTGCGAGGCGCCGCTCTGTCTACCCTCCGCGGGAGTAATTTGGTTGGCAGTGGAGCCATAGACCAGAGCCGCTGCTGGTTTCAGGAAGGTAATAATCGTTTTTCTGTCCCCATAGCCTCCACGTATCTGACTGGAGGGGGGCGGGGGCATTATTATCAGGTGAAATGTAAGTTTTTTTTTGTAGGATAGGGTGACAAACGAGCACACAGTCCACCTGATGGTAAGTGGTTGCTGTGACCCATAGACATCTACATTTATCCTCAATAAAGAATCAAAATGCAGATGCGTCGTCACCCGTGAGGACTAAGATGGGATACCTCGTTTCCAGTAAAATGGCTCTCCGGTTCTCTACACTCACCATACGAATCACAGCAGCGTTAAGCTAATGTTAACAGTGTTAAGTTAAGTTAATGGATCGGCTCGACCGGGGAAGGTCCACGCTGATACAAAATACCAGCGTAAAAGACCACCGTAATTCTGACCGTATTCGGTATAGTGAGTAAACCGGAGAATTTTTTTACTGAAAACGAAGCATTCCTTAAGGTTGACAATTCATCTGCATTTTTTAATTGAGGTTAGATGTAAATGTCTATCGGCCACAGTACTTACCATCAGGTGGACTGTGTGCTCATTTGTCATTTTACCTACTTCAGACACCAACGATCCACAACCATTTTTGTTTTTATTAAGTTTAGTGTTAAGATATTTTTGAGGTTTTGGGGTGTGACATAAATAAATTTTCAATTTCAATTTATCATCCTTATTCTATATGAAAATGAGATGAGCAGCAGCATCTTTATTATAACAATTCAACAAAAATAAAAATAACTAAACAACTTTTGTCAACCCGCAAGCTAAACGTGGCAACTAATGCCTATATTCCTCTTACAAGATAGATCTATCTACGGGGGAGTCCTTTTTTCATTTGGGGAATTCGATTGGCTGTAATAATGATATGACGATGCTAATGAAGTAAGATAGATGTACGAACTCAGAGTCCACGTCAGATTGTTTCTAGATTATATGACCCATAGATACCTAACCACCAGAAAAAAGCGTCTTCGGTTTATATCACTCAACATAAAAAACGGCAGCATTTTAATGTCATTTTATGCTGGTATTCAATACACTATCTTATGGTGGTGGTGTATATACATCACCCTATTTCGTCGATATGGTGTCGTATCAGGCAACTATAGGTATAACCGTCTCATTTAGTTCAGACGTAAAATACCCACACGGGCACAGAGAAACCCTGCATTAACCATGAAAATTATGAAAACCCGAATTTTAAAATAAAATACCTCTTCAACTATTAATAAGCCGTTTAAAGTTTTTTCATTTTAAGTCATCCCCAGTTGCTGCAACAACAGTTTTTTAATATAAAATATTGCATACCTTAAGCGAAAGCGCAAGGTAATCTACTATCGCCTAAAAATTAAAATTCCAACATTTTATCGAATAAAATCGTATCTAGCAATCATATTATACATATAAATGATATAAAAAGCACATTGTTAGAAAGATAAATGATTGTTGAACTTATTAATAATTTTTTAAATCGATTAATTGCTATTTTTAAATAAAAAAAAGGGTTTTAGTGGCTTATGGTGTGGATTTATCATGTCCCTGTGGCTTGTAAACACTATAACTTTTGAAATTTGGGCCTGGTGCACGTCAATAAATAAATTTCCCTTCAAAAAATCCCTCAAATATCTAAACCCGGAACATTTGAAAAATTGTAGACCACACAAATACTTACCTTGTACGTATATATACCTTTATTGTATATTTTTATACTCTCAGTGACAGTCCGCAGTCAGGACGAGGGTGATTTTCACCCCTGTACCTTGGAAAGCACAGTTTGTGTATTTACATGAACCATTAGGACCCACTTAAGAACACTCATACCGCAACAAGTAGTTGACCTAGACGCTTATTATTTTGCACACCTTATATGAATATGATTTCCTCTTATCCCCTACCTAGGAAATCAAATTTCACGAATAAGCCTTTTATGGTTCTTAAGGTAGGTCTCACTCATCAAAAACCCGCGTCACTTCTAGATTGCTTCGAAACTTGAAATTTGGCATCAATATAGATCACTCGGCGTTTTTCATTCATTCATTCATTTATTACAGCCCTTAACAAGTCGACTGCTGAACATAGGCCTCCCCCAAAGGAATGCCACAAAGCACGGTCCTGAGCAACCTGCATGCATCGACCTAAATCATCCTACATGACTTACCAGATCGTCACACTGGGGGGCCATCGCGCACACACTTCGCCTACCGGTACAAATAAAAGTTTAAAATTATTAGGCGTTTAAAAAGAAAAAAAATCTGAAAACTGCAAATTATCGATATTAGGTGTTGAAAAAGTCAGTCGTGCGGCTAATTTCAAATAAGGTCTTTGAAATTAACCGCACAAATAACTTTGTCAAAATTTAATTATTTTAATTAAAATTAAAAATAGAAAAAAGTGAAGTGTGAACGCAAGAACAAACATTCAAGGTTATGCATTTATTAAGATTATTAAAAGGATAAAAACTTTGTGAAAAGGGGACTAAGTTCGTTACAAACTACTTTCACGTTTGCCGGCTTTGTCCATAGAAAAGTTGAAATCTAAGCGGGCGCCAAGCTTCATAGCAGTTTCAAAAATGTTGTTAATTACTATGGAAATTATACTCTAAGCAACTGCTACCCCGGTACAATTTTGTCTCCGTGTTTATATGGAAAAACTTCTTAAGTATTAAAATATTTAATAAAATAAAACATAAAAAACCGTTAACAATTGAAGTAGCTATCACGTTACATACAAAAAAAAACCGATCAAATTGAGATATTCCTGTTTTTCTTTCAGTCGGCTAAAATTGGATCTTTCTCAACAACTTTCAATGAGAAAGTTCATCATCATCATCATTACAGCCTTTCACAAGTCCACTGCTGAACATAGGCCTCCCTGAGTCACCTGCATCCATCGACTTCCTGCACGCCTTAACAGGTCGTCACTCCATCTCGTGGGGGGTCGCCCTACACTTCGCCTACCGGTACGAAGCTGCCACACGAGAACCTTTCTTCCCCATCGGTTGTCGGTTCTTCGAGCTATATGGCCGGCCCACTGCCACTTCAGCTTACTAATCCGTTGGGCTATGTCGGTTACTCTAGTTCTACTGCGGATATCCTCATTTCTAAGTTTATCACGCAGAGAAACTCCGAGCATAGCCCTCTCCATAGCTCGCTGAGCGACCTTGAGCTTCCTCATACGGCCAGCTGTGAAGGACCATGTCTCAGTTCCGTAAGTTATCACTGGCAACACGCACTGGTTGTACAATTTAGTTTTAAGGTTTTGAGGTATGTCTGACGAGAAGAGGTGTCGTAGCTTCCCGAACGCTGCCCAGCCGAGTTGAATCCATCGATTGACCTCTCGGTCGAAGTTGGACTTACCTAGTCGGACTATTTGTCCCAGGTAAACATACTCATCAGTAACTTCGAGCGTAGTGCTCCCAACAACTACCGGCATAGGTGTGACATGGACATTAAACATGATCTTTGTTTTGTTAAGACCTATCCGTTGGGAGACACTATTGAGGTCATTGACCATAGTGCTAAGGTCCTCCAGCGATTCTGCCATAAGGACTATATCTTCGGCAAATCGAAGGAGAGTGATGAACTCGCCATTGATGTTGATACCGTATCCTTTTCAGTCCAGAAGCTTGAAAACGTCTTCCAATGCAGCGGTGAAGAGTTTCGGGGATATGACATCACCTTGTCTTACACCTCTCTGCAATTGGATAGGTTTCGTACTCTGGTTCTGTACTCGGATAGCCATCGTAGCTCTACTGTACAAACACTTCAGCACTTCGATATACCGACAGTCAACTTGGCACCGCTGAAGGGACTGCAGCACCGCCCAAATTTCGACAGAATCAAAGGCTTTCTCATAATCCACATACGCCGGACATAGTGGCAAATTATACTCTTCGGACTTCTGTACAATTTGCCGAAGGGTATGCATGTGGTCTATGGTGCTAAAGCCCTTTTGGAAAACGGCTTGTTCGGGAGGCTGGAAGTCGTCAAGTCTGCGCGCGAGACGAATCGTAATGACTCTCGAAAACAGCACGTAGACGCGGCTCAGAAGGGAAATCGGCCTGTAGTTCTTCAAGAGAGCGTTGTCACCTTTCTTGAAGAGCAAGATCACCACACTTCTGCTCCACGCCTCCGGTGTAATGCCACCATGGAGGACGGAATTAAAGAGCTTCTGAAGGACTTCAAGTACCGGTCTTCCACCCGCTTTCAGAAGCTCCGCTGTAATTTCATCCTCGCCTGGGGCCTTACCGTTTTTAAGGTGCTGGAGAGCCATTCTAATCTCGCTCAGACTGACGTCCGGTATATCTTCGGAATAGTGTCGGATGAGACTCGCTCTTGCATCGTTACTCACACTTGCGTGTGGCTCCATCGATGAGGTGTACAGCTGCCCATAGAACCTCTCAATCTCACTCAAAATCTCAGGTGTCCCGGAAACGATGCTGCCACATTCTGTCTTCAGCTTAGACAGTTGGCTCTTTCTGGCAGACAGATCTCTGGCAAAGACTTTGTAGCCTCGGTTCCGTTCGATCGCTTCTTCAATACGAGCTGTATTAAAGTTGCGTAAGTCCCGCCGCATGCATTTGGAGATCTGTCTGTTCAGATGCCTGTATGCTGTCAAGTCTGTTGAAGAATGTAGCTTCATCTCCCGTCTAACAGCCACGAGATTAAGAGTGTGATTTTTTTTACTTATTATAAGCCAGTGCTTGACCACAATCCCACCTGGTGGTAAGTGGTGATGCAGCCTTAGATGGTAAATCGCACTCTCGTCTCATCGTAACAAAAACAGAGAGTTTTTGTGTTCTTTTGCGGCGGTTCTTGCAGAACTTAGCTCCAACCGCATGGACAGTTTCCACGAGCTTGTCATTCATATCGTCCACTTCATTGCAGTCTTCTAGACACTGAAAACGGTTATGTAACTCGAGCTGAAAGGTTTTGGGACTTTGAAACAGAGTACGAGAGGGACGGAGCGTTGACTTCATTAGACGTGACCTCTCCAACTTAACGTTTAGGTTCAGTGTGCCTCTAACCATTCGGTGATCGCTGCCGGTTTTCACCCTCGCGATCACTGAGACATCACTGAACAGTTGTCGTCTGGTCGTCATAATGAAGTCAATCTCATTTTTTGTCGAACCGTCGGGGCTCGACCAGGTCCACTTTCTGTGGGGCCGCTTCTGGAAGAAAGAGTTCATCATAAAGAGTCCCTCTTTCTCCATGAAGTCGGCCAGCTGCTGGCCCCTTGGGTTCCGTTTCCCTATTCCAAATTTCCCTACTTTAAGCTCACCGTTCTCTCTTGTGCCTAGTTTTGCATTGAAGTCTCCCATTAACACCGTATATTGGGTTTTGGAGGAATGCATGGCTCGAGAGATATCCTCTTACATTTTTGCTACCTCCTCATCGGTGTGTGCCGAGGTTGGTGCGTAAACCTGTATGACCTTCAGCGAATACCGTTTGGTGATTCTGAGTATAAGGTACGCAACTCTCGTTGACACACTCCCGATCTTTACAACATTGTTAACGAGAGACTTGTGGACGATAAATCCAACACCTCCTTGGGACAGATGGTCGTCCTCCCGGTGATAGAGCAAGTTGCTGGATTCGAGGATTACCGTGTCCTCCCCCTCTCTTCGGACTTCGGATAATCCTATAATATGTCAGCGCAACTTGTCTATCTCTTCTTCCAGCTCCACGATCTTCTCGTCAGTCCCCTGAGGACGCGCGTACGTTGCCAGGTCGAGTCGTCTAAGGTGGTAACCGAACCTCCACCGGAGATTCTTAGCACCCCCTGCCCCGCCGTTACCATGGTCGCCACCGTAGCCAGGAATAGCGGGGCCGCCGGGGACTGGGGGCCGTCTGTTTGTTGTTTTCATCTTTGGGGGGTATTTGCCATGGGGTAGTGGATATTCTTGACCGCCACTACACGGCACGGCAAAGTTAATAATTGGCATTCATTCATTTTCCTACAAGCAAGTCAGTACTAGTTACCAGTCGTATTTGTAGTTTACTAGGTGGTAGAACTCCTCTATCTATGAGAACATCTTGGTAGGTTAAACTCTTCTTACCTATTTCTGTCGGTATCAGTGTGTTCACTGCTATGTGCCAGTCTGAAAAGAGCTAGTATAAAATTATTGGCTGTGAGTTCCATCTAAGTTCCGAAAGTTAACAACGAATCTATCAACAAAATGTCCACGTACCGACCGACATTTTTGCATTTTTTAAGCCTATATACCGGGTTTTCGGTAATGAATGGATAACCTTGAAATGTCTTGTAGTACAAATTATGGCCGTTCTGAAAAAAATACGAAACAATATATCACAAGTAGTACCTTTGATATATTTTTTAAAGAAAAGTCGATCTTATTTTACACTATGACCAAAAACTAATGATTTATATTGGTTTTTTGTTGTTGTATTATTACACACTAACTGTGCTGATAGATAAAAAGTAAATAGTATAAATAGCTTTTGCAGTTTTTATTTAAAAAGTTCGCAAATCAATTTATTTCTGTAAAACATGCAAAAATATTATTTAAGCGAAGTTCAATCCTCTTGGGTATGAAAAAAATGTATGAATGTATACCAATAGTGACCAATAATTTTACAATAATGTCGGTTTCGTGTAGATTTTATAGTGGTATTATTCATAAATGTATCTTCCATAAATAGTGACTTATTGCCATTAATGTAGAAAAGGAGAAAATTTGACTAAGTAACAAAATTTGTAATAGGGGAACATTTTTTAAATTGAATTGTCTCTGATCATTGTGAATTAATAAAAACACATCAGGAGTTGATCATACATGAAAACAGCTATTTTTAAACAAATTGAAACCAAATTAAGTATTAGAAATTAACTTATTTATATGTAATAAAATAACCAATTTAAATGTTAAAATGGTTACTTTACTAGCGTGAAATGGGTCGTGTGACCTTCACATTTACTACCTACTGTCTTTTGTGTTATATTAAACAAAGAGGGGTCTGAATTGGGTAAGTGGGAGAGAGAAGAGCTAAATGTAAAAGAGAACTTAGTGCGTCACTCGACTTGTTCGACTTCGCATGTATTTATTTTGTGTCCGTTTGCAATTATTTAAATCTGTGTTAATACGAACACTTGGCTATTTTACCGGACTATTCGTTTTGCTTACTGATTTGGACTTGTTTTGCGTTTGGTGACATTTGCGACGATTTGGCTTGTTTCTGGACTTTTGTGTACCTATCAAAATGCCACGTCATCAGTACACGGCACAAGAATATGCAAACATGTATTTTATTTATGGAGAATGCAGAGGCAACGCAAATGCAGCCGCAGCTCTTTATAGGGAGAGGTACCCTAATGCGCGCCACCCAGACTACCGCGTATTTATAAGAGTCCACGGTTGTTACTCCGAAGGAAGAATGCCGGGTAGTGGTGTCGGTGGTGCTAGCGCTGGAAGAATCGCTCGTCCTGATATAGAAGACGTGGTGCTTGAGGAGATTGAAAATGATCCTTCAACCTCTACGCGAGCAATAGCTCGACGCAGAGGTATTGGAAAATCGACCGTACACGATATTTTAAAGAAAAACGAATTCCACCCTTAACCACGTCACACGCGTGCATACTCTCCGACCAAGAGATTATCTCTCAAGAGTGCATTTTTGCCGGCAAATGCTGGCAAAGATGGAAGAAGACACGCAATTTTTAACAAAATTTTGTGGAGCGATGAGTCAACACTTAAAAGAGACGGTTACTTAAATTTACACAATTTACATAGTTGGGAACTAGAAAATCCCCATCTTATGCGTGAAGACAGGTCGCAATACCAATTTAAAATAAATTATTGGTCCGGAATTTTAAATGGTATGATAATTGGCCCATTTGAATTACCGGGGAATTTAACGGGGCAAAGTTATTTGGAGTTTCTTCAAAATGATCTCCCCAATTTATTACAAGAGGTTCCCGAGGAGCTGAGGGAATCGTATTGGCTGCAAAATGACGGTTGTCCTGCGCATTATGATGTTCTGGTTCGTGCATATTTAAATAGCAGATACCCAAATAGATGGATCGGACGTCTAGGGCCAATTTTGTGGCCTCCACGTTCACCGGATCTAAATCGATTGGATTTTTTTTACTGGGGCTGTCTGAAAGAGGAAGTATACTGTAAGCCTGTGCGGTCTTTGGACGAACTACGCAGTCGTGTCAGAGCAGCCGCATCAAAAATATGCGAGCGACGGTACACAAGACTGCTCAGAAGATCATTTATCCGAAGATGTAGGGCATGCAAAAGAGTGGGAGGCAAACAATTTGAACATTTTTGTAAATTAATGAAAAATTAAATATTTTAATTTTAAATGTTGTTTTTTATTAATCCTCAATGATCATACACAATTCAATTTAAAAAATGTTCCCATATTACTAATTTTGTTACTTAGTCAAATTTTCTCCTTTTCTACATTAATGGCAATAAGTCACTATTTATGGAAGATACATTTATTAATGATACCACTATAAAATCTACATGAAACCGACATTATTGGTAAATTATTGGTCACCCATACATTCATACATTTTTTTCATACCCAAGAGGTTTGAACTTCGCTTATATAATATTTTTTGCATGTTTTTCAGAAATAAATTTATTTGCGAATTTTTTAAATAAAAACTGCAAAAGCTATTCATACTGTTTACTTTTTATCTATCAACACAGTTAGTGTATAATGATAAAACAACAAAAAACTAATAGAAATCATTCATTTTTGGTCATAGTGTTCAAGACAGTAAATAAGATAGAAAAAAATCGACTTTTCTTAAAAAAAAATATATCAAAGGTACTACTTGTGATATATTATGTTTCGTATTTTTTTCAGAACGGCCATAAGTTGTACTATACGACATTTTAAGGTTATCCATTCATTACCGGACACCCGATATATTTAATTTTTTCAAAGTAGATTCAATAGTTAATTACTTGTAGCCTTCTTAGTTTGAAATAGGTTATAAGTGTCTATGGGCTGCAATAGATACTTACCACCAGATAGACTGTAAATTTATTTGTCATTTCAATATTGTAAATAATAATAATGTCCACCAGACCGACTTTCGGTCACGGTGGCCATTCTCATCGGAGACTAGCCATCGGTGCAGAACAGGGTTATAGTGCCCAAGTGTATGCGCAAGCACAGGTGCATTCTCTATTCCCTCACTCTAATAGTCCGATGGGACGGTAAACCGACACGACTTGAGAGATATCAGACGCAGGATCAACAGCTATATGTGCTTTCCGAGGCACGAAGGTGAGACACCGCCAACTTCCTGACTCGAGGCAGCTACTGAGATTTTCTGGATGGAAAAGCTCAAACTGATTATTTGTGGCCAGACCCGGGAGTTCATGACCAGTAGTCATTCTACTACAACCACTAAACCAAAGAGTCAGTTAATATACAAAAGTGGCACATTCATAGGTAGACAATTTCACTAACGTCTGAAGTAAATCACCTTGAAGCAGACGACGTGGGAGCTTTATTCTCTTATTATGAACTGAATGCTCACGCAACCCATTTTACTGTAAGAGTAATTTCCTTAAGAAAAGTTTCCACTCACTATTTTAGTTACGTACAACATTAGCTGGCCAGAAATAAATAATAGGCCTCCTTTTATATTAAGAATAGTCTGTATACATCTATCCCCGATTATCAATCAGAATACTAGTATAGCAAACCCTTTGGATCTAATGCGTGGAATATCGACAACAAAGGGGTGAAGACCCGCCAACCGCCTAGTCATCCGATGGTGGAGAGGAGGGGGAAGAATTAAAGCGTATAAGTCCTGCGCACACTCACCGAAATTCTTCCTATAGAATACCGAGAGCCTGGCTACTCCGCGCCTGGCTCGAGGCTGACTAGATTGGGTTCAACCAAATCAAGGGTACCAATGAGCCTCTTAGCATGTCTCTCCACTGAGTCCAACGCCGCCAGGTGGCATTTTACAGCGCCAGCCCATATGTGATAACAATACTCCATGCACGACCAGTCCATAAAGCCAGTTTATAAGGTAAGAAGCTGCCCCGGCGTGTAGTACCGCCACACTCTTGCAAGGACACAAAATTTCCTTGCGGCTGCTTTGGCACTAGACTCAAAACCCCTAGCAACTAAAGGCGGTCTGTGTACTCCAAGAATACATTCCAGCAAGTAGGAGCTAGGATGAGCAGGTTCTATTTAGCGCTAAAAAGACACGATTGTGTTTTGGAGGCATTAAATGTCACGAGATTGGCATTGCCACATTCGGAGACTGCCTGTAGTGTGAGAATTACACGCTCAACCATAGCCTCTCTTTCGGACTGGGTTTGATCTCGACAAGCCCGGGCACTTAGTTGGTATCCCTCTACAACTGTGCTGTCGTCTGCATACCCATAGATACCGGGAATGAGCAGATCATTAAATGCAACAGGATGATAGTTGCGGAGAGAATGGACCCCTGAGGAATACCGGCGTTAGTCGCTACAGTATAAGATGAGCCGCCATCGACGACGACCCGGAAATATCGTTCACTCAGAAAGTCCTTTACCCAGTCAATCAGGCCAGGGGATAAGCCGTACGCTGATTGCTTGCCCACTAGACTAGCGTGCCAAACCCTGTCAAAGGTCTTCGAAACATCTAGGGAAAAAGCAAGTGCTTCACCACTGTTCTCGAAGGCTTCGCCCCATATGTGAGTAGCATACGCTAGAAGTTCCCCAGTTGATCGATTTCGGCGAAACCCGTACTGGCGGTCAGTAATAACATCGTTTTACTCTAGCTATGCCATGAAGTGGGCGTTCAATATACGCTCCATAATATTGCAGAGTATGGAGGTAATTGAAATTGGGCGACAGTTGGCATGGTCGGTACAGTTACCTTTTTCTTTTTTAGGCACAGGCTGTACATTGGCCAGCTTCCAAGATTTGGGCACTATTCCAGTCCTGAATGAGAGGCGGAACAAACTTGTCAACAAAGTAGACAACTCAGTTGCACAGACCTTTAGAACTCTAGCTGGTATAGCATCAGGTCCACTAGCTTGGTTCACATCTATACTTCGCAAGGGTTTAAGAACATCCTTGTTGGTGATACAGACTTCTGACATAGAGGTACTGCAATGAGTTAATTGACATGGTACGCTGTTGCTACTGTCCAGACGCGAAATGCAAGCAAAAAGAGAAGCAAATAAGTCCGCTTTCTCCTTAGATGCATGCGCCAGTGTGCCATTTGGTTTTACCAACGGAAGCAGTGTAGACCGACAGAAGTTTGTCTCGACCGCTATGGCGAGAGACCAAAAAGCTCTACTGCCAGATGGTTTGGCGTAGTATTATGCTGTTTATGATTTTTTTTTAAATAATCTTGTGGTGTGTCAAATTAAAGATCATTGAAGCACTACTTAAAAAAATATTACTGATTATTTTCTGTGTACTTTTTATTTCACACTAGCATTTGCGCATTTTAGCGCGTTGCTGCCGCAAAAGAAATAATTCTGGAAATATCGTTTTAAATTTGGAATAATTATATTGCTTAAATAGCGGATTCCCGCGACTTCGCCCGCGTGAACTTTTTTTGCGATTGGATTTGATTATAAATTTTTAACGCAGAACCCTAATTATTTTCCTAAAGTACAAGTAGGCTAAGTTACTCCCTATAACATCAGCTATCCTGTCAGTGAAAACTCCATCCAAATCGGTTCACAGGTTTTTGCGTGATGCGTGTTCAGATAGACGTCATGTCATGTTATAGTTTTATTATAATATATACCAGGGTGGCCTATAAAGTTTTAAACCCCAACGTAAAGATGGCAGCACTGGTCAATAAAATCTAGTGAATGTAGTTTGGCATTTTTTAACAGTTATGCACCAAAATTTCAGCCATTTTGGACGCGTAGTTGTTATTTGACAGTTGTTTGAGTGAGTCGATGTAAGTGTTTTGGTGAAAATGTAAAAAAAAATGTATCAAGCTGTATTTTGTTTTTGAAAGGCAACACGCCTATTCAAATCAAAGATGAGTTGGACTGTGAGTGTAGAAACTCTGCACAATCACCTACCACAGTGAAATTTTAGGCAGCTCAATTTAAACGTGGCCATGAGAGCTTGGGAAACGATGAACGTTCGGGATGTCCAGAAACTGCACCTAATCACAATCAAATCGCTTAACTTCACGAAATGGTACTAGACGACCACCGATTTAAGGTGAGAGAGATAGCAGAGGCTATGAAAATATCCACAGACCGTGTATGTCACATATTAAATCAATATTTAGGCATGAGAAAGCTGTCAGCGAGTTGGGTGCCGCGTTTGCTCACGTCAGACCAAAAACGTGATCGAATGAACAATTTCAACGCTTTGTTGGTGCAGTTTAGGTGCAATAAATCCAAGTTTTGGCGCATATTTATTCATCATCATCATCATCATTACAGCTCTTCACAAGACTTCTGCTAAACATAGGCCTGCCCCAAGGAATGCCTGAAAGCATGGTCCTGAGCCACCTGCGTCCATCGACTTTCTGCATGTCTTACCAGGTCGTCACTCCATTTAGTGGGGGGACGCCCTGCACTTCGCCTGCCAGTACGAGGCTGCCACTCGAGAACCTTTCTTCCCCATCAGTCATCGGTTCTTCGAGCTATATGGCTGGCCTATTGCCACTTCAGCATACTAATTATTTGGGCTATGCCGGTTACTCTGGTTCTACTGCGGATATCCTCGTTTTTAAGTCTCCGCAGAGAAACGCCGAGCATAGCATAGCCGAGTTATTACTGCGGATGAAACTTGGATACACTGTTATACGCCCGAAACAAAAATACAGTCAAAACAGTGGACTGAGGTGAAATACAGAGAACCGGCTCCAAAAAAAAGAAAAACTGTTTTTGCGGTTGGGAAATTGACGGCGACTGTTTTTTGGAATTTTCGTGGTGTCATCTTATTCGACTATCTTCAAAGAGGAAAGACCATTACAGGAGTATACTGCACATCATTGTTTGCCAAACAAACGGCAGAAATTGCGAAACAACGGCCACATTTGCAGAAAAAGAAAATCCTGTTTCATCATGACAACGTGCCGTCTTACATCTAAGCGGTTGCCATGGCGACAATCCACGAATTATGGTTTGAACTGCTTGACCATCCGCTTTATTCATCAGGTCTAGCCTCAAGCGACTTTTTTTGTTCCGTTATCTAAAAATTGCGCTCGAAGGATAGAGATTTTCGTCAAATGAGTAGGCAATTACATTCGTGAACAATTATTTTATTTTGCAGAGAAAATCGCCAAGTACTATTTGGACGGGTTAGAGAGATGGGAGTATCGTTGAGAAAAGTGTAGAGTTACTATGAGGACTATGTAAAAAATAAAAATAAAAATTAAGAAAAACTGTCTTGTATCTTTATTAGGTCGGAAACTTTTCAGACCACCCACGTAGATAGATTAAGATAGAAGATAAGGAATGATAATACATTAATTTAAATTGAATGATATATTATAACTTTCAAATAAATTTGTCTGTACGATACGCGCGCCACCTACTGTGTAATTGTACTATGCCTATAATCTTCGCACAAGTGCAAGCAATAAGTTGACAAAGTTTTACCGCAGTCTGACGAACATACCGTTCAGCAGCACATAAAATACGAACAAAACATAATTTTTTATATATTTGATTAAGCAAATTATTATCATTTTGTAATTTTAATTTTACTCTTTTCATTTACTTTGACAATATACATATACAACGTGTCCCAAAATTCAACGATAAGCCAACACCGGAGGATAGACCTACCCCGGACTAATCAGGGAAAAAAAGAAAAAAATATATATCCCAATTATATTTTAAGTTATATAAAAAAATGAAATTCTTCAGAAATTGAGGCCGTTTATGATATTTTTCACTACCATGACCACAATTTTTTAAATATTTTTTCTTTTTTTTATAGGCAAGCTGAATAGTACTGCTATCTACCACAATTCTTAAAAACTCCAGAATAAATAACTCTTGTTTATCACGAAAATTAATGAAACTTATTTTATTCCCTAAATTTTTTGAAGACTTTTACTTTTAACCAAATTTAACTTATCGTGGTGTAAAAAGAGTATGAACACTAGTATGGCAAGTTTTTTTTTTAAAATTGACGCAACTAACCATCATTCAAAAATGGTATAATACTCTAGAAAACAAGTTATAAAAAATATGGGCCTATTATTTTCTAAACAGGGGCCAAATTCCTTAAATTGTAATTGTCAGTAATCACTTTTACTACATGCCCAAAATGGGTTCCTGTTACAATTTCTAGGAATTCGAATGGGCATTAATACCTTAGATGTAAGAGTGAGATAGATAGATAGAGATATTAACGTTAAAAAGAGACAACAACAGGGCAGGTAGAGAAGCTGTTATTATTCTCAGCAAGTCGGTTCAGTACCGCTGCTCCTTTGTTTACTGCGCACCGTTCCCAATTCAACTTACGTGGCCGTCGTACATACTATCGACTTTTGGCTTGGCTTTCTGGACTGGAATCGACCTGCAAACTTAACTGACCAAGCATTATTTGGACTGGAAGTGATCTGCAAACTGAACTGACCTGCATTATCTTGGACTACGATTGTGTGTTTTGTGATTTAGAGTTCTGGCGTATATTGGACAGTTTGGCGTTTAACATGCCGCAACCGTACACACCACAGGAATACGCTAATATGCATTAAATCTATGGAAAATAGCACTGTGAAAAACATAGGCCTCTGTATGGACTCAACTCTCAATTGGTCCACTCACATTCAAACATTAAGTGCTTCAGTTATTGCTAAGTTGAGTGCCCTAAATCGCCTTAGAAACTTCCTTCCGATCAAGGTAAAGATAACTCTGGTGCAGTCTCTTATTTTGCCCATTATTGATTATGCTGATCTTAATGAGAACCTTCCAGACAAGCTGGATCGTCTCGTAAATATTTGTGTCTGATTCATCTTCTGTCTTCGCAAGTTTGACCATGTTTCCTCCTTTAGATTTCAGCTTAATTGGCTTCCCATTCGCCAACGGAGGCAAGGTCAGGACATTTCTCACACTTTTTTCTATTTTATTCGACAATCGTTGTCCTGACTATTTGAAACGTAAGTTTCAATTTCTGTCTGATACGCATAAAAGACCTCTACGTCCTTCGGAGACTCTTACGCTCTCCATTCCACTTCACCGCTCCGGTTTCTCTTCTTGCTCGTTGCTGTACGAGCTGCGCGACTTTGAAATGCACTGCCTGAAACTTTGAGACAACGCTCCAACAAAGTAACATTTAAAAGTATGTTAAAGAACATTTTTTGAAAGTCGCAAAGAATTCCTAAGTTGGCGTCATCATCTTAGTTAATCTGTGTTAGTAGCTAATTTCATCATCATATGTTTTTTACGTATATGTATATTTGTGTGTAAATATGTATTTATATGTGTATATGTGTATATATATATATATATTTGTATGTGTGGTATATGTATTTTTTTACCTTTATGTTTATATGCTATAATTTCTAAATTCATTATATTTCTTATTATTTACTGCTATGTATTATAATAACCGCCTTCGATGTTTTTCCACTCCTCTAGGTTGACAGGCAGAGAATGCTTTAAGCATTATGTCCGCTTTTTGTACTCATATATTTTATAAGGTTCAAAAAAGTTAAATAAATAAATGCTGATGTAATGCTAACGCTGCTAGCAGACTGTATCGAGAAAGATACCCAAATGCTCAAAAATATCCTGATTATCGAGTGTTTTTTAATGTGCATCAAGCGTTTTCGGAGGCTCGTATGCCATCCAATAGGAGAAGCGCTGGAAGACCTAGATTGGATCGTGATGAAGAAGTTCTCAATGAGAGAGAAAATGACTCGACTACTTCGGTACGTGCCATAGAAGAAGCTACAGGAATCCCGAAAAGTTCTGCACATCGAATATTAAAACGTCACAAGCTTCATCCATCACTACAGGCGTGTGCAGACGTTATTACCGCGGGACTATCCGGTACGGGTCACATTTTGCCGTGTAATGCTGCAAAGGCACAGTGAAGATCCCACTTCCTAGACAAAATTCTATGATCGGATGAAACAACGTGCAAGAAAGATGGGTATTTAAATCTTCACAACCTACATAGTTGGAGTAATGAAAATCCACACTTGATGAGACAAGACAAATCCCAATATCAATTCAAGGTTAACCTATGGACCGGCATATTAAATGGAAAAGTAATTGGGCCCTTTGAGTTACAAGGAAACTTAGATGGCAATAGTTATTTAAACTTTTTACAAAATGACTTGCAAGAATTGTTAAACGACGTGCCCTTAAGAGGATTGTGAAGCTGTAAATTTTCATACAAACAGCGATAACGTTTCCCCCCCCCGTAAATATTGTCCAATTTTAATAATTTTTTGGAAATGTTGTAGATATGACAAAAAACTAGGCTCGTACGTTTTTATTTTAAAGAAATATTGTATACAATATAAGTTATTAGCATCTAAATATCTATATTTTTAACCTAAAAACTTCCTCGAGCGTTTTTATTTTTTTTTAATTAAACTAAACTGATTACTAAAAAAGTAAAACTTACAGGCCTAGATTAAAGTGACTGAATCGAATAAAACCAAAATTGTCTTATTTTGTAAGTTTTAGGGGGGTAAAAACGTTATCGCCGGAAACAATATTTCAAAAAGAAATGTAGGCAATTGCCTTCAAGACTTGCAACTCTCTCTATCGCACGATACGGGTCGGGGGGCAGGGGAATATTGTAGTGGTGTAGGGGTGGTGGGGTGTGAATACCAGTATTTTACGATTATGTTGTAAAAATAAAGTTATATTTGTAAAATGAGCCGTTGTAGCTCATATGGTTAGCGCTCGCTATAAGTTCACAGTAGGTACGCAAGAAACTCGGGTTCGATCCCCGCCGGCACCAATGAAATTGTTAATAGCAATTTTAAGTGCTGATTTACCTCGTGCTCGCCGGTGAAGGAAAACATCGATAGGAAACCTGCATGTCTGACAAATAAGAAAAAAATATATATTTCGAAGACATGTGAAGTTCGCCAACAGGCATTAGGGCAGCGCGACGGACCTTTCCTTGCCCTAAACCCCCTCCAGAAATGAGAGGAGCCTGTGCCCAGCAGTAGGAAACGTATATAGGCTGTAACTTTTTAAGGTGTTATCGATATTATATCGCCTAGGGAGGTGAAAATAATATCGATAACCTAGAAAGATAATACTTCTCATGAAAAAGTTAATGTCTGTGATTATTCAGTGTTTATCGATTATTTAGTTATTAATTTAGTCCTTATTGAATAAGGACATTAAATTAAAAATATTTCGAGTTTACAATAAAGTGGGTAGGCAAATAATAAAAAAGTAACAACTTGAAGAGAAATTATTATTGTTTATTATTACATATTACTTAATTACACTCTTTCTCGAACTGCCATTTCTCTAAGAACTCTGGGGTCAATCATTTCTGGTAATAAACATTAAAAATGAAATGAGTAAAGTCTTGGCTGCATTTTTGCAGCGCCATCTTGGATTTACATTTCAACCAAGGGTCGGAAACCGGTAAAATTTTCAAACCGGTTTGGCTTGCAAGTACATGTGAACGAAATTTTAAGGTTTCGCTCCAACGTAACCTTAATTTAACCAGTATTTTCAATAAAGTTTTTTTTATTTATAGAATAGGGGGCAAACGAGCATGCGGCTCACCTGATGGTAAGGGACTACCGCCGCCCATGAACAACCGCAACATCAGTGGAATTGCAGATGCGTTGCCGACCTTTTAGAAAGGTGTAAGCTCTTATATAGGTGTAAGCTCTTGGATAACCATAAAATTAACCAAAATGGCGGCGATGTGGTTCGCCACCCATCACGTCTCGTTTCTCGCGGGGGCGAAAAGCGGCCCACGGAGAGCCGCGTCGCTACGTTGAATGTAAGAGGAGGAATGGATGGTAAGGTAGATGAAGTTCAGATGATGGATGAACGTTGCCTTGATATTCTGTGCGTGAACGAAACCAAGAGGAAAGGATGTGACACCACGGTTCATGGCCCCTACACGGCATACTGGTCGGGAGTCCCCCAAACCAGCCGAGGCTGTCAGGGAGTTGGTGTCATATTCATTCATCTCGAATGGTTGAATGTGTGATGGAGCATGAATGTGTAAGCCCAAGACTCCTCTGGATTAAGTTAAAAGTCGGACTCACTCGCTTATTTATCCTTGGGGTCTATGCACCGAACTTGCGTGGAGGTGGGTCACTAATAAATCACAACAAGAGAGAGAATATTTTTGGGATAGCATGAGAGAGGTCTTGAATAAATGCGGAGAAAATGAACGGATCGTGATGTTAGGGGACTTTAATGGATGGGTTGGAGTAAAGCGTGATGGGTATGAAGGAGTTCTGGGTACGTTTGGGGACGAGACAGTGAATGACAATGGGAGAAGCCTGCTTGAAGTTTGCTTGGAATGGAATCTGTGCGTGGCCACACAATGTTTGACCACAAAAAGATCCATTTGTATACAAGAGATGAGGGTGAGTCTAGAAGTATGATTGATTTTGTAATTGTGGATGAAAGACTGAGGAAGAAAGTGCTAGACACTCGGGCATACCGCGGTGTAGGCCTCGACACAGACCACTTCCTGGTCATAGCCCGAATGCGTGGCCTCTTTAAACGGTGGCGACACCGAGGGGCCGAGCCTACGAGTGTTTTGGACAGAGTAAAAGTGGAAATCTACAAGAAAAAGAATAGAAGGACGAGTATGTAGAGAAACTGAAAGAAAGTTTTAAAGGGATAGAAGAGATAGGAGTGATTGAAGATTTGTGGGAGACCTTTAAGAAAGGGGTTGTAAATGTTGCGATTGAGGTATGCGGGATAGCTAAAAGAAGGAAGGGAGAAAGAATGATAACGTGTGGATGGATAAAGATGTACAAAGGGTTGTGCAAGAAAAAGAAAGAAAACGTGGTTGGATTGGTTAGCAACAAAAGCTAACCAAAAAGTTCAAAAGGCAACGGATGACGAGATAAAGGAAGCAAGAACGAAGTATAAAAGATTGAAAACAGCAGCGAAAGAAACTGTGTCTAGAAAGAAAGAAGAACGAAAAAATGATTTCGATAGGAGGCTCACTGAAGATTTCCAGTCAAACATTAAGTTTTTCTGGAAAACCATCAAAACAGCCAGAGGAAAAACTTCTACCTCGGAGCTGAGTACAATCAGGAGTCAAAATGGGAGCATTATAAAAGGAGATGTGTGTTAAAGAGATGGAAAGAGTATTTTGAAAGTTTGTTTGAAAGAGAGGAAGTGCAGGTACAACCTCTGCCACCTTCCACGGAACTAATATAAATGTTGATGAAAATGAGATAAGCATGGATTAAATAGTGAAAGCGTTGAAAAGTATGAGATTAGGTAAGGCTGCAGGGTATGACAGGATTACCGTCGAGATGCTAAGGGCTGGACAGGGCCTGGTGGTTAGTCAGCTGTACCGCCTTTTCAATCTGTGCTGGCCGAAATGGGCAAGTACCGGGAGACTGGTGCAAAGCCGTAATCGTGCCATTGTATAAGGGAAAAGGGTCACGGCAGGACTGCATAAATTACCGTGGTATAAGCCTTCTTAGCGTTGTCGGTAAATTGTATGCGAAAGTGTTGATTGAAAGGGTTGTGAATGAAACAGACGAGAAAGTATGGGATGCACAAGCGGGATTTAGAAAGGGAATGGGATGTACGGATCAGGTCTTTTCCTTGCGGTGCATAGCTGAAAAGTGTTTGGCTAAAAAACAAGAAAGTCTACTGCGCCTTCGTAGATCTAGAAAAGGCCTATGATAGAGTGGTGAGGAATGAATTGTGGTCAGCACTGTCCATGAACGGTGTGAGCAGTACCTCATACGAGCATTGCAATCTCTTATAGGGATTCTAGTGCTTGTGTAAGGATAAACGGGGCATACACTGAAGGTTTAATATCGAAAAAGGTGTTAGACAGGGATGTGTAGCGTCACCGTGGCTGTTTAATCTGTTCATGGACAATTGTTTGACAGATTTAAAAGAGAATGAAAGTGGGTTGAGAATGAATGAGTTACTCGTCAAATGTTTTCTCTATGCTGATGACCAAGTATTACTTGCGTCTTCGGCCGAGGAGTTGCAGGAGATGGTAACTGCTATGAGTGGAGCTTTTGTTAGAAAGGGAATGAAGATGAATGTAAGAAAGACGAAAGTGATGGTGTTTGAAAAGACGAGGCAGTGATAGACTGCAATATCGTGATTGAAGATGAACAAATTGAACAGGTGAAAGAGTTTGTGTATCTGGGGTCAAAGTTTACAAGAGATGGAAAGTGTGAGAGTGATATCGAAAGAAGAATGAATGCAAGAAACATGGTGAATGGAGCTTTGCACTCCTTTATGAGCAGTCGGAAGGTGTCTAACAAGGCTCGTTTGGCTGTGCATGATGGGGTGTTGGTTCCGACACTCATGTACGGAAGTGAAAGTTGGGTATGGCAGAAGAAACATGAAAGCAGATAAATGCAGTTGAGATGAGAGCATTAAGAAGTATGATAGGAGTTAACTGAGTGACAGGATAAGAAATAGTGAGATAAGGAAACGTTGTGGTCTGAAAGAGATGTAGTGACAAAATTGAGACAGGTATGCTGAGATGGTTGGCCACGTCGAGAGAATGAATGAAGAACGATTGACGAAAAAAGTGTATAAGGCGAGTGTGAATGAAAGTGTTGGAAGGGGTAGACCTAGGCGGACATTTCTAGACCAAATTAGGGACGTCTTGAAAAAAGGCCAGGTTAAGAGTACCCTAAACGTAGAGCATGTATGAAGGAATAATGAAAGTAAACGAAGCGAAACAAGTATGTAAGGATCGTAGCAAGTGGAAAGAAGTGGTCTCTGCCTACCCCTACGGGAAAGAGGCGTGATTATATGTATATATGTATGTAAGCTCTTTTCTTGAAGGTTTCCTAGTTGTATCGGTCCGGAAAATTCGCTGATGGTAATTGATTCCACAAGGAAGTCGTGCGAGGGAGAAAACTTCTTCTAAATCGCACAGTGGTGGACCGACAATCATCCAGATGGTATGGATGGTAACGCGAGTTTTGTCGCAATGTGCGATGGTGAAATTGAGCGGCTGGAATTAGTCCGAACAATTCTCAGAGCACTTCCCGTGACAGATGCGATAAAATACGCAAAGAGATGCAATATCTCTACGCAGTGCCAGTGTATCGAGCCGATCGGAAAGAACTCGGTCTTCAACGATTCGAACCGCTCTGCGCTGGATGCGGTCAAGTGGAAGAGCTGGGACTGGGGTGCCCCGGCCCAGAGATGAGAACAATATTCCATGGGGGCCGAACTTGCGCTTTGTAAAGTTGCAAGCGATGTGCCGACATGAAATACTGTCGCGCTCTGCTTAGCACGCCAAGCTTTTTAGAGGCCAATTTGGCCTTCCTTCCAAGTGATAACGAAACTGCACACTATTCGATATGTCGACGCCAAGGATTCCGATACTGGCTGAAGCAGTAAGGGGAGTGCCTTGAAACTTAGGAGATACGACGAAGGAGTTCTTTTAAGCGGTAAACGCGCAAACTTGTGTCTTCTGGGGATTGAACTGGACTAGATTTAGTCGCCCCCAATCCGAGACTTTGTTAAGCAAAGACTCGACTTCAGACACAAGTTTGTCCCGGTACTCGGCGACGTTTTCCCGAGAAATATTGGCACGCCCGGTATATAAGGCATCACCAGTGCTGTCGTCCGCATAGCAATGAATGCTACCAGTTAGCAACATATCATTGAGATGCAGGAGAAACAGCGTTGGTGATAGCACGCAGCCTTGTGGAACACCAGCGTTGATAGGCTTGAAATCAGAGCATTCACCGTCTACTACGACCTTGATGCTCCAATCAGCAAGGAAACTGGTGATCCATTTGCACAATTTCTCGGAAGCCCATAGGAAGGAAGCTTCGAAAGAAGCGCTTTGTGCCAGACCCGATCAAAAGCCTTCGCTACGTCCAAACTAACGGCTAATGCCTCCCCTTTGGACTCTACTGCCTCCGCCCATCTAGAGTTAAGTAGACAAGAAGATCACTAGCTGATCGACCCCGACGAAAACCGTACTGGCGGTCACTAATCAGCTGGTGATCCTCAGGGTACCTCATGAGCTGGCAGTTATAATGGCTTCCATTATTTTGGAGAACAAGGAGGTGATGGCGATAGGCCTGTAGTTGGACGGGTCTGAGCGGTCGCCTTTTTTGGGATCGGGTGCACCAAAGCTGTCTTCCATGAATTCTGGACTACGCCTTGGGAGTAGGAGTACCGGAAAAGACGCGTTAAAACCGGTGCAACTCCGGAGCACACGTCTTCAGCACAATGGGAGGGACTCCATCGTGCCCACTCGATTTGCTGACGTCCAGGGAGAAGAGTGCTTTGCGGACCGAGCGCTGTGTAAATCGCACATCCGGCATGGAGCACTCACATCGCGGGATGGTCCGCGGCGTGTTCCCCCGTCATCTAGAGTCGATTGGACGCAAAAAGAGAGCTCAACAGATCGGCTTCTCTTTTGCGGCATGGGCCAGTGAGTCGTCCTCTCTGTGCAGAGATGGAAGAGATGGCTGACAGAAGTTCCCTTGGACAGCCTTGGCGAGAGACCAGAATGCACGGGTTCCCGAAGGAAGGCGAACTAGCTTCTCGCCAATTCTGCCGATGTGCTCAGACCTTGCTTGGCAATGACGCTTTTGAAGGACCTGGAGGCGGAATTATACTTCTTTTTAAGTGCGCTGGTGTTTACATCCCGAGACGTTGATGCGTCAGTCCAGGCCTGGTAGCACTCCTGCTTATAGCGTGATGCTATTTTGCAGGAGCGACCAAACCAGGCTGGGATCTGCCTCCGATGGGCACCACAGAGGATGGAATAAAAAGTTCCATACCCTGAAGTACCACATCAGCAACAGAATCGGCAACAACGCTGGGATCATCCGGCGAGAAGCAAACCCGCCCCCAGGGTAGGATGCAAAAAAGACCACATTCCGTCCCAATCTGCCGACCTGTAATACCAAACACGGCGGCAACCTGCAGAACGCAACCGCGAAGGGAGCGTGAGTGGTACTATACTCCGGATCAGACAATGGTCCGAAGAGCCGAGAGGGGCATCGACGGAAACCTGATATCCGTCCTGATGAGAGGTCAGCAGAAGGTCCAACAGGAAGGTGTATGATCCTCCACATCTGGAATCCACATCTGTAGCCATTTGGACGTGGGTCGATGAGTCGTGCCCGAGCAGTTATGTTTTTGAGCGGAATTTTGCCCCCTCCCCCCCCCAGAATACGCGGGGCAGCTGAGCACCTACACTCCGGATTGGAATAACATGGTCGTGGATGCTCAGGCGGGAGTCTCCAGGGGTACTGGTACCCTCCTGGGTAGTCTATCGTGTAATTCCGCTACCATGTTGATGAGCGGGGGGAGGGGAATTGGGCCTCCGGCCACCTGCACTCGCCAGACGAAACGCAGAAGCAGAGCTTCTACTTCACGCCAGTAGTCTGTGAGGTCGTGGGTACCAACCCGGCTCGAGCCGGCCCGTACGTGCAACAGCAAAAACTTCTGCGTGGCTAGACCACCGTTAAATAGAAAAGTAAAAGCGCTATACAGATCCTGCCTACGAAAGAGCAAATGAGTGTTATCACGGCTGAGTCACCTGTACCTTACCTGCAAACAGTAGCACGGTACATAATAATTGCGCGTCATGCTGTAGCGTTCACTGCGGATATTAAACAAATGTATCGAAATATACTGATTCGTGAAACTGATAGAGATTTCCAGCGCATCTTATGGCGTAAATCGCCAGAAGAAACTATACGAGATTACCGTCTCCGCACGGTCACATCGGTGTAAATTCCTCACCATATCTCGCTTTGTGTACAATTCAGCAGCTCGCCACGATGAGGCCGAGCATTTTAGGCTCGCTTCCAGATGTTGTTTCTGGTGAGGATACGGAGTCTAAAACTCTCGCTCTGCAACAGAGCTTTTCGAATTTGTAAGACAGCTAGATTCGAACTACGCAAGTGGCATAGCGATTCATCAGCGATACTCGCTACAGTACAGCCACCAGCTGTTATGGTGAGCGGCTCGAAAACGTTCCATTTTCTGAAATGTAGAACGACAAAAGAGTTAAGGTCCTTGGACTCCAATGGAATCCAGGATCTGATACTTTTAATTTAAAGTTCATGTTACCACTCATAAATGCACCAAGAGGTCTATTCTTTCTGAGATCGCAAAAATATATGACCCTCTCGGGTGGTTATCACCGGTAACCTTGTATGCCAAGCATTTGATTCACGTATTGTGGATGGCAAATGTAGATTGGGATGATAATCCGCCCATTGATATCATTAATTCGTGGACACGTTTCATAAACGAGCTACCGCTGCTATTACAGTTATCGTTTCCGCGATACTTTTCAGTAATAATATCGATTCGGAGAAATTCATGGATTAACTGACGCGGTCCCAGATCGCATATGCCAGCTGTGTCTATATACGACTTCGCGTAACCCTTCCATCCCACGTCTCGATCTGATGGCAGCTCTATTGTTTTCAAAGCTATTAGATAAGGTAGCAAATTTATACAGAGATCGCATCTGCCGCGAACGGATTGACGCGTGGTCCGACGCCTCCATCGTGCTGGCCTGGCTCCATTCATCACCGCATGAATGGAAGACGTTTGTTTCCATCGCACTAGTGATGTTCTATCCCGAGTTCCCGCCAGCTGCTGGCACCATCTTCCGTCAGCCGATAACCCTGCTGACCGCTGCATCACGTGACATGCAACCTACCGCGATGGTACAACACGACTTGTGGTACCATGGTCCCCGCATGGCTCCGACGAAATCCCGATAACTGGCCGGTTGAGAATCAAACAATGAGCACTGTGAAGTACTACGTAACTTACGCTATCTTCTGCTATCTACGGCCCCGCCGGTACAAAATGCCGAATTATAATGCGATTTTCGTCGCTAGGCAAACTCGTTCGGATTACCGCATTAATATTTCGTTTTTATAATAAATGCAAAAGGTTAAAAATTCGTTCCTGGGTTAGGTTACAGTACCGGAATCTAATTTTTCATTAAATCGACTAATTTACCTCACTCAACAATCGGTCTTTCAAGACGATATTTTAAAGATATCTCAAGGAAAATTACCTTCTAATCAATGCGACGTCTACACCTTTTTTGGATAGTGACAAACTCTTACGTGTAGGAGGTCGAATTCATAAATCATTATTACCTTTGAATCTAAAAATCACATAATTTTACCGAAAAAATATGCTTTGACTAATTTATTATCGACGACGCTCACATAAGCTATCTGCACGCAGGACCTCAGTCCGTGCAATACTTACTGTTGCAGTGCTAATATAATAGTCTTGCCGCGACATCATGCGTCAACGCATACATCGCTGTTTCCGTTGCTTTCGTGTCCATCCAACACGTGAATCACCGATTATGGGACCACTACCAGCTTCGAGAATACGTCCGGCGCGTCCTTTCCTTAAAACGGCCATAGTTATGCCGATCCCTTTTTTGTTGTTCGCAAATAAAGTACGTAACGCGAAAATAGTGAAGTGTTATGTTTCGGTATTCGTATGTATGAGCGTAAAGGCCGTACATCTCGAACTCGTTTCGGAGCTTTCGACTGATGCATTTTTAGTAGCTCTGCGACGCTTCACGTTCCATCGAGGATTATGTACGGATATAGATTCGGACTGCGGAAAGTATTTTGTCGGATGTAACAATTATCTTAAGACCTATACGCATTTTTACATAGTGATGTCGTGCAAAGTACAAATAATCAACAAACCCTTCAACTGGGACGTACGTGGCACTTTCAACCTCCGTATGCTAGCCATTTTGGAGGTTTCTTCGAAGCCAGTGTTAAAAGTTACAAACACCACCACATCGTGTTGTTGGAACTCGTACTCAAACTTACGAAGAGATGCATTCTCCGTGAAAGTGAAGCCGTGTTAAACTCACGTCCCCTTTTCGCCATGAGTTCGGCTTCTACCGATCCCCTCCCTATAACACCGTCTCATTTTAATAGGAGAACCCTTAACGGCTCTACCTGAGGTATTGTTGGACGAAAATCCTAACCGTCTCACACATTGGCGCTGGATACAACAGTCAGTCCAGCACTTTTGGAAAAGATGGAGTAGAGAATATCTCCATCCTTGCAACAGAGCAGTAAGTGGCTTCATGATCGCGGCTCCACCATTCGTGAAGGCGCTGTTGTTGTGGTATGCGACGAGCACCTTCCGCCGTTACAATGGAAGCTCGCGCGTGTGCTGCTGTTCATCCTGGCTCTGATCAAGTCACTCGTGTAGTGACCTTAAAGGCTGGGAATACTATTTTAAACGACCTGTAGTGAAGTTTTGCCCCCTTCCGGTTGAGTAATGTGTTATACTTACAATCTTAATCTTAGTACTTAAGTTATTTATTTTTCTTTCAATTTATACTATAGGTTAGCGATGTTTTTAAAGAAATTACTTCTTTTAAGGTGAGCGGCATGTTCCGCACTGGAACAGATTATTAATATATTATGTTTTTGGTTTCTGTTTTCGTATATAATAAATAAGTACAAGGCAACACAATTTTGAAGATATTATTTTTTCTATATTCTCATTAAATTCATTGAGTTAGCGATCAACTGTTTTCATTCTGAATGCAGCCATAATTTTGCGGGTTATGGCTCTCTGTGCGACACAAGCGCCACATCGATTGGCGGCATTGTGACAGTCTAATTAAAACCGCCGACGCGCGCCATACAAATATTTTCGTGTTACTGAAGCTCATCTTTCAAGATCTCTTTCACCTGGAAGTGTTGTGCTTGAACCTATGGACTCTTGTGCGATACACTCTGCTGAACTTTGATACTATTATCATTGCAACGACTGCCCGAGCTGCTTTAGCCAGCCCCTGTATTCGTGGTTGCAGTGAGATTGTAGCGGTAAGTCGCTAAACCCAGTAGATATCGTACAGGGCAATACACTATTACAACAAAGACACAAAAACATACAAGGTCTCTCGATAATCAAGTTTAAATATTTATTATATAACAAAAATTGTATAAAATGGGTTATTATGATATAAATGATTACGGTTGATGATATCCCCTGGGAATGAATTGGTCGCTTTCAAACTTTCATATTGTATTGGTTCTTCCATGACTTACAATAGAATTACATATTATAAATATTGAATAAAAATAATTCTATTCTATGCTATTCATATTTTGCAATATTTTGCTATGCTTTTAATATTTTATTTAAAGTAATAATTAATTGTTAAATACCCCTAGACTAAATACTTCTCCGAGTTTCTAAACAATTTAATTTTAGAAGCGGTGCGTTTAATTGAAAATTTTCATATTAGGTGGTTTTCGTAACCACAAAACTCAAAGTATGCTCAGTGAAGTTTAATACACTAACAGAAGATCGCCTGGACCGTTAAATTAAATAATCAATACCAAAGTCCAAAAGAAAGCTACAAGTTTCTGTTTCGACTTGCACTGACTGTTTGGTTTTAACGAAAATCTTTTTATTATCTTTTAATTTAGGTACTGCTAATATTATAACTTTATAATGAAATAATGGCAAAATTAACAAATTCTCCTGGCGTTTTCAAGATAATTTACACAAACCTAACCATTTATTCACATATATATTATATAAAGCGACCGAATAACCAATGGGAAGAAAGGATCTCGAGTGGCAGTTCCAGGGCGAGCGAAGTGTAGGGCCTCCCACTAGATGTAGTAACAACCTGGCAAGAGATGCAGAAAGTCGATGCAGATAGCTCATCGTGCTTTATGGCGTACTTATGTGGCGAACTATGTTCATCAGTAGATTTGTAAAGGGCTGTAATGATTATGATGATGATGATATAATTACTTATACTTTACCTTACTTTAAAACTCCTATTGTACTTAAGTGCAGCATAAATGAGTATTTAAATTACAAGACTAGTTGAATTATATGCTATTAAAATATAACATAACAATCACTCTGGTGAAAATTATCTTGCGTGTCGGTTAAACTACAACGTTGTTAATTTTTGCGTAAGGCTCAATAATAGCTGTAATTTGTATACACAGCTTAGGTCATGTGTGTTTATTTTGTATAACATTGATTTAATAAGTTCTTTTATATTTTACACACATATTTTATAATACGTGGCCAATAGGATTTTGAGCTAAGAGTACGAACATTTCAATGTTTTATTAAAACTAATAAATCTCAGTATTACTGAACCTAATACTCTGAGATTTTCGGGGTATTAGTAATTTAATTAGAAGCGTTTGTTGTTCTAAAGTACGTGCATCCTTAATTTGATTTAGAATGAGTAAATTTTTATAGAGAAACGTCTCCTTATCAAATTATCATTCTTTTGAATAAAGGCGTTTCTTTATATTATGTTAGCATAGTGGCAGCTTATAGATTGCATGCATAGTTCGGACAATATCCAGAAACGTGGCAGCAACTTTGGTTTATTTTTGAGGAAGTTTATTAGGTACGACTTAGGGACCTTCAAGAAAAGAGCGTACTCCTTTTTAAAAGGCGGCAACGCATCTGCAATTCCCTCCTGGTGTTGCAGTTGTTCATGGGCGGCGGTAGTCAATTACCATCAGGTGAGCCGCATGCTCGTTTGCCCCCTCTCCTATAAAAAAAGGTAGGTTTTATTAGTACCTCATAGAGCTTATACAAAAATTCGTCCCGCGTTTATTTTGTCACTGATTATAACCTTATCTGACGTAACTTTTGCTCTTTGGTTAAAGGAGCTTCATTACGGCTGCAAAAACTTCCTAAACCCTTAAAATTATAGTTAGTCTCCCATAGAAACTCTGTTTCCTAAATCTCGTGAACTGTTAGATTGTGGCATACCATATTCTTGGAGAGTACCTAATGCCAAGACCAGTTCTTACATAACATATTGACACCGTGTATGTAATGCAAAAAGCGGCCGGAATGTAATTATTGTAACTTCACCAAAAAGGTCCTGATCATCAAACTTCCGTTTATTTAGCCTTTAAATTTTTTATAGATAAACATTTTGTGACTTTTCTCATGAGATTCCTGAGTGGATCCGACATTTGGCAGAATAGCAACATAATAATTATTAACAGGTCTCTAATTCTGTATAGCCAAAGCACAGCCTTCTTTCAAGGTCACGTACCAATGCTGTTCGTCCTCAAGCAAGTTAAGTAAGCATCTCTTTCAAGAGGATGGAAGGTAGGATAAATCATATCTGGTCCTTTACCTCGTTTTTTTGACAACCACAATACATAATACGATTAAGTTACATTTTAAGGGTAACCTGGTGAAAGTGATTTATCATATGTATTATGTATGTTCATTATTCATCGTTAAAAGTAAGTAATTTATAAATATAGACCGGCTTACAGTGCGACTGGTGGTGTCAATTTTTTACCTCATTGGATTCAGAAGGGATATCTGAGTTAGTTCTTAAAAGAGAAGCTTAGTAAAATGCGACAGTAGCCTAATATATAATAATAATAAGGGCAGGGTGCGAACTGCCCCCCCGAACGGTTCCCCCCCGAACGGGTTCCCGCCTTGGCGTGGCGGGGGGGCTTAGTAGCCGTGGCTTGGTCCACCCACGGTGAACAAAGAGGAACCCCTTGGCTGGCCCGTGGTGTAGGGCCGGCCCGAGGTGGCCACTCCGAGTGGGCTTGACGAGCCCACTTCGGATGTGTGTCGGTGGGCTGCTGCGAGAGGGGTGTCCTCCCCACCCCTACCTCTGCAGCCGGGGTGGAGTCGCGGAGGAAGAGGAGGTTGGTATGGCGATGCGCCACTCGCCCTATCCTCCGCGACTCAAACGGGGCCGCACCGTTGATGCGGGGTGGTGGGGCTGCGGGGGGAGAGGAGTGCCGGTATTGCGAGGCGCCGCTCTCCTACCCTCCGCAGCCGAATTTTGGTGGTGGCGGAGCCATAGACCAGATCCGCCGCTGGGGTCAGGAAAGCTGGTGCTCCTGAGTGCTAGTTCTTCCTGGCCCCATGGCCTTCGCGCATCGGACACGGGGCGTCCGTTGCGCATGTGAATTGGAGGCCGAGGAGGAGGGCGCGCCATGTGTTCTGTTGCGCCTTACCGGAGAAGGAGATGGGGGAGGAGTGTTCCACTCCCGAGGAGGGGCCGCCATGGGGCGGCCAGCGCAGGTGGGGCCGCGGAAGTGTGCGAAAGCGTTCCCGGGCCCTGCCAATATGCGACTAGGGTGAACACCATGGGGTTTTAGTCGGTGCGAGTCCGACATAACCCGTCCTGCCCCCTCGAGGCGGGTATGCGTAGCATTTCCCCATGTAAAAAAAAGGGTGCGAACTGCGAACTCAAAAGGTTGTGAGTTCGAATCCGCCATTCCACTGCTTTCGTGAACCACTTCTAACACAAACATTGTAATCTAACCAGAGCGGGTAAAGAAATATTAGTAAGTTTAATACGATTGGTAGTATTTAGAAAAAAAACATGATAACAGACAAATATACAAACAGAATAAAAAGAAAATGTACTGAATTTGATTTTAAATTGGAGATAATTCTATATTAGAAACTGGTTTGTTAATAAATTGTCTATTCAGGCGAAAATAACAACATTAATAGCGAAACGTAAAAAAAGCTACTTTTTATTTAG
>JAVANC010000013.1:6808607-6901107 GCA_033319125.1 Parnassius glacialis
TTAGTTTTTCGTTGCTGCAAGGAAAACTAAATGTAATTTTTGAAAATAATTCCTTCATTCAGGTTATTGACGTTTAGTGTAATACTGCTCAAAACTTGTATACAAATATGAGATTTAAATTCTAATAATTAATTTGTCTAGATTCTAGGTATTTCAAAATTTAAGTTTCAATTCAGCTTTTTGTTCTTTTAGATTCAGATTTTAGTTTTTTATTTTTCGCTGCTGTAAGGAGAGACACAGTTTTGAAAATAATAATATGGTATATCGCACAGTAATATAATAAATGGTTCACAAATTTAAATTATAATTACTTTATCGAGGTATTTCAAAAAATCTAACTTTCAATATCTGGCTTTTTGTTTTAGATTAAAAATTTTAGTTCTTAGTTTTTCGTTGCTGCGAGGAAAAATAAATGCAATTTTTGAAAATAATTACTTCATTCAGTTATTTTAAAATTAAACATTCAATATCTGGCTTTTTGTTTTTTAGATTCAGATTTTAATTCTTATTTTTTCTTTGCTGTAAGGAAAAGACATAAGTTAGGAAAATAATGTGCTACAAGTCAATAACATTTAATATTAAGCTATTATGAGCGCAATTACTTTATTATAGGTGCCTAAACAAAGTTAGAAAACATTAACATGGTATAAAATTGGCTGTATAGCGGCGTACTCATCCTTTGCCGCTGCTACTAACTTTGTCACAGCTTTCCACGTAAGGGTGTTATCTTCTACAGCAGACTTCAGAGTGACGAGCGAACGCTTCCACCGATCGGAGCCAAGCTTTTCGGCTTCTTTCGTGTTGTACACACGCAGCTCTACATAGTAGTCGCCCGTCTTTGCAGGATCTGCCCTCTGCAGCGTGTAGCCCGAACCCGCACGCCGCGATAAAAACTTCTCAGCGCCGCCGCTCTAATGGGTTCTTGCAACTCGTTATCTCCCTGTAATTATTTCAAATATTAATGTTAGTATTGTAGAGAAAAATAGGCTCATAATATTTATACCTAAAAAATATATTATAGTGCTGTTTGATATCGGTAAGAAATAAAATATTGGTGATGGCGATCTCGATCATAATACTCAAAACAAAGTTTTTTCAAAGGCACTAATTACTAATATGAATAAACTAAAACTGGTTAAATAATTACAAGAATAAAATAAAAACGACAAAGATCCATGACCTGAGTACAAATATTTATCTGTAAAATAAATATTTGCGTCGACCGGGACTCGAACCCACGGCCCTCAGCTTGGCAATTTGGGTCACTGACTCTTGGTCAGTCAGTCAGTCAGTCGACAATTGTATTAATAAATTTAAATTGAACTTACCTCTAAATCAAATGCAAACGAAGACCTCTTAAGTCTTTTCTTTTTTATAGACTCAGCTTCCAATTCGCTATCTGAATCCAGAACGACTTTCCTCTTCTTAATATTACTATCTCCACAAGACTTTTTCAACGTTTTCTTTTATTTGGATTTCGTAATGAGAGTACTACCATTGTGCCGGACGGGCGTAACTCTCCGGAGTAAATGTTGTCGAAGATACTCCGCGAGTCGCTCACGTTCTACACCTGTAGGTTCCGGTGGATACTTTCACTGCCGTCTCTGCGGGTGCTGCTGGAAAACTGTGGACTGAGGTTCAAAATTAAAATGCACGATTTATAAATTTAAATAGCAAGGGAGTGGCCAGCGGTTCGACTAATTAATTTGTCGCGAAATTTTACAACTATTATTTATTGACCACGATTGTTAAACACGGTTGTTCAACTACGGTTGTTCACTATAGGTTGGTCACTATATATTTTAAAATATTTAATTTAAATGAGCGGTAGTATAAAATATCTATCGGTAGTAGCTTGTTTTTCTGACACTATTGACTAACAGCTATTAATCAACTAAAATTAGTTAAACTTATCACTTGTGTAACTGCGAATATCAGTTACCACTTTTTTCGTTTAGCTAACACTTTTCACTATATGTAACTGCGAATTTTCAGTTACCACTTTTTTCGGCTAGCTAACACTTTTTCACTATATGCAACACCGAATTTTCAGTTGCGACTTTTTTCCGCTAGCTAACACTTTTTTACTATATGCAACACCGAATTTTCAGTTGGCACTTTTTTCGGCTAGCTAACACTTTTTATTATTCACTATATATTTCTGCTAGTCACTGCAACTACTACCGGATACTACTGCTGGGCACTGGTAGTTCTTCCTACTACCGCTGGATGCTACTGGTAGCTTTTCCTACTACCACATTACTACTACGTTTACCATAGAAGCCTGGCAGAGAAGAGTAGGCCCAGCACAGTGCCACCGCTGCCAGGCTTTCGGACATGCATCAGCGAACTGCTTCAGGCCAGTGAAGTGTGTCCGCTGCGGAGAGAACCACATAGCTAGTCAATGCCCAAGGGGTAGAGACGAAGAGCCTAGATGCGCAAATTGTGGTCAAAACCACACAGCGAATGATCGCCGCTGCCCGGTCCTGAGGAGGATCGCAAGAAAGCAAGGGATCACCCTACCGGGGCTACAACCGGAAGCCCCCAGGGGGGTCCCACAGAGTCGCCCCCGAAACGTAGAAATACAGGAAGACGGGTGGGCAACAGTTAGAGGGAAGGGGAGACAACCGCCCCCCCCACCCCCCGCACAGCCCCAGGTAGAAGTACCAGAAGCTGTCGCTCCAAGTAGAGCAACTACAGGGGCGACTCTGCAGCCACCCGCAAACAACGCAACAGAGAGGCTACCACAAAAGAAGAGGAAGCGGGTGCGCAGCAAGAGAAAGAAGGATCAACCTCCTCAGGCTGCGGCAGCAACCTCTACCCCTACCCCAGCGGTAGCGATGGCCCAGGCGCAGGTTACCAAGCAGACGACCAGCACGGGTAGAGCGCCAGGAAGGGCTCTATCAGAAAATAGAGCCCGCTCTACATATAGAGAAAGAGCACGCTCTACCCAAAGGAGAGCAGAAGTACCGCCACCACACCCGAGGATAATACCAGCAATAGCAAACCCACCAACAGCTGCCCCAGATACGACAGATGCCATCCAGAGATTGGTTGGCATTGCAATAGAAGTGGGCAGCCAAGTCCTGGCGGACATAAGAGCCGGGACGGACCCAATAACAGCCATTATGAAGGCTTTGGCGCAGTTACTGGCTCGGCACTACAGTGGTGTCGTGTAATCCGGATAACCTGCGCCTCCTATACTGGAACCCGGACGGAATCCAGCAGAAGCTACATGAACTCCGCACTATCGCCCAACAGCAGGACATACATATAATACTGTTGGGTGAAACAAAATTAAGACCACATTACTGCGTTTCGCCCCCATAAGGTAGACTTCGGCTATACTCTATAGTGAGCCGCTTGCCATTTCCCGTTTTGCCTCTTTATTTTAAAACATTTTCTTTATGTAAATGGTACAAATTGCAATATTTTCTATATAACACTGATTTTAATTCTAACACGCTATACATCATTAAATAGGCATTTTGGTCCTTTATCAGTATATGATAAAGGATAGTTAATATATTTACATTCAAAAAAGATATTAAGCGAAATGTCCCAAACTTTTACAATAAATGGGCATATTAATTCTTTAATTTTCCTATAATTATTAAATGTGTTTAATTGTACAAAATATTTCGTTACTATCATATTCTACATACCATATGCTAATTAAATGTCATATTTACAACTCTTTTAGAACATAAAAATATTCTCATTATTTTTTGGTACAACCTATTGCGCAGTTAATTTAAATTTCCAGAAAGTTCTACGATACGGCGCGCTGTGATTGGTCGATTTTTCTTAAACAAATAAAGTTGTTTATACTAACTATTATCAAAAACGACATTCTATACAAACATATTAAGAGTTGTAAACATACTGTAAAACTATATTAACACACTATTTACTCGATTTTGTTCATAATTTCACTTTTTATATAAAACAATATTCTTTAATCACTTTGTTGCTTAAAGTCATTAGGCCGTCGCGAACATCTCTCCCGCCGTGCAGCGTCGCGAAGATCTCATCGCAGCGGCGCTGCATAAACTCCGGTGAGCGACGTTGCTTCTACTTCGGCAGCGGCACGAGTTTCCTGGTTGGCCTCTTGATTACACAGATAAAAAATGAATATTGGTCAATGATGTACACCATTGTCCAGGAATTAGCTCTATAACATAGTATAAATATTTTTAATTATTATTATTCCTTTCATTATTCTATTATATACTATTGCCAACATAGTTAAAAGTAATATATTTATCTATTTATTTTCATTATTTATCGTTATTTCAGAATATTCTCTTTATATTATATTACATAAACATATACATTTAAAATATCTTTAGTTTTTTTTTTGCATTAAAACTGTCTGACAGCTGCTCGTATGTTTTAGATTAGTGGTTCCGACAGAATAACAGCGCTGCGGCTTTTTGCTGTAGCATAATGCTGAGTCGGGTCCTTTTCGTTGCTGCAATCCAACATAAATTTAAATATTTTTTTATTATTAATTGTTTATTTTTTATGTTGAGTTAATTGTTTGTTTTTTATGTGTTTGTATTAGCGTAGCAACGAATAAAGTTATTTTCTTTCTTTCTTTCTGGTTAGGCCGTTTGCGGTGCGTACCTCCACAGTGCGGATCTGTCCGTTCGCACCGGGGTAGATGTTTTCAATCCTTCCTCGTGGCCAGGTGTTACGAGGTAACTGGGCGTCAGCTATGAGGACTGGATCGCCCACCTGGAGATCGGGGCCTCGACCATGGGCCTCCCGCCGGTTTTGAAGTTCCGGCAGATATTCTCGAACCCAACGCTGCCAGAACATGCCAGCGAGTATCTGGGAGCGTCGCCAGTGTCTTTTGCTATCTACATCTTTTTCATCAAATACTCCAGGTGTCGGCAGTCTCGCAGATCCTCCCAATAGGAAGTGATTTGGAGTGGTGGACTCGTTGTCGTTGCTGTCTACTGAGATGTGAGTCAATGGTCTGCTATTTACTGTGTACTCCACCTCGCAGAGCAGCGTGGTTAAGACCTCTTCGTGAGGATGTATCTCATGAAGGACGGTGTATAGTGCCGTCTTCACGCATCGAACAAGACGTTCCCACACCCCTCCCATGAAAGGCGCGGAGGGGGTTATGAAACGCCACACTATGCCTCGTCGGCTGGCTTCTTCTTGAAAAGCCTCTCGAAGTTCCTTGTCTGCGCCGTGTATGCCGTTGTCGGAATAAATCTCGGTGGGACACCCTCGGCGCGCTGCAAATCTTCTCAATGCCAGTATGGCGGAGTCTGCGCTGAGATTTGCGATAATTTCCAAATGGACAGCTCTGGATGTGAGGCAGGTGAAGAGAGCCACGTATCTCTTCTGGTGTTGACGTCCCACTGTGACGGAAAGTGGCCCAAAATAATCCAGACCGGTGAATGTGAACGGTCTCTGGTGATGAGCGACACGTGTGCTGGGATGATCACCGGTGGCTGGTACGGATGGTTGTGCCTTTCTGATGCGGCACTGTACGCATTGGCTCACTATTCTTTTCGTGGTGGGTCTTAGTCGGATTACCCAGTAGTGCTGTCGAACCTCGTTGATGGTAGGTTCGGTTCCGCAATGATGCAGGCTACGATGTGTCCAATCGATATACAGTTGGGTGATGTAATGATCACCATCCAATATAGCTGGCCCTTTCATATCTTCCGAGACTCCCTTTACGGCGGCTACGCGACTTCGTAGCGCGATGATCCCGTCTTTCAGTTGTATTTGAAGCGGTCGTAGGCGGCTATCATGGGCGACCTTTTTATTGCTACGGAGATCGGCTATCTCTTGTGTGAAGGAGTCTTCTTGGATGACATGTATTAGGAGCTTTTCGGCCTCTCTGATGAATTCGACCTCGAGTGTGAAGTACTTGTTTACATCTCTAGTTTTCCCTCGACTGGGAGGCTGCGCGAGACGTCGCGGATTATATTTCGATTTCCTCCAGTCGGGATCTTCCTCTTTGCTTCTTTTGGTCCTTTTGTAAAAGGTCCTGTTTGTTGTTTTGCGGCAGAGTGTTATAAATTGAAGCACTCTGGCCGTAACTCGCACTAAGCGTTCCCAATTTGAAAACTTTGTCGGATCGGGAATGGCTTCTCTGTATAGCGGAGCTCTATACTTTTCTGTAATGGTGAGGGATCTTTCTTCACCAGTAGGTTCGGATGACGTGGGTCTTTCGATCGGCCATGCTGACGGTTCTTTATAAAGAAACGATGGGCCGTTGTACCACTCATGGTTGGAGTCGAAGTTAGGTGGTACGTCCCTCGTAGCGGTGTCAGCTATGTTTAATTTTGTAGGTACCCAGCGCCAGTCGTCCACTTTACTATAATATTCCACACACATAATATAATAATAATATTCCACAACTATCACACAACACCATCTAGTCCCAAGCTAAGCAGAGCTTGTGTTATGGGTACTAGACAACTGATAAACATACTTATATATTTCTAAATACATAAATATTATAGATAAATTACACCCAGACACAGAACAAATGATCGTGCTCATCACACAAACATTTGTCCTGGGTGGGAATCGAACCCACGACCTCCGGCATAGCAGTCAGGGTCACTAACCACTAGACCAACAGGCCTGTCTATGGTCCTCGATTGCTGCTATTCGATGTGCCACAAAAGGTTTGTAGCTCCTGGACCCCTTCTTTATCCAGGTGAGGACAGTTTTGCTGTAAGTCCAATAAGTGAGAGCTTCGGGCTTTACGCGATGTTCCTGAATGACGGCGGCAGCTACGCGACTTCCCATCACGGCGGCTTGTAACTCGAGGCGAGGTATGGATGTTACTTTGAGTGGAGCTACCTTCGCCTTGGCCATGACGAGGCTCACGTGTACTTGCCCATCGGGTGTCATTGGTCTCCAGTAGACTGCCGTTGCGTAGGCGCTTTTACTGGCATCGGTAAACACGTGTACTTGGAGGGAACGTGCGTCGCTGAATCCTGGGTAGCATCTTGGTATGCTTACTGATGTGAGTCGTTCCAGGTGTTGGATCCATGCGGACCAATGGTTACTTAGGTCTTCGTCCAACTCCTGGTCCCAGTCTGTTCCTCGTCTCCATGCTTCCTGCAGTATTTGCTTTGCTCGTATCGTAACTGGGGAGGCGAGGTCGAGCGGGTCATACAGCGACATCACTATTTTCAGCGCTTCCCTCTTGGTTGGTTTCTTGTGCAGCAAATCGATTGGAAGTCGAGCGAGCTTTAGGTTGAAGCTCAGCTGATCGGTACTTGGTTTCCAGATTAATCCGAGTATTTTCTCTTCGGTTCCCTTGTTGCCCAGGTCGACTGACTCAGTTGTTTCGATGTCAGGTTCTAACTCTTTTACAATTTCTGGCGCATTGGAAACCCATTTCCTTAATGTGAAGTGCGCGTTTTTGTGTATATCGCGTACTTCCTTTAATATTCGCATCGCATCTTCCAGGGACTGGAAACTGTCAAGATAGTCATCCATATAGTGGTTTTGGATGATAGCTTCTACGGCTTCTGGATATTTTTCTATGTGCCTTTTAGCGTTCCAGTTCTTTGCGAATATGGCTGTGCAGGGTGAACTAGCTGCACCGAAAATGATCGACGTCATTCTATATTCTTGTGGAGCCTCATCGCGTCGATTTCCTCTCCAGAGATATCTCAAGGCATCTCTGTCTTCGGGTCTCACTTTAATTTGCATGAACATTTCGGCTATGTCCGCGGAGACAGCAATATTGTGGCGGCGAAAACGCATCATGACCCCTGGTAATGATTGTAGTAGGTCTGGACCCGTGAGCAGGAAGTCGTTCAATGCCACCCCCTTTGTTTTGGCTGCGGCATCGTGTACTATTCGAAACTTCTCTGGCTTCATTGGGTTATGGACATCGAAATGGGATAGGTACCATGTCTTTCCTGGTGTACTATTTTTTGGTGCTATTTCGGCGTATCCCTTTTGTACTAGGGATTTCATGTGTTCACTATACTTTTGTTTTAGATCTTCGTCTCGATCTAATTTCTTCTCGATGGAAACGGGCCTTTTTATTGTCGTTTCATAATTACCAGGCATTTCGACATCTTTCTTTCTCCAGAGAAGCGCTGTTTCTATGTGCCCGTCTTCCAACTGACGGGTGCTGCTATTAAGTATATCTTCAGCTTTCTTCTCCGGATCGGAGTCTGGTCTTCTCGGATTGATTATGAGAGATTCCAGCGCGAAGTATTCGCGGAGTTGGTCATTTATGTTTTCCTCGCTCTTGTGCAGCTCATTGGCCGTGTGGACGCGCTGATACGGGGCTTTAGTGTGTGCCCCATGTAGCATCCATCCTAATTCTGTGAGCGAGGCGATTGGCTGGTGCGGTGGACCTCTGCGGATTTGAGTGGCTATCAGAAGTCTCCAATTGTCCTGTCCTATGAGGATCCTTGGGTTGCCGGAGTCATATGTTAGTTGCTTCATCAGGTCTTTTAAGTGCTTGCACTTTGCTATATCTGCTGCACACACAGTCTGTGGCCCCAAGTTTAGGCTGGCGACCGTGCGTGCTCTGAATGGCACCCTTTTCCTGTGGAGACTCTTCAGCGAAACTTTGATTCTTCGGGAGTCCGGCGAATCGAGGGTAGTGTTCCCGATAGCGGTGATCTTAAATGGGTCCAACCGCCCTGTAGCTCCGATTTGTTTGGCAATCTCTTCATCCATCAATGAGACTGTTGACCCGTCATCCAGCAGAGCGTGTGTGTTTATCGCTCCCGCCGGTCCAATTTCTCGAACTGGAATTATTTTGAGGTAAGCTTGATGCTTTGACACAGCGAATGAATTTGCTACTGTTTCTTGAGGTTCTTTTAGTGTGACCTCTGTCTTCTCCTTTTTATTATAGTGAAGAAGTCGATTGTGTGTCGCGGTGCATCCTTTTATTCCACACTTAGTGGTTTTACATCTGTGTGTCTGACTTCTATAACGTAGACACCGGAAACATAAATTTCTTTGTTTGGCGAGTTGCGATCTTTTGTCGATATCCGCTTCTTTAAATTTATTGCAGTCGGATCCGTAATGACCTTCCTTTTCGCACACACTGCATTTCGGAGGCGGCTTAGTGGTAGCCGTGTGTGTCCTATGTACTGGACGATTGTTTTGCGCTCCGTTTATAATTTCAGGAGGCGCAAATGCACTGCAGAAGCGAGCTTGTTCGGTTATAAACTCGCTGAAGGAACCGAGGTCTGGTTTAGAGTCGTATTTTTCAGTATAAATTCTATACCACTGTGCACGTATAGAGTTTGGCAGTTTGTCTGTGAGGTGTCGTAGCAGCTCTGCGTTGACGAGGTAATGGTCTCGTTTGAGTGCTCGAAGAGTGACGACGCTTCCCCTCACTTTGCTCGCGAATGTACAGATGTCTCTGGGTGCTTCTGTACAGCGTGGTAATTCTCGTAACTTCTAGGTTTCGGCTTGCGCGATTGAATCTGGACGCCCAAATTGTAGCTCCAGTTCTCGCATAATTTCATCTGGCTTAGCATGCCCGATGAGTTCTGAACTGACTGTTTCCAAGGCTCTTCCTTGTAGACTTCTTCGTAGTCTTGCAGTATTTTCTATGTCATTGAAGTAGCCTCGGGTTGTTTCGTAAATGGCACGGAACGAAAGCCATTCGGTATGTGCTCCGCTAAAGCTCGGCAGTGTCATTATAGCTTTTGACGCTGCGAAAGTATGCGACGATGCTCTATCTGGTTTTGGTTTGTCAGCGAGTGCGGCTATAGCGGATGTGAGCTCCGATATGAATGGTCGGAGCACCCTGTCTTCATTGCTGACAGGTGCCTGGTTAGGCCTTTTTGGTATGGGATTCTTGGTTACATCTTCCGGATAGGGATCCTGGTAGGTGAGCTCTGATACAACTGGTAGGAGCCCCCTGTCTTCATCAACCTTGGAGTCCTGGCTAATCTTCTGAGGTATGGGACTCTTGGGTATATTTTCTGGATAGGGATCCTGGTAGGTGAGCTCTGATACGACTGGTAGGAGCTCCCTGTCTTCATCAACCTTGGGATCCTTGTTTGTGAGCTTCTTCGGCGGCTCACTGAGGTCGACAACCTCCGGGGGTGGCTTTGTGACGTTTTTATTAAGTGGGGCCTCCCCACCGGTGGTTGCGCCTTGAGTTGGCTTTTGCTTGGCTACGGAATTTTCGAGCCAAGATCGGATGTACTCACTTTTGGAGTGACCATCTTCATCATAGTCGTCCGATTCATCTTCTTCTTCAGCCATCTGTAATGAGATCTGTGCTAGTTCCAATTTGATTCTCAACACTTCCTCACGAGCCTTCAAAACTTTTTTGTTGGGCCGAATGGTCTTCTTTGACCTTGTACTTCTGTCGGTGTGGCCCCTCGGTGGCTCTTCGGCGCGGGAGTATTCCCGGGCTGTTGGCGGTGATGCACAGCGAATGTCATCGTTGCCTTTTATTTGTTCCCTCTGCTTCGGTGTACCGGGTGGAGCGGCCGGCACAGGCAGGAGTACCCCCCCATCGCGGGGGCAAGCTGGCGCCTCAGCGCCTTCTGTTGTGGATGGTGAGCGTGGTGGCATCTGGTGGCGGACGGCGTCGGTATTGTCCGACGGACCTCCTTCCAGACCCACAGTCCACGCCATGGCTCCCCTTACTTGCGAACGAGTGATCGGCATCTTGATTCTGAAAATTCAGCAACTTTAATACGGTAGTGACTATGTACCCGGTTCCGAAATACAAACGGATTGATGAATCCCGTTCGAAAGACCACCGATTGTGGTCCGGCTTGAAGTGTAGACGGATGTATCCGGCTCGAAAGACCACCGAATGTGGTCCGGCTTGAAGTGTAGACGGATGTATCCGGCTCGAAGGACCAACGAATGTTGGTCCGGCCGGAAGTACAGGCGGATGAATCCGGCTCGAAGGACCAGCGAATGTGCCGGACGGGCGTAACTCTCCGGAGTAAATGTTGTCGAAGATACTCCGCGAGTCGCTCACGTTCTACACCTGTAGGTTCCGGTGGATACTTTCACTGCCGTCTCTGCGGGTGCTGCTGGAAAACTGTGGACTGAGGTTCAAAATTAAAATGCACTATTTATAAATTTAAATAGCAAGGGAGTGGCCAGCGGTTCGACTAATTAATTTGTCGCGAAATTTTACAACTATTATTTATTGACCACGATTGTTAAACACGGTTGTTCAACTACGGTTGTTCACTATAGGTTGGTCACTATATATTTTAAAATATTTAATTTAAATGAGCGGTAGTATAAAATATCTATCGGTAGTAGCTGGTTTTACTGACACTATTGCCTAACAGCTATTAATCAACTAAAATTAGTTGAATTTATCACTTGTGTAACTGCGAATATCAGTTACCACTTTTTTCGTTTAGCTAACACTTTTCACTATATGTAACTGCGAATTTTCAGTTACCACTTTTTTCGACTAGCTAACACTTTTTCACTATATGCAACACCGAATTTTCAGTTGCGACTTTCTTCCGCTAGCTAACACTTTTGTACTATATGCAACACCGAATTTTCAGTTGGCACTTTTTTCGGCTAGCTAACACTTTTTATTATTCACTATATATTTCTGCTAGTCACTGCAACTACTACCGGATAATGCTGGGCACTGGTAGTTCTTCCTACTACCGCTGGATGCTACTGGTAGCTTTTCCTACTACCACATTACTGCGTTTCGCCCCCATAAGGTAGACTTCGGCTATACTCTATAGTGAGCCGCTTGCCATTTCCCGTTTTGCCTCTTTATTTTAAAACATTTTCTTTATGTAAATGGCACAAATTGCAATATTTTCTATATAACACTGATTTTAATTCTAACACGCTATACATCATTAAATAGGCATTTTGGTCCTTTATCAGTATATGATAAAGGATAGTTAATATATTTACATTCAAAAAAGATATTAAGCGAAATGTCCCAAACTTTTACAATAAATGGGCATATTAATTCTTTAATTTTCCTATAATTATTAAATGTGTTTAATTGTACAAAATATTTCGTTACTATCATATTCTACATACCATATGCTAATTAAATGTCATATTTACAACTCTTTTAGATCATAAAAATATTTTCATTATTTTTTGGTACAAACTATTGCGCAGTTAATTTAAATTTCCAGAAAGTTCTACGATACGGCGCGCTGTGATTGGTCGATTTTTCTTAAACAAATAAAGTTGTTTATACTAACTATTATCAAAAACGACATTCTATACAAACATATTAAGAGTTGTAAACATACTGTAAAACTATATTAACACACTACTCGATTTTGTTCATAATTTCACTTTTTATATAAAACAATATTCTTTAATCACTTTGTTGCTTAAAGTCATTAGGCCGTCGCGAACAACCATCATCCGAGTCAAATGGGTTGACAATTTTGCTAGTCAACGTCCTGAAAATCAGTGATTCTATAGTTAATATAACAGGTCAAAAATCACTTGTACACATATTATTTTATTACATACTAGCTGTGCCCACGGCGTAGCTCGCGTATATAGGTTTTACTTAAAGAATTTGACGTTTAGGTAAGAGAATATTAAACGATTTATATCATTACTGTATCAATAAGTAGTAACAAAATAAATCGTTATCTTCAAAGTTCTAAGTCGTTTATGATAGAGCTTCTGTGTAAACGACGTTAGAAGTAGACAGCCGGGGCGTAGGTACACAAATAGGTTATGGGGCCTACTAACGCGGGAAAAAGCAACATAGAGTTGGCCATGTGCAAAACAGTTAGTACTGAGGTCCACTCCTGGAACGCGTAAAGTTTAAACTTGCGCTTTATTTACGGTCGTCGCATAACACACGCTGACTGGGAACTGAACTCGCTTAAAACTGATAGGAAAGTTATTTGGATTCTGGGTATAAAAACAATATCACGACATTTTGTTGCAATTTTGTTAGTTTTTAATCGAGTTTAGTTGCATAGCTTGGGTGGGCGTGTTTCTTTTCTGGTTTCTGGTGAAGTTTGTGCTGCTAGCCTACACGGCTCTTTCAACTTCATCGTGCTCATGGGTACAAATTTCTTCAGTGAGTCTCAATACGATTAAAAAAAAGCGAAAAATCTTAACACCGCAATTCTTTTTTTTTTTCTTTTGCGCCCAAAGCGAGGCTACCCTCTGGAAGCGGGGGAGGGAGGTGGTGAATGCTCATAGCATACCACGGCAGCCGGCTGCGTGGTTATGTGGGACTCACTTTGAAGAAGTGCCTACCCAATAAACACCACCTGTGGGACTGACGTTGGCCATTATGGCCTTCCTGCCGAATCGGAAGCGACCCCCTTTAGGAAAAAGGGGCGCCACCGCAATTCAGAAAATTTGTAATTCATACAACGCGATCTGTTACGTTATTTGTGAGAAAACATCCTTTTTTTTAATTTAAGGAAAACATATTTTTTGTTTACTGTGTTTTAAGTATATTATAATAGAACGGTTTTTACACACGAATCTTTGTATTACTATTTCTGAGTTTTATGGCGCCTTTAAACAGATTCGAACTTAGATTTCAAAACAATAATCATAACTTTCGATAGAATAGGGTATTACACCCATTTTCAAAAAGTGTTTTAAATGAATCCTAGAGTGATAATGAACCACTATAATTTTTATATAATTTTTTTAAAACCAAATAGTGACATAAAAATTACTTTTAATCTATCGTTTTAAATTTTCGCGTGAAAACGCTAGCCGCCATACTGTTCAACTCGTGACGTCACTGTCCTAGAATTTTGACAATTTTGCAAAGGAATAAGATAGTTTTGAATGTTTAATAATGAGTTATCATCTACATCATTGTTGTGTTGTGCCTGATTGCAAAATACGAGCATAAGAACACCGGGGAAGTTATGAATAAAAGTGCCAACTGATTTAAATATGAGAAATAATTGATTAAAACCTGCAAGAAGAAAACCAAAGGCATTGCCTACAAAATCTAAACTATACTTCTGTGAAGATCACTTTGATGTAAGTATGACTTATATTTAACTATCGATTAATCAAAACAAAACATAATGACATGATAGGTACCTATTGCAAGTCAAATTTTGTAATGGATTAGATTAATCGCTCGTCTGTCCCGCCCTTTGTGAGCTTATATTATAATATCTACAACATTAGCGGTAAAAGCGAAATGATAAACTCGCTTTTACGAATCCGTCTTCCATGATGCCTTTTCAATAAAATTCGGATTAAAAGTCAACAATTGTAATGATAACTTGAAAAATTTCCAAATTAACTAGTTAGTACACAGCACATAACCTAGTTCTTTGACCTAGTGACGTCACGACGCTATCTAACATGGCGGACATCGTTTTGCAGATTTGAAGCACAGGTAAAAAAAATTATTCTTTAAATTGAAATATAAAATTTATAATGCTTTTCTATAAATAGAAATCAATATTTCTCGTTTACTTTTTACAAAATCTATCATAAATATATATTCTTTGATTTTTTTACATGGTGTAAAATACCCTATTAACCAATTTTAATAAAACAAAGATTAAAAATGAACACGAATATACGCTTTATGATTTTATTAACGACTTCTTTGCAAAAAAGATGTTTACTCAAAACGTTACGCGTTCATAATAAAACAGACAGACCGCCAGACCGACAGACAGACAATTCTAAAAGATATAAAAATGTACTTATTTAATGATTTTCAGTCCCCATACATAATGATTTTAGTCACAAACATACCTACTATACAATGTACATAAACCACATATTAAATCTATGACATAAACAAACACAACATGTTATCACCATGTTTATTATATGTATAGATTTAAAGAGAGATGGCGCTGTTAACATCAATTCTAAAAATAAAAGAGATTAATTGACGCAATTGATACATTATATAAAACATAAAAACACTTATAAATTTGTGCGTGCATAGTAAGCAAAAAAGAAAGTTTGATCCTAGTCGAAACCAACGAAATTCTTAATAGCTCTTTTAAAATTTTATTAACCAATTAGATTACTCGGCGGTAAAGAATAATTGAGTTAGTCAACACGCAGTACACCACCATCTATCGATGAAATTGGTTAACTATTGTACTTCAGACTTAGATAATAAGATTAATATATTTTTGTATATACTTATTACGTTCCAACGCTCCGATTGGTAGTTCGGAGCTATTCTATACATGCTGCTTTAACTTCAGAACTTTGTTAGTGCGATATTTCCATAATGCTTTACAATACTTCATTCTATCGCGGCTACAATAAAACTAAATAGTTTATCTAAAAAAACCCGTTTATAATAGTTTACTCTAGGTTAAAAAAAAATATCAAAATTCTTTCTATACCTGCCATTGTTTAACGGTGAGTCTTTGTTAATACCAACAAAATTATACGGCTTACTGCAAACTATATTACAAATATTTTTAAATTAATTCCATGACATATCAGAACTAACATGTTCTTCATAAATATGTTTTAAGTTCACATCATCTTATTTGAATATTATAATAAAATTGGCATTGTCTCGCAGCAATTGTTTCGGAATTTTTGAGTTGGTCTGTGATAAATAAAAGAAATCGATTTGCTTGTGCCTGCCCATAGAAAAATAATTACGAATGTTGATTTGATTTTCACAAGCAACATCATCAAAAATAAATACAGAATTGTTTAAAGCTTCACTTGGACTTATAACGTCTTTGTTATCATTGAACTCATAAAATGAAATATTAGGCACTCTCTTTAATTACTTCTCGTAAAAAACGATATTTTGGTTGATAGTTAGTTTTTGAATACAAGTAAAGATTTTGAAATTTAAGCCCATTTTCATGCATGATGCGTGATGCACCATGCATGATAAAGTCAGTCTCACCTACTTGAAACGTTAGTCAGTTTAAAATTGACAGTTCTGCAGATGGCAGGATATCCTACGTAATAAGGCTAAATGTGTGACTTTATCCACCCACTTTAGTATAGAGGTTGGTTGCTTCCTGGGGAAGGATATAAGCTACTTTTTGCGAGTCGCATCCCCAGGGGTAAATACCACTGCATTATGGTTGGAATACAATCGCCAGACATTGGTGGGGTTGGTGGGATTGGTGTTGGTGAAAATAGTGCTGGTGTTGGTGGAAGTAGTGCTGGTGTTGGTGGATAGTGTAGCTGATGGTGTCAGTAGTGGTGGAGGTGGTAGTATCGTAGGTAGTGGTAGTAGGCAGTGGACCAACAGTGGCTTCATCACCACCACCATTTTTACCTTAAATTTTTCACATGCATTATGTGACAACCATATCAGATTAGGTATACATTTTCGACGTTGTTAAGAAGCTTCCCCTCTGGTCCTTACTCTTTACTCTGTGGTAAGGGTAAGGGGGAACATTACAAAACTTGGTTTTAACCGGTTAATTCTTACCTAACCTAACCTAAAAACTTAAATTTATGAAACCGGTATTCCGCAAAAACCTGTTTTAGGGTCAATGACCGAAACCGGTTAAGAATTTGAACCGGTTTCCGAGCCCTGATGTGCCTTTCAACTTTATCATCATCATCAACCTATTGCGACTCACTTCTGCGTATAGGCCTCATTTCCCTTGTGCTATTTTCCCCTGTCTCGGGCTAATCTTGCCTATGTATGATGACCCTTTAACTAAAGGAACCATAAACATTTTTCATCTAAATTGTTTCAGAAGTTAAAAAGATCAGGACCAATCTCTTTAATTGTTTATTATGGTCAATCGGTTCATAGGTATTTAAGTTAAGATTCATACGGTACGTTTAAGAAAGATACAGCAAAATATTTCTTTTAAAATATAATACTGATAAAAAAACAATTATGTTACTACAAAACAAATCAGTCATTTTTTTAAATAATTAAAATGTGTAAATTAAATAGTTTTTCGGAGAATATTAAATCCTATCTCGAAATTTTCTTCGCACTTTTTGTTCTGCAAAATCTTAAATAATATCTGATAAATTTATACTGTCGCAAACCTTGTGTTCTATTGAAATTATAGCCAATCCAGATAATCTATTCTGTGTCATGGTGGATCGTAGATAATTTTTTATGATTTTTAATTTAGAAAAGCTTCTTTCACCACTTGCAACTGTTACTGGTAAATTTAAAAGGATCCTGAGCGCAATACTGATATTTGGAACAAATCTTAAATCTGTTACATGTTTCAAAACATTTTGAGGAGATAAATTACTAGTTAAAAACATACAAAGGATTGACAACTCCTTACAAAGTTCTAATGCATTTTTATCGCTTGAGTTCTCATGAGTTAAAATAGCCGCGAAATTCTTACAATGTTCTAACAATTCATCTTTTGGGAGTTCTAAATGCATATATGTTATACAAAAAAGCAAAATGTTTGCTGTGCTCAGAAATCTGGGAAAATCTTAATCCTAAAAAGTTTATGGCTGTATCTGTAATATGAAAAAACACTTCAATTTTATATTTTTGACAAGGCTCAATAATTGGTTCGTAGACACACTCATAACTAAATTGCTTTTTCTTGGATCGTGCATGAGGTCAAGCCACATTTTCAAAGTCTAACACCTCGCAATCAATTTCAGAAGCTACTCATCTGAACGTGAGTTTTCAAATAAATCTTTTGTATTTCTAATTAATTTAATGACGGAAACTAAGTCAAAATCTTTACTTTGCATTAACTTACTAACAGGGTTCATGCGATTCAAAGTTTCGTACCAAATTATAACAGAATATAAAAAATTTTACTGTTTAATTTGGTTCAACAAACGCGATGCTTCGTCTTGTGTGGAGGTATCCATATCTGTTTCGGTAAACACTAAACAATGCATCGTAAACTTGTCCTATTTGATATCTTAGTGGTTTCATTGCTTCGATTCGACTTTCCCATCTCATGTCACTAAGTGGTTTTAGAGTAATACCTTTTACGTTCTTCAAAAGAACTGACTACATTAATGATGAAGTGGAAAAAAAAAACATATATTTTTTGCACATTATTAAAAAAAATTGTAGCTTCCAGTAAGGACTTTTCCATGTCGTTTACCACTAAGTTTGTCGTGAAGCGACAATTAAAAAAAAATAGAACCTAACCTAAGAACAACAAAACAACAAAAGTAGAACAAGAAAATAATATATTTAAATTTTTGAAAAGGTATTTACAATTTTATAAAAAAAATAAATATGATGATGATGGATGAAGTGAGATTACAATTAGATTAAAAAAAATAAAGATAGGAGAATAGGAGAATATAGTATTATAGTGGAGCCTAAAGGTCGAAGGACACACGCTGCGCTTGTAGAAGTAGGCACACGCGGAGCTTGAGGTTTCTTGGCGGCGACGGCACGCAGCGCCTGGACTGGGCACACGCAGCGTCCGGAGCCGACGCACGTAGCGCCTGGAGTAGGTGCGCTCAGCGCTTGGAGCAAGCAGTCGCAGCGCCCAAAGGTAGCGCGGACAGTAGGTGCACTCGGCGCCTGGAGCAAGCAGTCGTAGCGCCCGGAGTAGTGTGGCCCCGCGCTTGAAGTGACTGCCGACGACTTCGGATGTAGATGGAGGCTTGCAGGATTCCGGGGCAATGCGGCCCCGGGATAAGGCCTTTAGTAGATGCTTCTCGTTTGAGAACTGAAGCGAGACTCTCGTATTCTCCAATTGTTCGGCTTTTATACCTTTTTAGAGAGAACGAGAAATTATTTAAATTAAAAGGAAATTTATTGTATATGACCTAGAGCCAAAGAGTATTTATGAGGAAATATTAAACTAAGAACATCAGACCAGTGACGAATTTGAATAAAAGTTACCATAACAACCATATAAATAATGGTTGTCAAATCTAACAATTTTTGATTTCAGGCTTATAATTGAAAAACCATTACATTTAAGTAAGAAATGAGATATTATTCATATAGGAAAAACTAATGCGCGGCAGCGCGCACGAAGCCTGAAATTGCAGAGTTACGGAGAACTCAATAAAAGACCGAAAAAGGTAAGACTCCATTGACAGCGATTTTAAAAGGTGCTGATAGTGTAAAAATACGAAGTGAAAATGATTTGTTATTGTGTAAAAACGTTACATGATCCTATGGAAATAAAGGTGATGCAAAATATAAATGCAGAAAATCAAAAACAGAATGGAAAAATAGTGTAAAATGATATGTTAGTAGTATAACTGATAGCGTGAAAAGTGATGCAAAATGTGAATGCAGAAAATCAAAAACAGAATGGAAAAATAATGTAAAATGATATGTAAGTAGTATAACACTACAAATGACTACTGAAAGGAACGTAAAATGCCCGTGGCTCCATCCATCCATTATCGTACCCTTGCCCTCTTATGTTTTCTAAAGACAATCAAAGTGCTGATAATATGTTCCACGATAATTTCTGTTAGTGCCAGATGTGTAGATTTCTCTATTGGTATAAATCCTAAAAAACTTTCATTTATTACAAACTCTGACGTTCTTGAATGGTCTTGGGATTGAATAATAGAAATATACCTAATTATCATGGTCATGGCTCAGTTTGCTAGCGTCTGGAGTACAATTTAAAATAATAGAATAATATATCGATGTAATGATATCGTCCGTAATATGCTTTTTATGCCGTCTGAAATTGTATTAATGAACTCATTTTGAATTGTTTTACTCAATTAGGTTGCTTATTTCACCTCTTTTTTCAAAACTCTGCGTACATGTTCCTGCTTAATGAGATCAAATTCGGCTAACAACTTTACTAGTTTTAAAAAAATACTATTGTTATGTTGATACAGATTATCAGAAGTACCTTAGTTGCCATTCTTAGCCAACATTTTGATGATTGTGGCAATTCGTAACAATTCTCTATTCCAGTGTTCTATTTCTCATTTAATTATTCTCTGTGACTCGGCATCGATCGTACGATAAGATTTGAGCCTACGTGAAAGTTCTACCCAAGATTTTACAGTTTCTATATGGTTTCGTGATGTGTCATGAGAATTAAGCACATCACCTACATGTTTCCAACTTTTGTCTTTTCATCTTCATCATTTTGTCATCTTCAGATAGACCGGAAGTTGTAGTTGTATTGATGCTTTTACAGCAAAAGCAATACAACAAATTTTTTGCCACAGAATATACAAGCCAATCTCTGAAAATTTCTTCACCATTATTAAGCTTTCTCTTATAGTATCTCAAAGTAAACCTCCAACCATTGATATCTTGTGGAAATTCAGATTCATACAGTGAGTCTGGAGAACCTCTATTTACCAAATATATTCTTTCTGCATCTGCTAATCTGTTGGGCCACGTAGCTGGGTCGACATCTAAAATAGATGTTGATTCTGTAGAAACACTTGAAATTGCAATAAAACCTTCACCTGCAATAGCGTTTGACCCAGAAGTGGAAGCACCAGGTTCACAGATTATATTGGAATCGGACGTATTTTGTTCTCGAGGATTAAGCGGAATCTCAGCTACAGCATTCTGGTATGGGTGACGATGGTTTGTTTAGCTCACCTTATTTCAAAAAGGACTCTAATGCCCCTGCTTGCATTTGTAGCTCTGCATCTTTTTCAAGTCTTCATTTTTTACATTGGTGATATACCGTCAGCTATTCTGTACGGTAAAAAATAAAAAAAAGATATTAATTTAAAAAGATGTAAAAACGTAGTTTTTTTTTATTTTATTTTTTTTATAGAATAGGGGGCAAACGAGCATGCGGCTCACCTGATGGTAAGTGACTACCGCCGCCCATGAACAACCGCAACACCAGGGGAATTGCAGATGCGTTGCCGACCTTTTAGAAAGGTGTAAGCTCTTTTCTTGAAGGTTCCTAAGTCGTATCGGTCCGGAAAATTCGCTGGTGGTAATTGATTCCACAAGGAAGTCGTGCGAGGGAGAAAACTTCTTCTAAATCGCACAGTCGTGGACCGCCAATCATCCAGATGGTATGGATGGTAACGCGAGTTTTGTCGCGATGTGCGATGGTGAAATTGAGCGGCTGGAATTAGTCCGAACAATTCCTCAGAGCACTCCCCGTGATAAATGCGATAAAATACGCAAAGAGATGCAACATCTCTACGCAGTGCCAGTGTATCGAGCCGATCAGAAATAACTCGGTCGTCGACGATTCGAACCGCTCTGCGCTGGATGCGGTCAAGTGGAAGGAGCTGGCACTGGGGTGCCCCGGCCCAGAGATGAGAACAGTATTCCATGTGGGGCCGAACTTGCGCTTTGTAAAGTTGCAAGCGATGTGCCGGCATGAAACACTGTCTCGCTCTGCTGAGCAGGCCAAGCTTTTTAGAGGCCAATTTGGCCTTCCCTTCCAAGTGACCACGAAACTGCACACTATTCGATATGTCGACGCCAAGGATTCCGATACTGGCTGAGGCAGTAGAGTAGAGTAGAGTGCCTTGAAACTGAGGAGATACGACAAAGGGGTTCTTTTTAGCGGTAAACGCGCAAACTTGTGTCTTCTGGGGATTGAACTGGACTAGATTTAGTCGCCCCCAATCCGAGACTTTGTTAAGCAAAGACTCGACTTCAGACACAAGTTTGTCCCGGTACTCGGCGACGTTTTCCCGAGAAATATTGGCACGGCCGGTATATAAGGCATCACCAGTGCTGTCGTCCGCATAGCAATGAATGCTGCCAGTTAGCAACATATCATTGATATGCAGGAGAAACAGCGTTGGTGATAGCACGCAGCCTTGTGGAACACCAGCGTTGATAGGCTTGAAATCAGAGCATTCACCGTCTACTACGACCTTGATGCTCCGATCAGCAAGGAAACTGGTGATCCATTTGCACAATTTCTCGGGAAGCCCATAGGAAGGAAGCTTCGAGAGAAGCGCTTTGTGCCAGACCCGATCAAAGGCCTTCGCTACGTCCAAACTAACGGCTAATGCCTCCCCCTTGGACTCTACTGCCTCCGCCCATCTTTGAGTTAAGTAGACTAGAAGATCACCAGCTGATCGACCCCGACGAAAACCGTACTGGCGGTCACTAATCAGCTGGTGATCCTCAAGGTACCTCATGAGCTGGCAGTTTATAATGGCTTCCATTATTTTGGAGAACAAGGAGGTGATGGCGATAGGCCTGTAGTTGGACGGGTCTGAGCGGTCGCCTTTTTTAGGGATCGGGTGCACCAAAGCTGTCTTCCGTGAGTTCGGGACTACGCCTTGGGAGTAGGAGTACCGGAAAAGACGCGTTAAAACCGGTGCCAACTCCGGAGCACACGTCTTCAGCACAATGGGAGGGACTCCATCGGGCCCACTCGACTTGTTGACGTCCAGGGAGAAGAGTGCTTTGCGGACCGAGCGCTGTGTAAATCGCACATCCGGCATGGAGCACTCACATCGCGGGATGGTCGGCGGTGTGTTCCCCCCGTCATCTAGAGTCGAGTTGGACGCAAAAAGAGAGCTCAACAGATCGGCTTTCTCCTTTGCGGCATGGGCCAGTGAGTCGTCCTCTCTGTGCAGAGATGGAAGAGATGGCTGACAGAAGTTCCCTTGGACAGCCTTGGCGAGAGACCAGAATGCACGGGTTCCCGAAGGAAGGCGAACTAGCTTCTCGCCAATTCTGCCGATGTGCTCAGACCTTGCCTTGGCAATGACGCTTTTGAAGGACCTGGAGGCGGAATTATACTTCTTTTTTAATGCGCTGGTGTTTACATCCCGAGACGTTGATGCGTCAGCCCAGGCCTGGTAGCACTCCTGCTTATAGCGTGATGCTATTTTACAGGAGCGACCAAACCATGGCTGGGATCTGCCTCCGATGGGCACCACAGAAGATGGAATAAAAAGTTCCATACCCTGAAGTACCACATCAGCAACAGAATCGGCAACAACGCTGGGATCTTCCGGCGAGAAGCAAACCCGCCCCCAAGGGTAGGATGCAAAAAAAGACCGCATCCCGTCCCAATCAGCTGACCTATAGTGCCAAACACGGCGGCAAGCTGTAGATCGCAACTGCGATTGGAGCGTGAGTGGCACCGTACTCCGGATCAGACAATGGTCCGAAGAGCCCAGAGGGGCATCGACGGAGACCTGATATCCGTCCGGATGAGAGGTCAGCAGAAGGTCCAACAGGGAAGGTACATGGTCTTCCACATCTGGGATCCGCGTAGGCGAAGTAACCAGTTGTGTTAGACCATATGCCAAAGCAAAGTCATAGACAGATCTACCCGCAGTTAAGGACGCGTTTGCAGATCGGGCAAAATTATGCTTTTTTTCGGTACATTTTGTGACAAAACTAAACTAAATCAGATATAACTAATAAGTACCACGTATAGATTGGTTCTTTATCTTCAAATGGTGGTAACTTTTTTGTTGAAAATAATAGTTTCTTATATTGTAAAAACGATTTTCCCTAGCCATTTTCTACAAAATTAACGATACCGGCTCATGTTTAGGTACATTTTTTGTTCTATTATCAATATAATATATATAAGATTTCTAAAAATACTTTAAGTAGGCAAACATATTCAATTAAAAATAGTGGTGTTTACTTTTTATCAAAATGTCAAAAATAGTCGTAAAAAAAATAAAAACTAATGCTTATTTTTTCACATATTTTGCTAATACGGATGAATCATAAAGTATTGCAATAAGGGTTATTTTATTTTTGTTGCCTGTTTTGGTTTGTTGTACAAAAATTTCGATGAAACCACAGTCCGCGCTCGGCCGCCGTCGTGAATGATAGTGTATTGCCTGATTGCAGGGGCTCATATTGAAAAAGATCGCTGTACATACACAAAATATTGGAATTTGATACATAGGTACTTGACAAGGTAAAATAATATTGTATATCATTTTTCTGCCGACTTCCAAAAAGGAGACGGTACTCAATTCGACTGTATGTTTTTTTTTATTATAATATTTTGTTTCGCTAAAAGTGTATTTTACATATAAATAAATAAAGGCGAAGTGTAGGGCGTCCCCCCACAAGATAGAATGACGACCTGGTGAGACATGCAGGAAGTCGATGGATGCAGGTGGCTCAGGACCGTGCTTTGTAGCATTTCTTGGCGGAGGCCTATGTTCAGCAATGGACTTGTAATGATGATTATCAAGAAATACCTATTCGTCTTGGACTGGTGTGACCTGAAGGTGAACTTCGGTGATGCTACTGGAACTCCGCGACGAGTAGAACTAGGTGTGCCAAGGTTGGGCTCGACTTGATAGTTATGATGAGACCTTACCTCCATGCTTGATGAAGAAACCCGATGGTGTACTTCGGTGACTGCTACGGGAACACCTGGACGAGTACAACTAGGTGTGCCGAGTTTGGGTTCATTTTATTCGCTATGATCAAACCTTACCTTCGGACTTGATGGAGAGACCTGAAGGTGCACTTCGGTGGCTGCTACTGCAACTTCTGGACAAGTAGAACTAAGTGTGCCGAGTTTGGACTCGTTTTGTTAGTTATGATGAGATCTAACCTCCGGGCTTGATGGAGAAACCTGATGGTGTACTTCGGTGACTACTACGGGAACACCTGGACGAGTACAACTAGGTGTGCCGAGTTTGGGTTCATTTTATTCGCTATGATCAAACCTTACCTTCGGACTTGATGGAGAGACCTGAAGGTGCACTTCGGTGGCTGCTACTGCAACTCCTGGACGAGTAGAACTAAGTGTGCCGAGTTTGGACTCGTTTTGTTAGTTATGATGAGATCTAACCTCCGGGCTTGATGGAGAAACCTGATGGTGTACTTCGGTGACTACTACGGGAACACCTGGACGAGTACAACTAGGTGTGCCGAGTTTGGGTTCATTTTATTCGCTATGATCAAACCTTACCTTCGGACTTGATGGAGAGACCTGAAGGTGCACTTCGGTGGCTGCTACTGCAACTCCTGGACGAGTAGAACTAAGTGTGCCGAGTTTGGACTCGTTTTGTTAGTTATGATGAGATCTAACCTCCGGGCTTGATGGAGAAACCTGATGGTGTACTTCGGTGACTACTACGGGAACACCTGGACGAGTACAACTAGGTGTGCCGAGTTTGGACTCATTTTGTTAGTTATGATAAAACCTTACCTCCGGACTCGATGGAGTGACCTGAAGGTGTACTTCAGTGACTGCTACTCTGTAACTCCTCGACGAGTAGAACTAGGTATTCCAAGGTTGGGCTCGATTTGATAGATATGATGAGACCTTACCTCCATGCTTGATGGAGAAACCCGATGGTGTACTTCGGTGACTGCTACGGGAATACCTGGACGAGTACAACTAGGTGTGCGAGTTACAGAGCAGCAGTCACTGATGTGTACCTTCAGGTCACTCCATCAAGTCCAGAGGTAAGGTCTCATCATAACTAGCAAATCGAGCCCAAACTTGGCACACCTAGTTCTACTCGTCGAGGAGTTACTGAGCAGCAGTCACTGCAGTACACCATCAGGTCTCTCCATCAAGCTTAGAGCTAAGGTCTCATTAAGTAGCAAGTCAAGCCCAAACTCGGCACACCTAGTTCTACTCGTCGAGGAGTTACAGAGCAGTAGTCACTGAAGTACACCATCAAGTCTCTCCATCAAGTCCGGAGGTAAGGCCTCATCATTATTAACAAAACGAGCACAAACTCGGCACACTTAGTTCTACTCGTCCAGGAGTTCCAGCAGCAGTCACCGAAGTACACCTTCAGGTCTCTCCCATAACTAGCAAATCGAGCCCAAACTTGGCACACTTAGTTCTACTCGTCGAGGAGTTACAGAGCAGCAGTCACTGATGTATACCTTCAGGTCACTCCATCAAGTCCAGAGGTAAGGTCTCATCATAACTAGCAAATCGAGCCCAAACTTGGCACACCTAGTTCTACTCGTCGAGGAGTTACAGAGCAGCAGTCCCTGAAGTACACCATCAGGTCTCTCCATCAAGTCTGGAGGTAAGGCCTCATCATTACTAACAAAACGAGCCTAAACTCGGCACACCTTATTCTACTCGTCGAGGAGTTCCAGCAGCACTCACCGAAGTACACTTTCAGATCACATAGATAGGTATTCGAATTTCGTATCTAAGTATATTTTGGTAGGTATAAGAAATGAGAAAAAAAATGAATCTTTCAAAGTATCAAAATATTTTACTTCATTACGATTCCCGCTGCTAACCGTGCGTACACTTGTGTGTGTGACCCGTGTCAATGTAGTAGTTCGATTCTATACCTATCAATTTTGCAAACGCGTCCTTAATGTTAACAATTCGAAATTCATTATGTTTCTCTGACAGCTACGTTTCTTTCGATTAAACCAATGAATCATTGATTTATATGTTACACTAGATAAGTAATTGCCGCGCTAAAGCGTTGCCACTTCACATATGGTCACAGCCATATGCCCAGCGAACGTCGGTTCAGTGTTCAATGTGACGCCGTCCGAGTTAAGCCGAACGATTCACGACAAAAAATGGGTAAATGCGTAGTGAAAGAATGCGATTCAAGGTCACAAATCATAATAAATCAAGCGGAATCACTTTCCAAACGTAAGTTTTAATTTATATATTCATATTAACGTTTAAAACACTAAAAAATTAAATAAAATATCGAATATTGCAATATAGCTTCAATGTTGCCACTTTTCCGCCTTTGTGATTTTTCCACATTATTGGGAGACTATATAATTTATGGAATAAGTTAATTTTGTTTTAACTTTTTTTCCTAAAGGAACTCCATCCGCGGCTGGTCGTTGCTGCTGGTGATAAGAGGGCTGGTTCTTTCCTTGCTCAAAGGCTAAGTATAGCCATTCAGCGGGGAAACGCAGCCAGCGTTCTTGGCACGATACCGCGGGGAGTAGGACTATATGATATTTAAGTTTCTAGTTTTAGTTTTTTTTTATTATAGTTTTTAGTATTGTATATTTTAATAAATATATTATAGAATTGAAAAAAAAAATTAAAATAAACAAGTAAAATTGTTTGTTTAAAAATAAAAACTATGTTTCAACCTTTATACAAAATAATTAATTATTCTTATTTTAGTTTATTCATGAATGGTCTATTAATTATATTTTATTATTTTATTTTATATTAATAAATTTGCATTGCAAACTTTCCGAAACTAAGTCTTTGTCTACTAAATTTGGTCTTATGACATTAGCTACAAAAAAATTAAAAGAGTAGATTCAAGGAAATAAATTATTAAAAAAATTTGCAATACACCCGGGAGATCATTTATCTTCAATACAAGTTGATCATTCCCTTTTATTGATTAATGCCATTATTTATAAATATTTAAAAATAAGATTGTACCACGAAAGTAAATTATACACTCAAACACACTAAAAAGAATCCAAAAGGCAATTATATAACAAACTGATGCTTCATAGCGGAGTTTGAGAGCATGGACTATTATAAATATTTAAGCGGATTAGTATTACACATTAAAACCATTTAATTTGTATTATCTTACAAATATACTTCCGCAGAGTCACGCCTGAATCCATTATCTATTCTCAGTATTGTTGCAAAAAAAATAAAAACTTTTTAAAGTTGTTAAGTAGTATGGAAATTCATACAAAAAAGAAATAATATATAAAAACATCTTTTATTTCATTAGTTATGCTTACTTCTGTTCATCTAATAAGAAAATATACAAATTTAAAATAAAAACAATTTACTGCCACTTTAAAAAAAACTCCTTTATGTTGCTCATTTTGGGTAAAATTTCATAAAGTATGCAACACCAACCAGCCACTGCATGTTTGTGTGTCTATCTTTATCTAATCATAGGGACGATATTGTTTTCGGCGACTTGTGTAAGTGAGACAGATATATGTTTACTTTAAAATTTTAATGATTTCAAAGCTACGTCGTCGCGTTTGGTTAGTGGTTACACTTTTTTCGACGCGCGGCAATGTGGTTTGCTTCTCTAGTTTTGTATAACTCAATGCAATGAATCAATTTGGATAAATTTTGGTATGTAGATATGAATTGAAGTTTGGAAAAGGACATTGACATTGAAAGGTACGTGAGAGCAAAGATAATATAATCCACAGAACACAATTATTGCCTCATATAATCATTACGTTTACGTGAGAGTTCAAGTGCCGATGACAGGTGACATTAAGACGGAACGTGTAACGCTAGGGTTGATACCAAACCGAAATATAATATGATAGACTTGTGCCAAAGAAGATACATAGTAGGTATATGTTATATTATAATGTAAACTTATGTATTTAGGTAGTGAAAGATACGATCAATTTTAAATGAACTTTTATTTAATATCTTTACAGACGGGGAAAATTAAAATTTCCGACCAAACAAAATATGCACGACAGTTAATGGTAATCTCAAATAATTAACCAACACTTAGTACTTCAGTACGCAATAATCAGTATTACCTACTACCCTTTAAAAATTACTTACTCTTATATATTTTTGGCTGTTTCGATGACTTTTATAATTTTTATTATTATTTCTAACAATGGCAAAAATTCGTAGCCGTATGTATATTTTTTTTAGAAAATCCATAGGGAAGCATAGATAGATAGATAGATAACACTTTATTATATGCCAAAAAATAACATAAATATTAACAAAAAATGAGAAAAATAAATGTAGTACAATGGGTGCTCTTATCGCTAAGAGCGATCTCTTTCAGACAACCTTGAAGAAAGAAAACAATAAAAACGTCTGTGGTTTGGCAACAAAAATAACATTATTTTTACTAAAGCCATAAAATACAAATATAGAATGATATATATATATACATAGATAAGATAAATACATACATACACATTAACATATATATTGTTTCAATTTGTCACTGACTAGTGTAGAACTGTGAAGGAAAGTCACTATAGCTTTTGTCTTGAGCAACTGATTTCTATAAAAATGCTTATATTCCTGATTATAAAAGTTACACTTTACAAACGGACTATTACTGTCCAGTATCTAAAAATAACTCCACTGTAATCATTGATTTTTAGGATGAATTTTCGATTCATTATGAAGTCAAACCAGTAATCTATAAAACGCAAGATCAACTGTGCGTTCTGGCATTTACACAAATAGCGACAAGCTTACGTCAGCATCACACATATTAATTAGCTATTCATACCACAGATATAAGAAAAATAGGGGATATGGCATGTGGTCACGTGACCTGAAGTCAAGTGTTTCTCAAATATGGCGACGACTCCACCCACAAGAAATAGCGTTGTTTTTGTCGATATTTTCAGTATCCATGCTATATAAATTATGACGTACCATCGTTCTCATAGGCATATATTAAATAAACAAATATAAGATCACTACACTATTGAATTGGGTTAATCCTGTAATAATAGTTGTATTGAGATGATAAATAAATAAATCTTACGTTCAACCCAGAATAGGAAAGTTTTGAAACTGTAATTGCTTTAAAATATGGTGAAGCAACAGTCAAAAGTGAGCGAAGAGACCAAGGAAAGAGCACTTGATTGGAGCTTTAACTCCTTTCTTTTCAGAAGACGTATACGACCTGCACCAGAATATTATACTGAGTTCGTGCAACGAGCTAACGTTTTTTCGTAGCGACGGTAATCTGCACATAAGCAGTCCATCCGTGCGTCCCTGTGTCGAGGCATGCATTTTTTTTCTCCTCTGCAGAGATTAACGAAACCACCACTATATGCAATGTTTTAGGTTCCGTATGATTTTTTTGTCCAGCCCATGCTGTCCCACTACTAGGCAGAAGTCTCCACTAAGTTTTTTCCAGTAGTTTTGTCGTGCACCATATCGAACCAGCCCCAACGGTATGCGTCCAGGTTGCGTGAATTATATCATATATATAGACTTTATAGCGGCTGGGAAGTTAGTTGCGAGCGCAAGTCCTGTACCTTCACGCTTCGCTTTACGTACTGTGATCTGAGACACTATCAAGTTTTCTTTCAACTATATCTGCACGGACTAGCGCTCGCTCTTAAGTTCCAAGCCGCCATAAAGATTCGACAACACCTTTCTTTCGTGGTAATGGTCGGTTACCAGTTCAAGTCACCATGAACGTGCAGTGGACTGACCTTTATCTTGATTTATTTAAAGTTTGTGGAGCATGTGTTCTTTCATACATAGTTACTAGCCGTCATCTCTCTTTTTTTTTGATAATAAAGATTATTTATTTATTTATCTCAGTAATCTAATCGAGTTGAGCAGCCCCTTTCTAACCATACCACCTTCACACAATCCATTAATCATTTAACTATCCTAACGTATTCCTCAATCTTCAGCATCCCAAGTTCATACCATACGACAACCAATTTCCATGCAACATTTCGATCAATAGGGGTGGCTGCGCCACTTCAGACTTCCACTTCCATACTCATTTCTCATTATATCCCATTTGTGTAACACCACAAAATATCAATTTTATAGTGTTTACAACCTGCAAGTTGTAATGACTTCTACCAGTAGCGTAATTAGTGGTGGATACTGGAGGTAAACGAGAGAGTAAGGATTAAAAATAAATAAAATAACAATAATGTATACTGATTAAAATTATTTATTCGTGACGAAATAATATTATTTAGTCAGAAAATTTATTTTAGACACATGAACCAAATCACCCTTAAACCGAACTACATCCAGCGTTCTATTTATACATTCTTTTTTATTCATAGAGCATATTCTTCTTACTACTGCAGGTTTTATGTTTTCCTGGCCTATATTATCAATCCACAATTTTTGAAGGCATTCATTTTTTGGCAACCTAAAACAAATATTATGCATCCTTAAGTACTAATCAAAAATAATCTTAACATCATCAAATCTTTTGATGAAAAAGACTATTATAGAAAATTTACGATTTACACTATTTTCAAGTTCTTTTCTTAAATGAAAGGCTCCCAATCGATCGTTTGATTAAATATACAGTTTACGTATCTAAAACGTTATTTGATCATGACTACATTAATATTATTGTTAAACAGGCTCAGAAGGGCTAGAACTGGGTTCTAGCCCTTCTGAGCTGTAAAGCCAGTTTAATAAAAAATATTGTTAAAATTTATATCGATAATTTCAAAACATGACAACACGTAAGGACAACACTGTTAAAATGTAAACAATCAAAATGTTTACTTGTTTAAATTTACATGATAATAGTCATTGGAAATTCTAGATAATAGCGGGAAACACGATTTAGAACCCATAACATGAACACGAAACGCAATTCACACGAAAAAATATACAATTAAGGAAAAAAGTTACAACTAACCTGAAAAATGACAATCCTTCTACATTTTTACGAGAATTTGAATTACATCCATTGATGCAACACTTTGTCATGTTGTTTTTGCTCAACTACCCTTTACTAATGAACAAAAAAGCTCCAAAATAGTCAAAATTCACTGTAACACTGCAAAATAACTCCGAACAAGGCTTAGATGACAGACGAACTACCACAAATGAACGTCATCCTAAAATGGCGTCATGCTTCAAGGTGGAGCTTGGTGACATTTATGAAACCTGGCAACAGAAAATTGAAGTCTAAGATATGTACTTATCTCTTTTTACATTTGAAAATCACAACGTGTGAGAATGAGACAGATATATTTTTGTTGGCAAGGTTCATGTTTGCATGATATTTGTATAACCAAAAAATATATATGCAATTTATAGCTTATCCTCTACTTTTCTTATATCAATGATTCATACCCAGTTTATTTACAGGGATTTCTCTAACCTTAGACTAAAGGGAAATATCTACTATAGACAAAAATTACGATAAGGTCGGCAATCGATAGTTTAACCAGACTATCGATAGAATCAATAGTGCAAACACTATCGATTAATCGATAGTCTAACGATGTTTAAGGAACACTAATTTTCAGTATATAAAAACTAAAAAGTATTGAAGTACTTTGTGGTATTTATGCTATGCCGCGTGCGTGAAAACTGCCATGGAGTTTTAGCGGGAACTTGACCAGCGGCGTTTTGCTGCTCCTGTTTTATTGTTTAAATAATGGTTTGAAGTGGAATTTGATATTTAAAAGTGGTGCGATTTTGTGTATTAAGTGCCTGCGCATGTGAACTATTAGTGGAAACTGTGAAACAAGTGCTCTGATAGTGATGTGATTCTCAAAATAAGGTGCCTGTCTGCTTAGGTGCCTTGAGATACCATCGCTAACCGTCAGCTGTCTGCTGGCTCAAGTTGCCGTCAAAATCTCCCAAGGGCTGCACAATGTGACGCATCCACATATTGTGAAGCAGTATACTATGAAGAATAATTGTTATAATAACTATAAAATAATAATAATTATTATTTTTTTTATAAAAACTTCAGGCTCAGAAGGGCTAGATCCCAGAGCCGTAAAGCTAGTTATTAAGAATATGGAGTGTAGAGTAGAAGGAGAACCATCTTATAAGGTGCGCATGTTGAAAAAGTGTCCCACTATATACTGAAAATAGAGGTTCCAAAACCTACCACAATAGCTCTGGCGTCTGAAAAACTACGATATGAATATAGCTGTTGTAGACGGAGTGAAGTTAGCTGAATTCAAATATTTAAAAAATTTCATGACTAGAGTAGTTAGTAAAATGCCAGTATACAAAACCTCAACTATTTACGCAGTGCAAATCAAAGCGGATTGGTCGGTCCTTGTTTATTTCTCCATCTTATTCTAATTAATTTTGGCGCCTTTTTTTTTAATTTATCCTTTGCTACTGCAGCGCCACCCTTATTGGACGCGTTTTTAGGGCACTTTTCATATACAGAGATGGTCCTCCTTCTACTCTACACTCCATAATTAAGAAGAAGAAGACGTGTGACATAGACTACCCACCCTACCCCAGCCTACAAAAATGGGGTAAATAAAATAAAAAAAATACCAACAGACGTATTTGAAATAGCACTTTCCAAAATTGTTTATTATTGTAATAGCACCCCCGTAGATTGTGAATAAAAATAGGTAAAGATCGCGCATCTTATAACGTCGATACCACTGGAAATAATTAAAACTTTGTAGGTTTTGCAACTTAAAAAAACTTCACCCTTCGTGAATTAAACTTCACCACCATCGAAATTCCATAAAATGCAATATTAAGTGCAATTATTTAATAAAACCTATTTTGTCAATTGCCGAATGCACATGAAGTGTTGGCGCATGCGCGGCACATATAATCTAGGGTTTTTCTTCGGAGGATCTTTCGCGGCAAGTTCACGTCTATCTCTATTTTCTCTATTTGAATAGTAAATTGCGTGTAAGAGGTTAACTCATACGTTTCTATCTTAATCTTAATTAACAAATTAAGCTGAAGAAGAAAATTACAAATTTAGATTGAGCGCATTTCAAGATGACTTAAAACACTAGCTTAAAGATGGTATTTCATTTACTACACTTATTTATAATGTTAAGAGCGTTTTCGAAAAGATGACTTTATTTTTGTTTTGTATCAATAGAGAAAAAGTTGTTCAACCTTCGACTTTTCATAAAATTTTATCACAGTGGGTCGAAAAAGGATCATGGATGGCAGATTTAAGTATTTTCAGACCAGCAAATAGATCTCCTTAGGGTATACCTACACCATGTGATCCAAATCAAACGATATATGTATGGCTTGATACTTTAGTAAATTATTGAACAGCCTTAGGCTATACCGATAAGAAATTCACAGAGTTTTGGCCACCAACGTACAGCACAAGTATGTTTTTCTTTATTAAGGCGTATGAAATAAGCACGCGTTATGTGCACTTTTTTAAAAAGCAGCTGTAAACCCATGGTGTTTTATGCACTTGGCATGTATATTTATGAATCAACATCAGGTTTTCTTAATTTAATTTCAAAAGTTCATTATCATCCCATTATTTTTCATGACAATCAATGTAAATTATACGAAAAAACGTATTAACCATCTGCACTAGAATTTACATAATTTTTGCTCAATAGAACATTTTTACTTTTAATTTCGCACAGTTCACTCAAGTAAAAAAAGCAAAATGTTATCCATTCAAGAAAAAGAAATCATATCTGTGGGCAAATTTTGAATGACAGTAATAAACCATCTCTCTTCGAGAGCAATGTTCTCATTGAGAAATTTGAGAACAGAGGAAAGTGTTCTTTACCTTTTTGCAAAAGGTTATTATAAATGACAACATGGATGATACCATACATTTTTTTTAAGTTTCAATTCATAAAAAAAAGAAAGATGGAAAAATAAGTATGAAGCTTGACTTGATTGGAATGCCTTACGTCAGCTCTTTTATTGTGTAATATTAAGAATTGTTTAATTAGCAATATCTATAGTAACTTATATATAATCTATATTATAACTTCCCTTATACTAAAACTTCAAATACATTCGAATGCTATACATTTTTTCATTTATAATTATTTGTTAATTTTTGTTTATAAAAATTCAAAAAGTTAAAACAATATATAATAACAATTTTTAAAACAAAGTTGCAGAAGTATACGTTTGAAATTATACACATCGTTAATTTACACCTTACGACATCAATTTAATTTTGGAAACACTATTTTATTATTATGTTCAAATGGTTCAAATTCCACCGGCGTCGAAGATTCCAAATACTTTGGTTTTGTGTCTTTCCAGAGCCTCGCATTAATCGGTACGTTTAAAAAGTCAATTGTGACTCAACTTCGGAACTACTGGGTACAGAGCTATGGCACTAATTCTTGCAGCTACCATTGCCAAGGCAATCTCATTGTCGGGTTCTTTTTTAAGAGCCCAAGGCTTATGATGTTCCACCACAACATTAGCGCTTCTCAGAGTGGCCATTACCGCGTCTATTGCGTGATAGATGTAGAAGGATTCGTAGTGTTGTTTAGTAGTTTCTCCGAGAGATTCTATGTTATTTCGCGGTATTTCGGCTTGCTCAGAAATTAGCGCTTTAGCATAGATCGCTGCACTTGGTATTTCACCTTTGGGATTAACAACTTTGCCTGTACATCTGCTGACTACGTTTCCTAAGGTATCTGCTAGCTCGTTATTCAAGATATTCAAAACCCTCTCCGTACTATAATCTATAAAAAAAATTTGATTGAAAACAGTTATTCAAATGATATTTATATTAGTTAAATCTGTAAATGTTGTAACAAATTATTCTTACTCGCATCGTTATGAGTTGCCGAATCTCTGAGAAGAAAGTACTGCAGACCTTCCGTCGTAAATTGTTAGGCCGCATCGAAGGGTGATACAACATTACCCTTCGATTTAGACATTTTCTCACCATCAACGGTCCAATGCGAATGACAAAACAAAGTTTTTGGAGGTTCTAACCCAGCTGCTATTAAAAATGCAGGCCAATATATGCCACGGAACTTTAAAATGTCTTTTAACTGTGCCAATCACCTGGGCTCTTTTCTTTTTTTCATATTTACACATATCCAATGCAATCACACAGCTGTCACGGACCACACGTTTTTCGTCGTCCAAATACTTATTTAGAATGTCTAAGCAGTAAGGAGTAGCGATTGCACCAAGGGCTTCGGCACATTCATGTCTAACCATTTCATTTTCATTTGCATCTTCGAGAGACTCTTTCAAGTGAAGGATACTCACTTCTTCTTGCAACTGACCAAGTACAAATGCAACCTCATGCCGGAGTAGTGCACTGCCTGCCTTCAAACCTAAAAATTAAAATTAATTGATTCTTATGAATTGAAACTTAAAAAAAATGTATGGTATCATCCATGTTGTCATTTATAATAACCTTTTGCAAAAAGGTAAAGAACACTTTCCTCTGTTCTCAAATTTCTCAATGAGAACATTGCTAGGTATCTCTCGAAGAGAGATGGTTTATTACTGTCATTCAAAATTTGCCCACAGATATGATTTCTTTTTCTTGAATGGATAACATTTTGATTTTTTACTTGAGTGAACTGTGCGAAATTAAAGGTAAAAATGTTCTATTAAGCAAAAATTATGTAAATTCTAGTGCAGATGGTTAATACGTTTTTTCATATAATTAACATTGATTGTCATGAAAAATAATGGGATGATAATGAACTTTTGAAATTAAATTAAGAATACCTGATGTTGATTCATAAATATACATGCCAAGTGCATACAACACCATGGGTTTACAGCTGCTTTTTAAAAAAGTGCACATAACGCGTGCTTATTTCATACGCCTTAATAAAGAAAAACATACTTGTGCTGTATGTTGGTGGCCAAAACTCTGTTAATTTCTCATCGGGATAGCCTAAGGCTATTAAATAATTTACTAAAGCATCAAGCCATACATATATCGTTTGATTTGGATCACATGGTGTAGGTATACCCTAAGGAGATCTATTTGCTGGTCTGGAAATACTTAAATCTGCCATCCATGATCCTTCTTCGACCCACTGTGATAAAATGTTATGAAAAGTCGAAGGTTGAACGACTTTTTCTGTATGGATACAAAACAAAAATAAAGTCATCTTTGCGAAAACGCTCTTAACATTATAAATAAGTATAGTAAATGAAATACCATCTTTAAGCTAGTGTTTTAAGTCATCTTGAAATGCGCTCAATCTAAATTTGTAATTTTCTTCTTCAGCTTAATTTATTAATTAAGATTAAGATAGAAACGTATGAGTTAACCTCTTACACGCAATTTACTATTCAAATAGAGAAAATAGAGATAGGTGTGAACTTGCCGCGAAAGATCCTCCGAAGAAAAACCCTAGATTATATGTGCCGCGCATGCGCCAACACTCCATGTGCATTCGGCAATTGACAAAATAGGTTTTATTAAATAATTGCACTTAATATTGCATTTTATGGATTTTCGATGGTGGTGAAGTTTAATTCACGAAGGGTGAAGTTTTTTTAAGTTGCAAAACCTACAAAATTTTAATTATGTCAAGTGGTATCGACGTTATAAGATGCGCGATCTTTACCTATTTTTTATTCACAATCTACGGGGGTGCTATTACAATAATAAAATGGAAAGTGCTATTTAAAATACGTCTGTTGGTATTTTTTTTATTTAATTTACCCCATTTTTGCAGGCTGGGGTAGGGTGGGTACATAGACTTTGTATCTTATAGACTAAACATTCCGTGACGTCATCAGTGTGTGAAAGGAATGCACGTATATAGTTAGACATAAGAGTAAGGTAGAAGCAAATCTATATTTCTTGTCTTTTTCTAGGTATGCGTTTTTGATTGTTTTCCCTCCTTTATTTGACATTAACGATGTCAAGCTCTTGTGAATAACATTGATATTATAAGCAAACAGGTAATTGAATTTAGTGTTGTTTGTGGGTTTTAGTTATTAGGTAAGGTTAAAAAGATGGTAAGTTGTAGCATTTTAGGATGCAACAGCATCAGTCAACGAAAAATTCATAGTATTACCTTTCATCGGTAAGTTTGTTTTGTGCTTACATTTGCTACTTGTACTGATTAATATCTATTGTTTTGAATATAAAGTGTAACATTTCATGTGTTTAATGAACTTTGTGATGTATTTTGTCAAATATTTGGACTCCCAAATTGTAAATTCTTCATGATAATGCTCCTTAATTTGAACGGTCATTCGAAAGCTTAAAGTCATAACAAACGTGTACTTTTTTATTTGGTAGGATTATAGAAACTTTAGGGATATCAGCGAGTACAATAATGTTTTCGCATTGTAGAATAATAATTGTTATTGTGATTAGTAGTTATGTCCATAAATATGAATCACATAATGTTATACATATACATACACTTATATGTTCAGGTTTAAAGGAAACTCCTTATTGCCCTACAACTCTTCAATCATTTTCCATATTACATAGACGTCACAAATAATATGTAAGTATCAACTTAAAAACATGTTTGGATTCAAGTACATAAACACTGGGCAAAGTATATGTAGAAAGGGTAATTGAGTATAGTCCAGAGACTAATTTTGTAGTTAGGAATAATAATTAATTCGTTTACACGAATTAGTTATCCAACGAGTCGAGGATAAACTAGTAACGGAATACGACAAGCGTACCGTTCCACGTCAGAGCTAAGACTGTCCTAAGGGCGGCCGCGCCTTCCGTTTTATACAATCAAAACGAGCGCCACTGCAGGTGCAATAGTGCAGGTGTGCGGAACACGTGTTCTTTACAAGAATTCTGTCTAACTGCACCGACGGCTACCGCGCCGCACGTGCAATGGTGCTGGTCCCGTCACGGCCATACTGACATGCGTGCGTCCTTGCACGCGCTCCATCACAATTTTAGTTATCTGTAGACAAAAAAACATCGTTCGACTATGCTGACATAACAGCGTCTGGTCCGGTCTATTTTGACCCTTCAGACTTGGGTGACAATCAGTTTTGATCCGGCAGTAAGCCCTACAAAACTTTAATCAACTTTATGCGTGATCGGAATGATTAGTCTGTACCTTTTCTATTTTCTCTTTTTTTTCAAGTACTGTTTTCGCTAGTCCGGAATCACCATTCCCTATAGCCATATCATTGGACCGGCAAACGCCCTGCAATGATAGTAAGAACCACTTTTTTTTCAATTCAATATAGAACAGGTACAGACCAACCATACCGCAAACATGTACCTGTCACAATCACACAAAAGTGTATCGTGAGGGACGTAGTGACATGATAACACCTAAGTATGTAAACCAACAGCAAGACGACACATCCCAGTGCAGCACAGACCAGCCTTCCTGCAACTCCATGTTCCTTTCCTACACAAGAATAATTACTTCGCTAGAGTGTTGCAACGTCTCTAGTATTTTCTAGATGCACAGACACGGCTACCTCTGACTGTCGCACGTCCTCGTGCGGTTGACAGTGAACAGCATACGGTCTATTAGTTATCACCACCTGCTAACAGATATTAACTCTTGTTAAATATTACAACGGTCGACCATCCCAGACTTCATTTAAGTCATGAACGCGCCGATATGGCTACCTTCAGGCAAACGCATTCCAGCTTTTCGTTCTGCTGCGTTCGTGCCACAATCGCGCCAGCGAGCCGTCGCGCCGTATCCGTACTAGCTCTAGCGAATCGTTGCACTGCTTTGTAAAATTAAAAGAAATCGAGATAAATGTATTGCGAACCATGGAATTCCGAGCTTCTAAAATTCATCACATATTCTCTTAAGAAACGGCAACACTATGACATTTGAAAACATTGCAAAAAATAACAGAAACTATGTGTAGAGGCAAATATCATAACATTTCAAAGGGAAGGAGGCAACTGCGCAAAATCTACGAAAGCCGACCTCAGACGTCCATTTACAGCGCCAAAGCACTATTTGTTCGGCGGCCGCTTAAATTGCCCTGCCGTAAGATCAGCCGTTAAGTTACCGACTGTAGCGGTGTAGGCTCAATCTTACCAGCGCTCGGCCGTACCTGACCATGTTCGATTAGCCGTCACAACATCTTCCTCATTGATCATTGTTGTAGAGACTTCTACGAATCCCTCGACATCAAACCCCAATCTTGTCGACGACACAATATTCGGAGCAAACTGCAACACTGATCAACACATTAGAACACAAAAATGTCACTTATTATTTTCAATTCATAGCGTGTTAAAGTTGATCCTTTATTTTGGTACATCCCTTAAACGTTTTGAACTTCAAAATATAGCAAATGATAATCATGTTTCGCGTGAACTATCAAATTACAACATAACTTGAATAAGTTAATTAGAAAGCCTCCAACTTCTTTCGACATTTGTTAACATATTTAGGTACATCAAGAAATAATGAAAATACTTGCGGGGTACTTTTAATACAAATCGAACAAATTAAAAAAAATTGGCTTAAATAATTTCACATTATCTTTTCTCTACACTTTAATGATACGAAAATATCGTAAGTAACATAGCAAATTTCATTACGGTATTTAACATAAAAACAGATTCATCAATGCGGAATGCATTACAGTCTTCCACAAATGTAATAACCCTCATACTATGCGAAGATTAAATGTGGGCAAAAATGGGGACTTTATCCCACTTCTGATGTAGAAAGGGTAATTGAGTATAGTACAGAGACTAATTTTGTAGTTAGGAATAATAATTAATTCGTTTACACGAATTAGTTATCCAACGAGTCGAGGATAAACTAGTAACGGAATACGACAAGCGTACCGTTCCACGTCAGAGCTAAGACTGTCCTAACGGCGGCCGCGCCTTCCGTTTTATACAATCAAAACGAGCGCCACTGCAGGTGCAATAGTGCAGGTGTGCGGAACACGTGTTCTTTACAAGAATTCTGTCTAACTGCACCGACGGCTACCGCGCCGCACGTGCAATGGCGCTGGTCCCGTCATATATTTAATTTCACAAAATATGTATTGCCTGAAATCAGATGCACAAAACTTTATTGCATTCCATTAATTCTATTATACATTAGCAACAAATACATTACAATATTTATTAAAAAAATATAATATGTCATACTAATATAAAAATAATAGATAAAATAAAAGTCTTAATCTTAAGGTACATAATAACACAACAACATAAGATAATATTCTCAATTAATGATGTAGAAAAAATTTGATGATAATATACTTACCGTTACCATTAGTCAGTATCAAAAGACAAAAGTTATAGGTTTTGTGATGGTTGCCTAGCTTGGCAGGAGAATTGGCAACTGCAGTTATTTGGAGACAAACTGTGTGGGAGGTCTATGTTCAGCTGTGGAAGACATAACTATGTTAGGCTGTAAATGTATTAATTAACAATATCTAAAGCTTAATATGTACATAATTTTTTTAAATGTTTGGTATGGGTAATTTAATAAATTATCATTACATTTACATATACTTGCTATTTAATTAAATCATTTGATATTGTATTCATTGTTAAAGGTATTGTATTTATGCACAGATATCCATACTTGATTTTTTTTTGTTAAATGCCTTGATATAAAATGTACTATATATTTAATATATTAATTTCTTTTAAATATATTATTTCACAGATTTTCTAAGGAATTGGATAACCGCTACTGGTAGTAATTATAGGTAACCAACAAAACTTAGCAGTACATGCTCAAAACATTATGAGCCTCATTGTTTTAGGTGGACTAAATATACTTAACTTATGTAATTTATAAAAAAATTAAGATATTTTTTTAAAATGTTATAATTTACTTGTTGTATTTTGTTGTTTCTTCATGAGTGATATAAGTTTGACCTTATTAGTAGTTATGATTTTTGACATTGTTCTGTATGTATTAAAAATTGACTAGTATTGCATATTTTATTTTCAAATGCTGAGATTCTGTATTATTATGAGTTGTAATAATTTGGTTGCATAACAATGACAAAATATTTACTTATAGATGGATTGATTAACCCCTAAGGTACCGTGGACATGAATTCATATCCACGTTTTGTGACCGTTGAGTACGGCGGACATGAATTCATGTCCGCGTTACGTGCTGCTATTTTCGTCTTAATTGATATAAAAATACAGTATATTTTCAATTGAACACTATTTTATTCGATTCTGAACGAACTAAAGAGTATTCTCAAGTATTAAACTCACTCGGTTACATAGACGAAATAAAAAATAATAGGCATTCACTTTCGCGTTGTTGGTGCTGTTAGTTGCGTAATTGTTTTCTTTTTGTGTTTGTGATTTTTGTTGAATTTTCTTTTAAAAACTGGTAAGAAATGTTAATGATCTTTACTAGAAAATGTTTTGGAATGACTTAAGTTACAACAGCAGTAAATTTTTGTGTTGCAATTGATAAAAAAGGAAAAACAAAACACCTTTACGCGAACAATTTATAACGGGTAAGATTTCAAATAAGATCTACCTTCTGAGATATTTAGCCGTTTTATAGATAGTTTATTGCACGTATGTAAATTCATACAGACATATTATTCCTAAATATTATATCTATATGATTGTATAAGAAAAATTAAGGAAGACGCTATAATATTTTCACAAAAAGGTTTTGAAAATGAGGTTACAAAGCGCGCGCAAACTGTCTATTGTCGAATTTTTAACAAATGTTTGCGAGTGAAGAAGTAGAATTATTATAATGGTTATATGCATAATTTCGGTTTATTTTAGGTAGACTATTTTGTATTGATTGTGAAGACATAAAAATAAAAAAAAAATTACGCTTTTTCATTGACAAAACCAAATTTATTGGCAGTAAATACACTTTTTCAAGATCCCTTAGAATTAAAGAGCTGTACAAAACTAATTAAACATCCAAATGTTATTGTTATTGCTTCTTCTTATTGACAATCTTATCAGCTTTAAAGAACTGTAACTCAAGCCTCTTATAACATAAACGAACAGTTGTGAAAAACATAAATGTTGACCCCCCCCCCCGTTTGTACCCCCGGTACAAAGCCGTTTTTTGTTATAGTGGGCGCGGTACTGGAAGGGTTAAACATGAATCCTCATTTACAAATGTTGGAACTTTATCTGTACTACCATGTTTTATGCAAATAAAGATTTAAATAAAAGAAGTAATTAAATAATTTAAAGTGCTGACCTAAATATACAAATGAATAATTTATTATGCAATAATAATTGTAAAACTGACTGGGAATGCCTACCAATGGGACATTTAGTCCACCCTTAAACCCTTTTATAAAGGTGTTATAAACAATAATGTGTAAATAAATTAAGAAATAAATGTAATAATTATGATAATTTCTATTTAATTGTCATAAATAATGTAATAAAGATGTTTTTGACAAGAGACATGTATTACCTGTCTAAGTATAGCTTAGCTTATTATTTATACCACTAAAATATATTTTATACAAGGCATATAATATATATATACTCCTTTCTAATCCAATTCTAACATAAAGCACCCAAGAATTTCTGCCATGCAAAGTATAAATCAAGTTTATAAATGCATATTTTTGATAAATTCTAAAGCTGCTCAATTATCAATCTTAGTGATCGATGTGCTCGAACCAAGAATAACAACGAATGCTCTAGAAAGAAGACAAAAATTTTGTTAATTTTGTTTTTTATTAATGTGATGAAAAATTAATAAATAATCGTTTATTTATTTTAATTTTATTGAATTATATTTGATATATAATTGTGTTTTCATTTATTTTACTTAATATATTATTGTTAATATTTCTATATGTTGTGTAAGTACACAAAATTTAGTTCTTTTTCCTTGTTATATTTCTATATATTTTCATTTGAATAGAATATATATCTTTACAGTCTATCAAAAGTCCACTGTTGAACATAAACATGATTATAATTATTTGACATAGTTTCAACGCTTGGAAAGCGGGTTGTCAACCACTGTTTTTTTTTATCTAGCTGTTATCAGGAAAATGCTGCTGTTTATCTTCTTTGATGTTTCCCTATTTCGCCTCATACACCACTCATGGAATGATATGCGGTAGCAGATAATCTTACACTGCATTGTAAATCAAAATAGAATATTATAAAACATTCGTTTTTATTTTATATACCAACATATTACAAAAACAAACCCTTTGTTGATGCTTTACAACGTATATTAACTACAACATTTTACCACCTTAACTATTAGGTTATTTAGGTCATGATTAAGCCACCTAACCATAAGTAAGTCACCTAAAAAAGGCCTTCCCTAGATATTCTCATAGGATGACTTTTACCATAGTTGCCACGCCTGCGTGAAAATATGCGTTAACAGTGGTAGAGCCACGCGGCAGCTTTTGCTGTCGCACGGATGGGCCGACTCGAACCAGGGTGGTACCACGATCTCACAGAAAACCAGCGTGAAGTAGAGATTTACCTCTGCGTTTCGCTTGGTGAGTGCAGGTGGCCGGAGGCCCTTATTACTGGAAAGGAGGCATTCCATCTTAGTCCTCACGGGTGACAACGCATCTACATTTTGATTTGTAATAGAGGATAGATGTAGATGTCTATGGGCCGCAGCAACCACTTACCATCAGGTGGACTGTGTGCTCGTTTATCACCATTATCTTATAAAAAAATGCTGGTTGGCCACCGCAGTTATTTATTATTTTAAGTTTTCATCGGGAAAGTGCTACTGCCCCATCCCCATCTTGTATTATTGCTTACGACGTGGGGTAATATCATTCCGTGTACAGACAAATTCTCTTGTACGCCACAACTTGCCGCACACAAGACACTAACTTAGCAAAACATGCAGGAAATCGCGGGAGTAGCCTCATAACCGTGTTTTGTACTACAAAACCTAAGTGAAAAGCCTTTCCTTTCGGAGGTCTGTGTTCAGCTTTGAACTTTTGATGGAATGGTATGTTAAAACATTATTGATTTTTTTTTGGTAAAAACAAAACTCGTCCCGAGGAAATTTTTGTTTATTATTTAATATTTTTATTCTTAATTAATATTTAAGTACATACATAACATATTGTTATTTATTAGCAATATCACATTTTGTGCTAGTAGCGTTTTCACTTAGTGCCGACGAAATCCAGAGTTTATTGAATGTCCAGTGAAATCGTCAATGCGCCGTTGAATACAGAATGATGATTCTGTTTTTACGCCGTTTCCGCCCGTAGTTTTTAGTCACAAAATGTATTTTCAAGAGAAATGAATTAATCATCTGAATTATAAAAGAACATTTTTTATGGTAACAATTAAGATTTTTGTATGAATGTAAGTGCTGTGAATATAAATAAACCCATAATGGCGGAAATGGAACAATATCTGGTAACCCAGTGAAAGTACCTCCCGCCTATTTCTATCTCAAAAGCATATGCGAATGTTTTATCTATATGGAGTGTCTCCATATTTATCTAGTCAATCCTCTATCTACGGTGCGTGAAAACCATAAATAAATATATATTATGTAGGTCAAAACTGTCATGGAGTTTTAGCGGGAACTTGACCAGCGGCGTTTTGCTGCTCCTGTATCATTGTTTAAATAATGGTTTGAAGTGGACTTTGATATGTAAAAGTGGTGCGATTTTGTGTATTAAGCGTCTGCGCATGTGAACTATTAGTGGAAACTGTGAAACAAGTGCTCTGATGGTGATGTGATTCTCAAAATAAGGTGTCTGCTTAGGCGCCTTGAGATACCATCGCCAACCGTCAGCTATCTGCTGGCTCAAGTTGCCGTCAAAATCTCCCAAGGGCTGCACAATGTGACGCATCAACATATTGTGAAGCAGTATACTATGAAGGATAATAATTATAATATGTGTATTGTAACTTCAGGCTCAGAAGGGCGAAAGCCCAGAGCCGTAAAACCAGTTAATAAGAAGAAGAAGCCGCGTGCGTGACACTTGCCCTACTGCATTATATGTTAAAATTTGAGTATTTATCGATTTACAAAAGTTTGGTGAGTTTGTTTTATACAAAGGGTAAGTAATTACACTGTTTTTTAAAGAGTTTTGCTTATATTTCGTATTTTAACAATTTTTATTCAATTTATAAAATTAGCATTTCAAATACCGTCGTTCATGTATGAAATAAAGTACTCATAATTAACTGAAAATGAAATATAAAATGTAAATAATCACCATAAATCATGAATAAAAACACAGAAACTCATATTTTATACAGTCCAATTTGCAAAAATGACGTTTTATATTATAATTTCGATATATCGTGAAAATTATGGCAAAATTGTTTTCAACAAAAATGGCGTTGCTCAATAAACAATACATAAACAACAAATAAATATATACCTATGATTGATTTTATTTCGATTTATTAGAGGTTCCTACTGAGAGTATATTATTACGATGTCGATATAATTTTATGTTATATATTTCTTTTCTTTATGAAAGTAGACAGTCGTTTTTGGGCCCACTAGAAATTTTCGCGGACAGTAAAGGCAACAAAAAAAAATACCAATTTATTATTGTAAATAGCATAAAGATTTTATGAAAATCTACATGGAATCAAGAAATCTGAAAAAAAGTTGTTTTGATATTTATGTTTATGTCATTGTTTTTTTTATTGGTGAGGGGGTAAGTGACTACCGCCGCCCATGAACAGCTGCAACACCAGGGAAGGAATCGCAGATAAAGTAATATTAAACACAATTGTAGTAGAGATGTGCCAACTCGAAAGAAATTCGACTCGAGTTAACTTGTGTTGAAATTCACGTAATCGAATAGTACTCGAGTTACGCAACTCGAATTGGCGGAACGAAGCTGTGTCAGTTTGTTACAAATTATTTTTATATTTGTTCTTCCATCCAAGATAATTTTTTTTTTTTATAGGATAAGGGTGACAAACGAGCACACAGTCCACCTGATGGTAAGTGGTTGCTGCGGCCCATAGACATCTACATCTACCCTCGTTTGCGAATCAAAATGCAGATGCGTTGTCACCCGTGAGGACTAAGTTGGAATGCCTCATCTCCAGTAAAAAGGGCCTCCGGCCACCTGCACTCACCAAGCGAAACGCAGAGGTAAACCTCTACTTCACGCTGGTATTCTGTGAGGTCGTGGTACCACCCCGGTTCGAGCCGGCCCATCCGTGCGACAGCAAAAGCTGCCGCGTGGCTCTACCACTGTTAAAAATTATTATTATTTCTTAATTTAATAGGTAATTATATATTATTGGTTTGCGTATAGACAATCTTCATAAAATAATATCACTTACTTTTAGACATAGTGTAAAATTACTGTTATTAATAATTTAACTATCACGAATTATACTTAACCCCTAAGGTACCGTGGACATGAATTCATGTCCGCATTACGTGCTGCTATTTTCGTCTTAATTGATATAAAAATACATATAGGCATTCACTTTTGCGTTGATGGTGCTGTTAGTTGCGTAATTGTTTTCTTTTTGTGTTTGTGATTTTTGTTGGATTTTCTTTTAAAAACTGGTAAGAAATGTTAATGATCTTTACAAGATAATGTTTTGGAATGACTTAAGTTACAATAGCAGTAAATTTTTGTGTTTCAATTGATAAAAAAGGAAAAACAAAACACCTTTACGCGAACAATTTATAACGGGTAAGATTTCAAATAAGATCTACCTTCTGAGATATTTAGCCATTTTATAGATAGTTTATTGCAGGTATGTAAATTCATAAAGACATATTATTCCTAAATATTGTATCTATATGATTGTATAAGAAAAATTAAGGAAGACGCTATAATATTTTCACAAAAAGGTTTTGAAAATGAGGTTACAAAGCGCGCGCAATCTGTCTATTGTCGAATTTTTAACAAATGTTTGCGAGTGAAGAAGTAGAATTATTATAATGGTTATATGCATAATTTCGGTTTATTTTAGGAAGACTATTTTGTATTGATTGTGAAGACATAAAAATAAAATAAAAGCTTACGCTTTTTCATTGATAAAACCAAATTTATTGGCAGTAAATACACTTTTTCAAGATCCCTTAGAAACAAAGAGCTGTACAAAACTAATTAAACATCCAAATGTTATTGTTATTGTTTCTACTTATGGACGATCTTATCAGCTTTAAAGAACTGTAACTCAAGCATCTTATAACATAAACTAACAGTTGTGAAAAACATAAATGTTGAAACAAGTTCTGCGCGCCGTTTTTTGTTATAGTGGGCATAATATATCAATAAATTGCTCGAATTAGTAAGTCGAGTTCATCACTAAATTGTAGACAGACACTGCATTGATCATAATATAAAATCTGACTCGAGTAGAATTTTGTGACTGAAGTCACTTGGGTTTTATCATGTCACTCTAGTTGTACTTGAGTTTTTGAGTTATTTGAATTAACTATTTACAGTCCCTGCATCGATTGAAGTTTATCACTCGAGTCGAAAATAGCGATTACCTTAGTTAAAGCATTTTTAAATAGGTACCTTTATTAAATAAGTAATATGTGGCAATATGAAATAAAATACAAATATTTATTATTTATTTATTTGTAGTATATCCATGTTTTTTATATACTACAGGTATGTGGTGTATTTCAAAATCTATAAACTGCTTTTTGCATATCTTACAAATCGCTTCCATTTTTTAAAAGAATGCTACACTGAAGATTTTTATTTTGTTGTTTCATTGTTATCATTCATACTTTAAACAAACAAGTACATATAAATCACCTATTATGTTATGCACTACTTAACTACTTTTAAAGAACAAAAAAATTATGGACAATTTAAGGCCCAATAAGAAAGAGGGAGAGGTGTCAGAGGTGCTTACCAGAGACACCAAAGAACAAAGGGGAACCGTCACTAAACCGACGGTTCCACGGACAGTACCGTCCAGCGTAGGTGCCCCCACCAAAGGGATAACTACCTCGCTGAACGTTTCCAAAACCAGTTCCAAGGAGCTGGATGAGAAAAAGGACAAAGAGCCCGCAAGTGACAAAACTGCGGAGCCACTACGGACTGACGACCTTTTCTCTGCTGCCTGGCAAGTGGTGAGCCGTAAGGGGAAAGGCAAGGCACCCAAAAAGGTGACTTGCCGACCTGACGGACCATCAGGAGGGTCTATCCCTGCAGGCAGTAGTGGAAAGGCCAAAAAGAAGAACAAGAAGCAGCGGGAAAAAGGCCGTAGAGAACGAGCCACATTGGCTGCTTCCGAAACCAAAACCAAGGAGGCTGAGCAAGCTACTGTGACTGGGGTGCTTGGCACTGGAACCAGTAGCCGCGCTGAAGCTGGGAAGGATAAAAATCCAGCCCAAGTGGAAGTCGCGGCCGCCGGAACCAGCTCTAGGATATCCGCCAGGAAGCAGCGAGCGGCCAAGCGTCCTGGGAAGAAGGAAAGAGCAGCCAAAAGGATGCTGGAAGAGTCCACCTCGCCTAGAGGGGAACACAAAAATGTGCGACTCGAACAGCAACCAAAGACTGCAAGAACGAGCTACGCTTCCGCTGCTAAAGCAGATTTGGGTGTGACCTTAACGTGTGCGCGTTCAGGTCACATTACGAAGGAAGTAGCTGACGACATCCTCGTAGCAATACAGAGGAAGATGATCAGCGAGGCCTGGAGTAGCCAGGACCCTGATGCGTCGGGCCCAGTTTTTAGGGGCAAACCCGTTTATACGGAAGGTGTCCTGAAACTGTGGTGCGACGATCAGAAGGCCCTGGACTGGTTGAAGGGGAATATTGCTACCCTCGACCTTAAATCCAACACCTTGCTGACAATAAAGAAACAGTCAGAGATACCACAAAGAGTCAAATGTGGTATCCTTATCCCTGATGCCCAAGGGGCCTGGAAAGACTCACGCGACATTGGTCGCGTGCTGGCGTACCAGAACCGCTGGGTTAACATCAGGGACTGGCTGTTACTCAAGGCTGATAAGCAGACGGACGGGTGGTTCCTCGTTGTTTCGGTGCCGGAGGATCATATCCCGACCCTGATGAAGGCCGGACGCCGTCTCGCATGTGTATGCGGGGCGGTATACGTAAAATTCCAGGGTCGTGGAGGCAAATTCTTTGATACTCCACCGAGCAAAGAGGTAGAAAACAACCCGGAAGTTATGGATACCGGAGCCATAGTTACCGGTACAGCGGAATCACTGGAGGCCAAGTCCAGTGAAGAAACGGCCTGCACAATTGAGCCGAAGCCCCCAGTGGAGATCGGGCTCAGCGGCAGCTCACTGAGTGACGAGGAGGACTGCATTTTGCCGACCACTTCCGACTCGGTGGCTGACGATGAAACCCGAGATCTTCTGGCAGGCCTATTTTTGGGCGGGGACGGGGAGGACGCGATCAATGATGGCGTGCCCTTCGTCCAAAACTAGCCTAGTGCAGGCCAACCTCCACCACAGCGAAACTGCGTCGGCTCAATTACGCAAGTGGTTGGAGGTTCAAAGGACTGCCATAGCCTTAATCCAGGAGCCGTGGGTTGGGGCTGGTAAAATTAAAGGCCTAAACAACCTAAAAGGTAAGCTATTCTACAGCTCTGAACACGACAAGCCTAGAGCGTGTATTTACACTACTAAAGATATCTGTGCACAACCATTAACAGATTTCTGTTCTAGAGACATGTATGCCGTGGCAATACAATACACACAGGAGAGAAGTTTAGTCGTCGCCTCGGTCTACATGCCGGAGGAAGACACTCCTCCCCCTCATGACCTCAGCAGGCTGGTGAACTTCTGCGAGAGGACCGGACTAGAGGTTGTGATCGGGACGGACTCCAACGCACATCATCCCCTTTGGGGAATGGAAAAACCAAATGAACGAGGTAAGGATTTAGTTGAATATTTATTTAGTACTAACCTAACCATTTTAAACATAGGTTCTGAACCTACTTTCATAAACAAACGCTGTCGCACTATAATCGACCTCACACTTGCAACAAAAGGAGCAGCCAAACTAATTACGAGATGGCATGTGTCGAAAGAGGCCTCATGCTCAGACCATAGATGGATCTGCTTCGCACTACAGGTCGACATCCCCTCTACACCACCATGGAGAAATCCGCGCAAGACAGATAAAACAAAATACCTAAATAGGCTGACGTCTTTGCTCGCGGATTTTGAGGGGATAAATACTATAGCAGATCAGTCGCTCCTAGAAGAACAGGTAGCAGCTGTTACTAAGGCCATGATAGACAGCTACCATGAATCATGTCCAGAAATCACCCCACCAAGACATGCCGAGGTAAAGCAACCGTGGTGGGGTAAAGAACTCGATAGAAAACGTAAGAAGGTAAGAAAAGCCCTAAATAGGGCCATGAATACCTCAATGGATGAAGACTGGCTACTATATAAGAAAGCTAAGTCTGAATACAAAATATTGATCAGGTATCGACGCTCGACTGGGTGGCGTAAATTCTGTGGCAACATAGAAACCTGCGTACAAGCAAATAGGATAAGGAATATTCTAGCTAAACAGAACACGTCGGGATCCATGTCTCTAAAGAAACCCGACGGTTGCTACTCAACATCGCCGGATGAAGCCCAACGCATCCTAATTGAAACGCACTTCCCAGGTTGCTGCGTAACCCAGGAGGCAAACCGGCATGACGACATACTGACACCAACAGTAGAAGACTGGAATTTAGCACAGAGAGTGGTAACGATGGACAAAATCCATTGGGCCATTCACAGTTTCCTCCCCTATAAGGCGGCAGGACCTGACGGCATATTCCCGGCACTCCTACAGTGGGGGGGTAATGCCCTAATAGTCAGACTTGTTGCCATAATGCGAGCCTGTCTGGCTCTTAAATATGTTCCTAGGGGATGGAGGGAAGTGAAAGTTACATTCATACCCAAACCAGGTAAGAGCGACTACACTGACCCTAAATCCTACAGGCCCATTAGCCTCACATCCTTTCTGCTAAAGACGATGGAGAGGATGTGTGAAAGGGAATTAAGGGGGTCGGCGCTAATGAACTTACCACTACACGACAAGCAACATGCCTACAGTCTAGGCAAATCAACAGAATCGGCCCTTCATCAGGTAATTACAAAGATTGAAGAGGCCATCCAAAACAAAGAAATATGTCTAGGTTCCTTCATAGATATAGAAGGTGCTTTTGACAGAACGAACTTCTCCAGCATAAAAGGTGCACTCAGTAGACATAAAGTTGAACCGGCACTGATCGACTGGATAGTTTACATGCTCAGTACACGAATAATAAAGGTTGCTGGTGAATCTCAACCAATCCAAATTAAGAAAGACTGCCCGCAGGGTGGGGTTCTCTCACCTCTCCTGTGGAATATGGTCATTAATGAACTCATCAGCAAATTAAATGACAATCACTTCTATACAGTAGGTTATGCTGATGACCTGACAATACTGGTCTCTGGAAAGACAGCAAGCATAGTGTGCGACCTGACCCAAGCGGCTCTCCGTATAGTGGAGAGATGGTGCAGGGAATACGACTTAACCGTCAATCCAAATAAAACGGTTTTAGTTATGTTCACACAAAAACGAAAGCTGAATAACTATCATCCTCCAAGTCTTTTTAGCACAAAACTCCTGCTATCTTCTGAGGTAAAATATTTAGGTCTTACCTTGGACAGCAAACTTAACTGGAATAAACACATAGAAAACAAAATCAACAAAGCTAGTATAACTTTCAATGCAGAAACATGATTGGCAAAAGATGGCGATTGACGCCAAAAATCATACTGTGGATTTACAAAACTGTAATTCGGCCCATGATCACATACGGCGCTCTGGTATGGTGGACCAAGACAAATGAAGCCACCACAATTAAGAAGCTTCAGCGCTACCAGAGACTGGCATGTATGGCTGCCACAGGCTGCATAAGAACTACGCCAACAGCAGCCTTAGAAGCGATGCTGGAGCTAACTCCGCTTCATCTACATATACAACAAGAAGCGACTTTAGCTGCCATCAGACTCAAGACCCTAAATCTTTGGAGTAAGAATAGTGTCCCTCATACAGGCATAATTGATAGAATTCACTCAAAAATTCCTATCCTACAAGCCAAATACGATAGGAATCCTAAACAATTTGTTTTCGATAAGAAATACAAGATACAATTAAATGAAAACAGCCAGCCGGAAGGATTAAGCCCAAAAGAGCTTAGAATTTTCACCGATGGTTCTAAAACAAATGAAGGTGTAGGTTCTGGAGCTTTCTCTGAAGACCTCAATATTCACATATGCACACCGCTGGGTACCTATAACACGGTCTTTCAGGCGGAATGTATCGGTATCATTCAAGCGGCCATAGCAATAGATGCTAGGAAGGTTAATGACTTCCCCATTAGAATACTGACCGACAGTAGGGCGGTACTCCAAGCCCTGAGATGCAATGTGATGAACTCGGGACTAATATATGAATGCCATCAACGATTAAATGAGGTATGTAAAAACAACAATGTGACCCTGCAATGGATAAAGGGACACAGTGGATCCAGAGGCAACGATGCAGCAGACGAACTGGCCAGAAGAGGATCGGCTCTGGCCACTATAGGGCCGGAACCAATCATACCAATCCCCTTTGGTAACGTTCGTTCACTGGTACGTAGACACTTCACTAATCAACACGCTCAGCTTTGGAAGAATCTAGTAGACTGTAGACAAGCTAGGGAGGCCCTGCCTGAAATAAACAGTCGCTTAACCAAAGTTTTAATGAGACTGAACAAGCCACAGATTAGGATAGTAACAAGTGCTATCACAGGACACGGCACCTTTAACAAACATTTATTTACTATAGGTGTTACAGATAGTCCCCTGTGCAGGGCATGTATGGGGGAGGAAGAAACGGCGGCCCACGTGCTACTGAAATGTCCGGAGGTCGCTACATACAGGGCTAAACATCTCGGCACGCCGGGATCACTCCCCGAAGTTGCATGCAACATCAAGGGCCTGTTGAGCTTCTTCGGAGAGATCTCATGGCTCGAATAATCACATTATTCCTGCCCACACGCAAAATACGCGCATAGACGTGGAGTTGCGGAAAACAGCCCGTCGTAAACTAAACTGAACTAAACTATGCACTACTTATACGAAGTAACAAAAAATAAACAAGAATGATATCGCAATCACGATATTATAAATCAAACTAAGTTCATATTTGACTACAACATGACAGATGCAAATTTGAATTGAAACGGATGTAACCAGTAACGTCACTTGCGGCGCCTTATACTACAAATGAATTAGTGAACTGACATCTATCTAGCGATCTCCGAAACTACACGATGCGGTGCATCGAGTTCAATCGGTAACTCAAGTGCAAGCGAACTCGAGTAAAATTTATTTTCACTCGAGTACTGAGTTACTCGAATTCACTCGATTGAATCGATTGAAAACAGAGTACGAGGTGCATCACTAGTGTAAGAATAAATTCTGTGGTTACTGGTTAATTGTGGTTATATTCTTTTTTGTTAGCAAAAACAAAGTTTATAGTTAAGTATAAACATTTTTTACAGTTTGTTTACATTACAAGATAATAAAATATTGTCTCATCGATGCACAAGTGTATGGATACATGGATATACATTATATTCGTATCATAATATGGATAATATCATGCAGGTTCTGTATTAATATTCCAAATTATGTATTTCTCTTCTACATATGTATGTAATATATGAGTTTAATTTTCCAACTAGAATTTTAGAAAATCTATAATTTGTGTTGAATAACCTAAAACAAGTGACAATGTATTAAAGTTTTATGTTATTTTGCATAAGTATTGTGACATAGTTAAGCCATTTTATTTGTGTAATGGGTGATATCCTTAAAATTTCTATTGAATTTACAAAAACACTTAGGACTGTAATAAAGCTGATAAACTTCAAACTGCCAGACAAATCACCTTCAGGAGCTATATTCTCTAAATCATATGAGTTTTTGTTAATACATTCACTGTTCCATAAGACTGATTATATATTATGTAAATTGAGAAATTACAATATTATATAAAAATCCCATGTGTTATATAACTTTGGACCATATCCTGCGACGGAATCAGATTCTTCTATTATGCTTATACTGCTGTGTTGTTAATTCTGCAGAAAGGAATATTATTTTGTCATGAAAAAACTATATATTTTTCTCCTACATGAAACCAGTGAAAATAAAAAGTTAGACAACTTTTATATAGTCAAATAGTTGATGTAAATCCGTAATTACTATTTTTGTATTTGATCAACTGGAGCTAATTAATTGTGTATATTTTATAATAATTTCCTATTTATTTAACATATAGGCATAGATAACAAAATTCTGACAAAAATATGGAAATATAGTTTAATGACATTGAAGGATCTTTAATGTCTTATCTCTTATTATTGAAAATGTCTTTTTAATTCCTGACAGAATCATAAATAGACATGTTTTTTAGGCATTGTAGTATTTGAAATGCAATTCATATATAAACATAGTCTCCACAAGCTACCTACATAGAATGAAATAAAAATAGAAAAAATAATAAATTGATAAGAACTAATATTTAGTATAGGCACTCTTTACAATAATTAACTTTTTCAGGTCAGTTGCTGAGAACATATATGTATGCTTTGCATGCTAAAAGCTTGCAGAGCTGCCCGTAGGCAGAGACAAAAAAGAGTATGGATATTGAAGACAACAGTCTTCTATCATATCATTGATTCTTCGAATTCCTGCATGTTATCATCAAGTTATTTACAAAAAATATTTTGAAATGATTTACAATAACAAATACAATTAAATTATACATGTGTTTTATTATCCTTTCATAAACAATTTATAATCTTACTTCCTCACTATTTATCAGTGTGTAGTAACAGATAAAAATGTTTGAGGTATCTAACCTCACCTAATCAGTTAATATATTTTCAAACAAAGTTTTGACACAGTGCCTGTTCTACTGTTAATAGACTACTTCGGAAATTATGATTTACTATAATAAATGTAGATGCATTATAACTTGTGTTTTTAATCTTATACAACCAGTTCAAAACATCTTTCTTACTATATAGTGTGTGTAGGTAATATTATAAATGTACATGTTATCCCTGACTCATCTTGGCTTTAATCATATTACTTAAACGATATTTGGGATATATACTCACAAACAATATATGTAAAAAATAGTATCCATACCATATTCATGCACAGACATGCACTATATTATTTTGCCGGACCTACTAAAATATTTTCCATCAATTTTAAAGTACCTATAAATGCTGAATGTAACTACAACTTTGTTTTATACTATTATTTATTGAACAGTGCACTATTTTAACTTATAATACAGATGCTTTATTATTTACTAATAGCAAATAGCAAATAGCTTTTAGTTTGTTTTTAGGTTATAGTAAGATACATATTTTATTTGCTAATTACTCAGTATTCCCATTATATACGGTAAAACTAATATTACTAATGTAATCTATAGATTATAATAAATCGACATGCATTTCATTAAGGTTCTCTAAAATTTGTGGTGGGCCCATTCTCCATACAAAAAGAAACTGTCTCCTTTCGTGTGTTTTTTTCTACATAGTAGTTAGATATTTGAGTGTAGAATTTAGTATTTCATAATTCATATAAATTTTATAAACTTTGTCTTCTTACTCTTTTCGATTTTCATGAAGACAAAATGTTCACGTGTGGTACTACATACATTTTCAGAAAAATGGCGGAATTAGATATTTTATGTTGTGACTCAGACGAGGGCGATCTCAGCGAAGAAGAGGAAGAAACATTTTCACATTATAATTTTGTAAGTTATTTATTATACTCTGGTCTTTATTATAATTGTAAATATGAGTGCATATAGTGGTTGTATAACGCAACTGCTGATTATGAGGTCCCGGGTTCAAATTCTGGGTTGGGTCAATAAAATGATTTAATGAGTTTTCCGTCAAGAAATTCCCAATAGCAGCCCAGAGTCAGGAAGTTGGTGCTGTCTCACCCCCCTACCTCGGAAAGCATGTACAGCCATTGGTCCTGAACCAGATCTCTCTCCTGTCATGCTGATTTACCGTCCCATATATATATACATGTTGGTATTTATATACCATTTGTATTAAAACAGCCTATAAACTATCTACACCTATCATATGATGTAAACATGAAACATCTATGAAAAGAGTCTCTGGTTTTTCTCACTAACTAATTAAAAGATAGCAGTGTTATCCTGGTCAATCCAACTCATGACCATAAAAATATGTTATATGTGTATCTAAAATGTCTCATCTTATTGTTTTTCAGGAGCATGATATGCAGGGGGACTTCGAAAACTCCAATGAGGTTATCCTACTGGCCATGTTTGATGAACATGGACAGCAGTTGGAGTGTCCAAGTCTCCCTTTAGGACCCACACCTTCCACTGAGCCAGCACAAGTAAATCCGCCATTACCAGTGTCACCATCTTCGTAAGTTAATTTTGTTATTACGTTTGTATTAAAGCTTTTTCAACAGAGTGTGTAAGTAGAAGCTACCACAGTTTTTAAACTTTGTCTATATTCAATGAAAATTCTTCACTCTTATAAATTAGAGATATGAAAAAGCCTCCGTCTTGGGAAGAACGAGTTAGAAACCCTTAATTTACAATATTTTTTATAGAATAAAATTAGTATGGTAGCAATCTCCTTATTCCCAAGGATTATTATCAATCACATACTCTTAAGTTGTATAATAACCCTTACTAAACAAATTTTGCTTATTAAAAATTTAAACTGATTGATAAGGTCTTATATTTTCTGGGACTTAGTTGTAAAAGCATATACCTATGTTGCCCCATGAAGGAATTATACTGACTCTTTGGAGTCTAGTAACTGTTGTAATCAGTTACTATTTTATCTTTGATTCTATATAATTTATTTGTATATAATTATACTACTATATACATTTATGTTATATTTAATAGTTTATAGGAGCCGTGGTAGCTAGGATGGTTAGTTGGTTAGTTTCATAGTATTAACTCTTATTTGAATAGATAGTTTTATCATTAAGGGTATTTATGTAGCAGTAATTCATTCAAATCTGATACAGGTATAAAAATTCAATACACGAACCGCTCGACGCCGCGTCGCCGAGACGTTCCCTACTGTATGGAGTATTTTAACGGGACTTTCACTGGCTTTAACTGGTGTTATAAGGAATAATTAGGGTTCTGCATAAATAAATTAAAACATTAAATCTAATGGTCATAAATTAATACGCGGGCGAAGTCGCGGGGAATAGCTAGTATTACATAAAATATGTATGAACTAAATTATGTTATGTAATTTTTATATTTGTCTTGCAGGCGAAATGTTCGTCCAGAAGTGGTCGTTGTCGATGAGCGGTTAGATGGGGAGAACGGCAACGAGTACTTGTTGGCGGAGCAGCATGAAGTACATCACGAGGAGGTGGTGGCGAGTTCGAGCGGTGGTGCTGTGCGAGGCGTGCGAGGCGGGCGAGGCGTGCGGCTCCCAGCGGCGGCGGCGGGCGGGCGGCGGGCACGAGGCGGCCGCGCTCGCGTGTCCGCCTGCTCGTCGTGCTCGAGCGGCGGCGCCCACACCACCGCGGCTCAACAATGTGTGACAGACGATCATGTGCCCGAGTATTTGCGCAATAGGCTTTTGAGAGTGGTGGCTGATAGGGAAGCTCGAGAGCGGAGGACCGAAAGGACAAGGATGGAAGTAGATAATGATGATGCGGCGGATGACATTGGACATGCGGCCCTATTCGAAGGAGATGCGACTTCTCGTCACTTTGATTGGCGCCCCATGGACTCCTTTCAAGGTGAAAGAGAAACCTTTCTTCCGGAACGAACAGGACCAACCACGCCGTCCGGAAGTGCGTATGAGGCATTCCGCCAATATTGGGACGAGAGCATCATGTCTCATATAGCGACAGAAACAAACCGGTATGCTGTAGAACTGGCTTGTATCAATGATACTTTTGCACAAAATTGGTACGAAACAAATACACATGAGTTATTTATCCTTTTTTCTTTTTGGATGATGTTGGGGATCCACCGTATGCCCTCCATAGCATCTTGTTTTTCTGACAATTTTCTATTGAAGACCAATATTTTCCGCCAATTGTTTTCAAGCTCTAGGTATGAAAAGTTGTGCCGCGCTCTTCATTTTGTAAATAACGCAACGCGTACACCTGATTCTCACCCTATCTTTCCTATTGAACCAATTATAAATCATTTGAATTCCCGCTTTCAATCCGCTTATATCCCTAAACAGGAAATATGTATTGATGAGAGCTTAACTTTATGGAAAGGTAAACTCTCATTCAAACAATATATAAAGACTAAAAGGTCCCGATTCGGAATAAAAACTTTAGAATTGTGCGAGTCTGCTACGGGATACATGTGGTCGTTTTTCGTATACACTGGAAAGGAAAATACCCCCGATCCTCGATTTCCATCGTCACTTAACATAAGTACTAAATCTGTACTCAAACTCATTTGGCCACTGCTCGACAAAGGGTATACTCTTTTTATGGACAATTGGTTCAATTGCCCCCTCCTGGCGAGGTTTTTGAAGAAACGTCGAACCGATTGTGTGGGAACATTACGACCCAACCGTCAAAATGTGCCATCTCTGGTGTCACTTTGTGAGCTACAGGCAGGTCAGTTCCTGGCGTGGCACTCGGGTGACGTTGTTATAATGGCGTATCAGGATAAAAAAAGGGTTCCGTTAATCAGTACGTACCATGGCACTGAGCAAGGGCTAGTACCATCCAAGCCCCATATGCCGCCTCAGTGGAAACCCCAGTTGGTTCTTGATTATAATAAGAATATGGGTGGAACTGATCGTAAAGATCAAATGCTGGAACCATATTTATTGGAGAGAAAACGTTGTGCAAAATGGAACATGAAGCTCTTCAAGAGGCTTTTAAATGTTTCCATACTTAATTCTAGAATCCACTTTGAAAAATCTTGTAACGAACGGAAACATCATTTGTCTTTTCGTTTACAGTTAGTTCAAGACATTATTGATAAACACCTCCCTCAAGTGCCTCGGTATCGTCGCGAGGTGAATCCATGTTCACAAAGGATTGATTTGCCCTCGAGACGCTTGACGAACAATGTTCACTGGCCTATAAAATTTACATCTCACTATGACAACGGCCGAACTATGCGACACACCTGCATCTGGTGCCATAAGAGACGTCAGGTTTCGAAACGTACCATCTTTGAGTGTGAACATTGTGAGGTAGCTCTTTGTCTCGAACCTTGCTTCAAATTATATCATACTATTCATTAGTATAGTATTATATCATTTGAAATTGCATCATACTCCATAGTATGTTTGCAATTCGTACTAGAGCACATTTTTTTTTATTAACTGTTTATGATTTTTTTGTTTTCTCAGGTTTATATGGTTCCTTATTTAGTTCCTATGTGTGCATTATATATTATAGTGACCATCAGTATTACCAGCAGCAAACCTTAATGCAGAATATGTTCTAGTGCCGTAAATGCTCGAAAGGTTGTCAAAAGGTGTATACTGAGAAACGGATTCCAGCGTCATTGATGTGCAGGATATATCATAATGCCATTAAATGACCAAATGTAGTTTTTTGAGTTGATAATGGATATCGATCGCGGCGTGATTCATCCGGTTATGGCAGATATTTTCATCTGTCCAGGACATATTATTGTGCCATAGCATAAACACCAAATGTCTTTGTAATATATATTATAGTGCTGTAATAACATCTACCGTATTCCTGTTTTTATTCTCTCTTCCTATCCCTTACGTGTTTGTTTCGTATCAAACTTATCTTAATAATGGTTGAATGACAGTTGGAGACAGTTGGTATGAAAGGAGTTTGTTATATACAAACAATTATATAGTGCGAAAGTGTGAAAACTTGTAACTTTTATAATAACTAACTGCCGAGTTTGTTTGTTCATCGGAGGGAAACTGTTTCAGTTTCCCTCCGATGCCTCTTACGACACCTAGTAGACTAGACGAAATGAGTTGTGGATATTCTTCATCCGTCACCACATGGTTTGTTTTTAATACAACCTTTTTTCTCTTTCCTAGTGCAATAACTAGGTTTAGGCTAGTTAAAGATTTTATTTTTGTTTTGTGTGTATCTTTGTAACTATGATAGCAAGTGACTTGAAACTTTTACTGTACGACAGATAAAATGATGCAGAATTCTTTGTAGTATATTATATTTTTATACACATTTATATATGCATTAAAAACACAATAATGTATTTATCTTTAGGACTGTTAATTGTTTTGATAGAGCGTAACTAATCATAACCGCAATAAGTAGACTACTTATTGCAATTATTATTAGTAAACCGAGAAATTGCTCTTTAGATAGAGCATAAACTGTATATCCTGTTTCTTCCAACCATAAATGCAATAAATGTCTTGGTTATTGCGGTTTTCATTAGTAAAATATTTTAATTAGACGCCATGCAACGGTAGTTGATTGCAAGAATATTATAAATTTATATGAAAAATGATTGAAACAATATTACTACATATAAAATATTGATTTATAAAAGAAACTGTTGAGAAACATGTTACAAAAACATCACTTTACTCCCTAAAAATAAAAAAATAAATCTTTTCAGACCACTTGAAGTGTTTTCTTTTACTCAAATCATATAATCACAGCTTTGGGAAAGTAAATATAATCGCTGTCGGTAGAAAATGCTTCCTTGTCGTTTTGGTATTTTTCTCTAGTTTGTGTGTAGCGTAACTTGCTTTTCATATTGAATACACAGTTCACAACTTTCTTGAGACCATTCATTATGAGAATTATGTAGAGCATACTACTCGCATTTCTCATAACCGAGATGACCAAAGGAAACGTTTATTTCGTTTAAAACCTTGCGATATGTCTCGAGGGATATCTGCTTATTAGTATATTTCTCTATAAAATATTGGCGCATCATCGTAATATTTAAGTCACCGGGTAAATAAAACTAATTAGAGGCAAGTTCGCGGCGATAATGTGATACTGTTGGACTTGAACTTTGAATATGTTCTTTACTTATGTTTTTGTCTAATTTAATAATGAAATCTCCCTCGCACTTTTTCTTATCTTGCCATGAAAGAAATTATTAAATACTACGCCCGCATTAAGACTCAAAATCAGCCTAGCTGACCCGCAAACTAACTACATAGTCAACACACAAAAGGCACTTAACGCGACGGTACAATTAAACATTAACTTCCAAAAACAATTAACCGGACCACGCCCTCGAAATGGACTGGAAGCATCAAATTCCAGACCGTATGTCTACTCGGCGTGCGCGCAAGGTTCCACGTCACACAAGCAAATTAAATATTGCAAAATGCACTTCCACATGCAATTACTTTACAATTGACGTAATTACTTTCAAACGAAATTACTTTAATCAGTCAAATTCAATACAAGCCTCTTGTCACGAACGTACAACTTAGACGAACTAATTCGAGGCGGTCTACACGAAACCCCAAATTCAATAGCAAATTAAACGCGCACAGATAATCAAATTCTAGACCCCAAAACCAAAAACGGGTCGCGCGAAACCGATGTAGCGGTCACAAAAATTCGCTAATCGACAGCGCCGCTGCTGTCAAGCTACTGACTTCGCACTCGCGTCCTGCGCCCGTGCCCTCTGCCGAGCGACCCACACGGGAGTGGGGCAACAGTGACCTTTACAAAGTCAGCGGGAGGACACGAGTGTTGAATGCAAATTTCAAATGTTAATTGTTTGGCCTAAACAGAAATATTATTTTATTTTAAATGACTGTTCATTTTAATAGACGCTATGAATTCATTTATTTGTATTTGTTAATTAATAATATAATACGTTTATCAATAATAATACACAATCAGGTAATATTTGAAACAAGTTTATTCATTATGTAACCTTTTATATACCAAAATGAATTTAACAAAACATAGATTCTTATGACACTAAAGTTTATTCAAAATGACCTCCGTGATTTTGAATACAGGCCTTCAATCTGCGCGGCCAGTCGTCTATCGCAGCACGAACGAGGTCCATGTCAATATCGGCAGCTGCCTTAATCAAGGATGTCTTGAGTGACTCCAAATTGGGATGAGGCTTTGAGCACGCCTTTTCCTCCAAGTGTTGCCATATCTTGTAATCTAACGGATTCAAATCTGGACTGGAGGAGGGCCAGTCTTCGTGCCGGATGAAGTCGATTTCACGCGCCGCCAGCCAGTCTTGTGTGCTCTTCGCTCTATGAGCTGGCGCCGAATCTTGTTGGAATACCCAGTGCCTGTTATTGAACATGGTATGAGAAACAGGTTCCACAAGGTTCGTCAGGACTGTATTTTGATATACAACTGCATTCGTTTTTACACCTTTCTCACAAAAATGTACCTCTGTTAAGCCCCAATAAGAAACTCCCAACCATACCATGAGCGAGGATGGAAAGTGACCTCGTTGGACACGCGGAATACGGTTGCTCGCTTTTTCACTACTGTGTGCGTACACCTTATCATTTTGTTTGTTGTAGCTCTCTTCTACGGTAAAAATTTTTTCATCCGAAAAAAGAATTTCCCGATATTTTTTTCCCGCGTACCGCTTCAACAAAGCGCGGCATCTCTTCAGTCTCAGGTCCATTAGACGAGCATTCAAACGATGTCCTGCTTTTCTTCGATATGCCCGAAGCCCTAAGTCTTCATTTAACACCCTTTTCACCGTGGTTCTGCTTAACCCCATCTGAAGGGCCAACAGTTTCTGCTTACGTTTGGGATTTCTTTGAATTCGCGCCTTCACAGCTTTTATCACTGCTGGAGTCCTGATAGACCGAGGGCGACCACTTCTTGACCTGTCATCTACACTAGAGTCTTCATTGTATCGTTTGATGGTACGATAAACGAATCTTTTGGTTATATTCAAATTTTTCAGTTTGTCAAAAATTTGAATTGGCGCGTAACCGTAACGATGCAACGCAATAACTGCAACACGGTCTTCTTTAAGCGTCCACTCCATATTTTAAAATGAGTAAAATTCTAAAAAGTATACAGTTTTATTTTCATGAACAATTCGAAATTCGAATTCAATAAATTTTTTTGTGGCTAGCATTCTAAAAGAAAAGTTTTTACTGTGTGACAATACTTATGACCTGACTAAGTATATTACGGAACTTCCTTCCAACCCAGTGTTTCACGACACTCGCATGTTTTTTGTTTGTGTTTTTACGGCATTCTTAACATGGTGGTGGGTAACCAGCAACCGGACAAGGGCGCCGTCCTTAGGGAGCAGCAACGGGTGTCGAGCCCCGCACGGCAGTTGAGAGTTTTTCAAACGTCCGCCCACGCGCAGCATACCAGCGTCGTCCAGAAAGAACCCGGGCCAGAGCACCCTTGATAACGGAGCCACGCTTCAAGTTTTCAATAACGGGCTCAAAATGCTCCGTTTGGACCATACGGGTCCAATGCATCAAAGCTTCACGACGCTCGCTAGGGGACAAAACGCAATCAGAGAGTCGGTAGGACGGATCTCTCGAATTGCGGACAAAGCGGCGCAGCCAAGCAGTCACTCCTAAGAGCTTATCGAGAGAGCTGTACCGTTCCAGAAGGGATAGATCCCGAGTGGGCTTATCCTTGCCCACTCCTACTCGGGCTCGTAGGCCCGGCAACTCGGTAGGTTCGGAGTAATTACCTTGGGGCCAGATAGATGAGGCTCAGATAACCAACTGGGACCCCACCACAGTGGGTGGTCGACCAGCGCGGGGGATTCAACTCTCCTGGGACATGTCTCCAGTTGAGAGAAGTCTCTGAACTCTGGATTTGAGACACGCGGTTCGGCACAAAGACCTCAAGATTGTGAGGTGCGGCTCGGAGCCAACAAAGTACTATCTCACTGTCCGACCATGCGTAGACGTCCGTAATGTCGATTACAGGCTTCAAGGACGAGTGAACGTGGTTGAGGAGCCGCGTGAGAAGAGCGGCACCGGACAGTTCCAATTTAGGGATAGTTAAGCGGGACCTAATGGGGGCAACCTTGCTTTTGGCGAGTACGAGATGGACTGCAGTATGACCAGAGGAACTCACAGTCCGAAAATATACGACAGCAGCAGGTGCTATACCTTGGCATGGAAACCCGGTTGATGTCCGGAAGGGAGGAGAGCATGGAGAGCCACTCTCGCAGGAGGACCCCGCTAATAGGCTCGTCCCAACCCAACCCGGACATCCAGAGCTTTTGAAGAAAGCACTTAGCCAAAAAGATGACCGGGGTGATCCATCCATTAGGGTCGAAGGTGCGAGCTACGGTAGACAGCACGGAGCGCTTGGTCCATGCTTTGGGAGGTGGGTCAAGTTTTACTCTATACGTGAAGGTGTCCTGAACAGGCTGATATTGAATGCTCAGCACAGTCAACAAATTAGGATTCTCAGGGTGCTCGAACAGATGAGGGTCTTGTTGATCCTCTCCTGGGAGGTCCTTCAAAATGTGAGGGGAGTTCGACAACCACTTGCGCAACTCATATCCGCCGGACTTCAGGATGGCAATTAATTCGTCTCGCAAGACAAGGGCCTCCTCGACGGTGGAAGCGCCCGTATAAATGTCGTCCATGTAGACCGAAGTCTCCAAAATAGAAGCTCCCCGAGCGTATCTCAGCCGCTCTCTCTCTCTCAGCGAGTTCAAGGAGGGTTCGCATGGCGATATACGGGCTGGACCGGAGTCCATATGTGGTGGTGTTCAACTCAAACACCTGTATAGGATCGCTGGGCTTCTCGCGCCACAATATCAGCTGATATCGACGGTCATCACGATGGACCACTGATTGTCGAAACATCATCCGAATGTCCGCTACAGAAACCACTTGGTGTCGACGGAATTGGGTCAAGATGTCGGATATGTCCTTGATCAGTTTAGGACCAGAGTGAAGACACTGGTTCAGAGACACACCATTTGATGTGGGGGCGGAACCGTCAAAAACCACCCGAATCTTACTCTCAGGGGTCCTCAAGACCGCATGGTGAGGGAGGAAGTAGTGCTCCTGTGAACGCCATTCGAAGTTGGACGGTGACATGTGACCCAGCTCTTGATACTCGCGCATAAACTTGACATATTTGTCGCGAAAGGCTGGGTCGCGCCGCATGCGGCGCTCCATGGACAGCAACCTCTTCTCGGCTAGTGCACGAGATTGGCCCAAAGAAGGACGTGAGGCCAGAAAAGGTAAGCGAGTGACGAAACGACCGTCGACCCGACGGCCGGTATTGTTCTGGAAGATCAACTCGCACTCACGGTCCAGAGGGTTGATTCGAGCCGCATGTGGTGGTTCCCAGAACCGCAGGACGGCGTCCGAAAGGGACACGCCCACAACGGAGAGCGGGTCGGCCGTCGGAGGGGGAGGAGACCACATAACCGGTCCAAAGAAGCTGTGCCCAAATATCGTGGACATGGCTGACAGACCATCGGGCTGTAGAGCTCGTATCTCACCTAACTTTATGAACCCCAGCGTGTCGGCCCTCAGTAACAAATCTATAGGCCCCGGTTGGGCCCACCGAGGGTCTGCCAGTCTCAAACCCGACGCACAGCGAATCGCGCTGTCATTTATACGAACGTTAGGGAGAAACCCTACGATGTCATCGAGGACATTTACCTTGACTAAAATGAGAAGGTGTTCGCTGGCAGGGCTGAACACCAACTCCGCTTGTCCCCTAGGAGCAGGAGGCTCGGCACCTCCGATACCTACCATCGGACGTGATTCAGAACTCCAGGGGAGCCCCAGTCTTCCCACCAACCAAGTGGAGGCCACACTACGTTGGGAACCCGAATCCAATAGAGCCCGAACCGTTAAGCGGTCGCCGCTCGGGTTGTACACCTTCACTGAGGCCGTCGGCAATAGAACAGTTTGACAGGTGGACTGCTGACGGCTCAAAGGCTCAGTGGAGGCGGCCATGGCGGGAGTTAGGGCGGCAGCATCCTATCTGGAGCTGCCTCGGTCGGACCGGCACCCAAACCGGGGGCCCCGAGAGCGGCACTCCGACAGCATCCCGATGACCCTCGACTGGAATTCCCCGAACGGGCCGACCTGGGGAAATTCGGGGATCCTCGGCTCCGAGGTCCGGGACCGATACGCGGCCTCCGGAACCCGGTTATACCGGCACCGACCAAAGGGCGGCGGGCGGCGTTCCAGTCGCGGCCACTCAGCCAACGGGGGTGAGAACGGTCTAGCTGACCGCTGAGTGGCTGCGAATCCACTGACACCCAGCTGAGGGGGGGTGACGACCCCTTCGCCCCTGGGGGAACGACTCCCCGACCAGTCGGGGGAGGGACTCCCTTCAGAACGAGGGGCGCCGTGGTCAACCGGCGAGCTTCGCCCGACAGAGGGCGTAGCGGAGCGCCTCCGCCCGTGGGAGTCGGGGGGCTGGCAGGACCCGGTGAGGACGCGCCGCGCGCACCCAGGCACAACATGATGTGGTGGTTGCCCTGGCAGTGCGTGCAGGGCCGCTGGTGCGGGCAGCCTCGTTGTAAGTGCCTCTCCAGGCACGAGTAGCACCAGCGGCGCTCCCTGGCGATGGTTTGCCTCGCCGGAGCCGGTTTGCGCAACAACTTAGGGCACGACGTCGCTCGGTGGTCGGACGCTCGACAATAGGAGCAGGGAGGTGCCTCCCGGGCCGCTAGGCCACTATAGGAGGGTAGGGGGGGAGGCCCTCCCGCGGGGGCACCGCTCGGCCTCAGGGGGGTGGGCGACGCCTTGGCCGTCCGATTCCGCCTCTCCTTGTGCACCGCTCGGGCGGCAGCCGGGGGGCCCTCGACGGCGCCCGCTGCGTTCTCTAACTGCCTACACTGCTCCTCCAGGAACCGCAGCAGGTCCCTAAAGGGGGGAATATACGAGGTGCCATCCCCTTCGTACTTCTCCTCAAAATGGAGCCGAAGGTCGAGGAGCAGGCGGGACAGCACAATATGGAGTAACAGAAAAGACCACTCGTCCACCGGTAAATCCAGCCGCCGCAACGAGTTGCACGCTACGACGACTGGATTCACGATGTCCTCCTGTAGTCTGGTCCGTTCCCTCAGCAGCGGGAGGTTCAGCAGCCCCCGAACATGCTCGTCAGCAATCCGCCGGATATTGGCGTACCTTCCAGCGAGGAGGTCCCTGGCGTTTTGGTAGGCGTCGTCCGACAGCTTAAGGTGGCCGACGACGCTCAGGGCCTCCCCCTCCAGTGAGTCCAGGAGGTACCCCATTATTTTTGGCAGGGGCTCAAGTCCCTCCGGGCGTCCACCAGGCTGTCAAACATACCGACGAAGGTCAGCTATTCCGAGAAGACCCCGGAGAACCTTGGCAGGTCCAGCGTGGTGAGTCGTCCTAACAGCTCAGGTTGAGTGGGCGGCTTCCGAGGGGACTTGAGCAGACCACTAAGCCGAGCCTCGCGCTCCTTCTCCGCGTCCTTGGTCCCCACCTCGATCAAGTCGTCCGTGAGCGCGAGGAACTGCTCGTAGTCCGCACGACAGGAGTCCAAGACTCCCTTTTCCACCTCCAAGTCCTCGAGCTCAGTGTAAGCCTCCTCCACGGCAGCCCTTCGAGCATCGACCTGCTCGAGCCTCTTCCTCATGTTATAAACCCTATCCGGTCGACCTATCAAAGCGTGTGCGCTGGTAGCCCAGCGCAGCTCAGTCCGCAAGCAACGAATTAGTAGCTTGTGTGACGGCATCCCTACTAAATACAATTACTACGCGGCTCAAATATAAATCAATTAGCAAATAACAAATACAGTTCCTATCAATCAAGTTAAGTAGAAATTACACAATTATTAAATTAAATACAAGTTAACACGAAAAAACACAAATCAAATTAGCAAGTAACAACCCTAGTACGATCAACAATTATCCGATTACGTGACAACCTTATCTACCTAGTTAAGGTACTTCGCCTTAAGAACTACGGTGAGTACTTAGCCTTAACAAATTCCCGCTTGTTAACCTACGGGCGTGGCGTTCCCAATCTACCCATCATCATCATCATCATCATTACAGCCCTTCACAAGTCCACTGCTGAACATAGGCCTCCCCCAAGGAATGCCACAAAGCACGGTCCCGAGCCACCTGCATCCATCGACTTCCTGCATGTCTTACCAGGTCGTCACTCCATCTCGTGGGGGACGCCCTACACTTCGCCTACCGGTACGAGGCTGCCACTCGAGAACCTTTCTTCCCCATCGGTTGTCGGTTCTTCGAGCTATATGGCCGGCCCACTGCCACTTCAGCTTACTAATCCGTTGGGCTATGTCGGTTACTCTGGTTCTACTGCGGATATCCTCATTCCTATGTTTATCACGCAGAGAAACTCCGAGCATAGCCCTCTCCATAGCTCGCTGAGCGACCTTGAGCTTCCTCGTACGGCCAGCAGTGAAGGACCACGTCTCAGTTCCGTAAGTCATCACTGGCAACACGCACTGGTTGTACAATTTTGTTTTAAGGTTTTGAGGTATTTCTGACGAGAAGATGTGTCGTAGCTTCCCGAACGCTGCCCAGCCGAGTTGAATCCGTCGATTGACCTCTCGGTCGAAGTTGGACTTACCTAGTCGGACTATTTGTCCCAGGTAAACATACTCGTCAACAACTTCGAGCTTAGTGCTCCCAACAACTACCGGCATAGGTGTGACATGGACATTAAACATAATCTTTGTTTTGTCCATGTTCATCTTAAGACCTATCCGTTGGGAGACACTATTAAGGTCATTGAGCATAGTGCTTAGCTTAATAAACAAAAGCAGCGAGGAAAATAATTTTATTATTACGTACAAAAAACAAAGGAATACTTTTACGTGTTATTAATGTCACGGCCGTGGCGTGATTGAAAGTCAATCAGCCACGCTACTGCTACCAAATGTTACGCCTTGCAACTGCCTTGACAAGAGTAGATTCCTCCCGGGCCCTGAAGGACGAACCTACAAGCAGGTGCAAGTCGGGCCTCACAAAGCCAAGTGGAAAGTCCTTAATTGCAATGAACTATAAGGGGCGAAAAAAATGCGCTAATCATAAGTGCATTAACTGGACTTATTGCGGTAATCTAAAGTAATATTACAAAATATTATAGCTAACCGTGCCATAACTCCATTTATTTCGTTAATGATATGCAACATACATATGGTAAAATTAAATATTGCAGTAATGCTTATCAAAATAACCGAATCTACTGTAAATACAAAAAAGACGGCTAAGCAGAAAATATAGAGCTCATTTTCCTGATTACGGATATGTACTTATGTGTACGTATGTGTACGATTATGTTGTAAAAATAAAAGTTATATTTTGTAAAATGAGCCGTAACTCAGATGGTTAGCACTCGCTGTAAGTTTCACAGTACGTGAGAAACCCGGGTTCGATCCCCGCCGGCACCAATGAAATTGTTAATTGAAATTTTAAGTGCTGATTTACCACGTGCTCGGCGGTGAAGGAAAACATCGTGAGGAAACCTGCATGTTTTAACAGTGGTAGAGCCACGCGGCAGAGTTTGCTGTCGCACGGATGGGCCGGCTCCATAGATTACCCCCTAATAGATACCGCATCATTGAATATTTGTTCTGTTTTGAGTTCACCAAATGTGGCGGTGTGCAAGGGTTGCCGGGGACGTGTCAAATGCGCTGTGATTGGACATTTACAGGTCAAACTTAGAATGCACCAAACCGTAGTGATGGAACAGGGTTGGGACGTTGATCGATAAATTTGGGATTTATTGATTATTAATAAATAAATATATTGATCAATTTTTATTTGATGTATATTAAAAAATAAAACAATATATACATATATTTGTACATTTAATTTATAAATATATATTTGACTGATTTTTAAAATGGATAAGCTTAGTATGAAATTGTCTCACAGAAATCTTAGGATCTGTCTTCCTGGATAAGTAGAGTAATCTTATGTCTATGTATTTTGTCATGACACTCTCAGCTAAATCAATGTTATGATTACAACTTTTGTGATCGAATTGGTGATTTTTCATTTCATGAAAAATATCTTCATTAACAAAACTGCTTAATGTTTGTGGACGACCATCTAGAAATCTGTACCACTTTCCTAGTGTTTTTACAGAGGATAAACAAGTATTAAATGTTTTGCGTACATAATTATAAGCCTCAGTTGAGTGAACATTTATGGTGAGTGTAAAAGTTCTCAACTGTAGGGAATATTTTTTTCTAACAATTTTGCCTGATTTTCCTTTCAATATTTGACGACGCATAATTTCACCACATTTGACTCCCAAGGAACTTAGTACGTCATTGTTTGCGGCTGTTAATAAATTTTTGTTTCCTAATTTTACCAATAATGACTTCAAAGAAACTATTTGTCTTTTTAGTCTTCTGTTGGAATCACTTAACTTTTTAATTTTTTTATCTTTTCTGTACATTACGTTGGTTAATTTGATTATTCTTCTATAAAGATGTTTTAACTGGAGTATCAAATGCAGATGGCGTATCAGGTAAGTATAGCAGAAAATTTTCTATTTTGATTTGTAGGCGTTTCTAAGCAATGGCTCTGATTTTTAGGTGTTGGCGAGTTTTTTGCGTCTTCCAGCGGTGAACTAGTAATCTGAAATACGTATTCGTTTCTTTTAAAATATTACCAATAATTATTAAGGTACTTATAATACGTAAAATATTCATTTATATAAATTATAATCATGTAACTAATTCTTATTATAATCATACCAATTATTTCAACAATGTGCCGGCCACAGGAATTTCCGTACTTTTAACTGCAATATCTGCACTTGCACCTATGGTAGGGACGGGTGCCTAGAAATAGTATTATTAATTAATACACCATACGGCACGTCTTCCAAATTTAGATGTGTTTAATAATAAAAGTAAGATATTACTGAAGTTCATGTAACACTAGAATACCAAGTCAACACAATAATCGCATTATATCTTTTACATGGTTTACGATTTATAAATCCGTTAAAAATAGTTTGATTTCGACATGTAACATTCACCTTAATATTAGAAAATCATGTTTCACTCAACCACTTAATGCTATTATTGTGTTATCTACATTGGTACTAATCTTTAAAAAAAATGTAAAAGTCCATACCAGAACTGGCAAGTATAGAGATGGTATAGAGGAATCCAACAGCCTTCTATGGTTTTTCATAATATGAAGATTGTCGTATGTGAAGTGTCTTGAGCATGGCACATTATTTTGGTGGGAAACCATTCGTCCCCTCGACAAGTTCCGTCGATCCACATCTTTTTCCTCTCGGGGCATTTAGGAAACCTATAACATATATGTAGGTACCACAATGATACGTCATTATTTTTATAAAATAATTTGACTTCAAAAAAAATAAACGATGACCAAACAAATATCGACTTAAAAATCACAACACTATCGATACACGTGCTGTTGTTAGACAAAGACAACTATAGTAATTTACGTAACGAGTGAAAGGGACATTTCAAAAAGACATCAACGGGTGCGTAATTGTTATCACTTTTTACCATTAAGTTACCAGTATAAGTTGATCTCCGGTGGATTTGAAATAGGTTAACATGATAAGAATAGAATTTACTTACCAAAGAAATGTTATGCCATCTTTTTGATAACTAGATATCTTAGCTGACTTGCCGCATCATTTCACTGCACAAGATGCCATTTTTGGTGTATTTTGGATACAAAACTATTTTTGAATAGTCAAGAACTCGGACGTGCCTACGGGTCACAAGCTTGGTCGACACTGATGTCGTGATTCTTAGCATCACTTCGTATGCTAGCTATAGCAAGTATGTGTTGCGCGCGGTTGTGGCCCTGTATGCTGAATCTATTAGGAGGTAATCTATGGCCGGCTCGTACCGGGGTGGTACCACGACCTCACAGAAAACCAGCGTGAAGTAGAGGTTTACCTCTGCGTTTCGCTTGGTGAGTGCAGGTGGCCGGAGGCCCTTTTTACTGGAAATGAGGCATTCCATCTTAGTCCTCACGGGTGACAACGCATCTACATTTTGATTTGTAATAGAGGATAGATGTAGATGTCTGTGGGCCGCAGCAACCACTTACCATCAGTTGGACTGTGTGCTCGTTTGTCACCCTTATTCTATATAAAAAAAATGTCTGACAAATAAGAAAAAAAATATTTCGAAGAGATGTGAAGTTCGCCAACCCGCATTGGGGTGGGGCAGCGTGGCGGATCTTTCCTTGCCCTAAAACCCTCTCAGAAATGAGAGGAGGCCTGTGCCCAGCTGTGGGACGTGTATATAGGCTGTAACTTTTTTAACTTATATTTGTAGGCGTAACTAAACTATGTTTTGGCTTGCAACTGCCTTGACAAGAGTAGATTCCTCCCGGGCCCTGAAGGACGAACCTACAAGCAGGTGCAAGTCGGGCCTCACAAAGCCAAGTGGAAAGTCCTTAATTGCAATGAACTATAAGGGGCGACAGCCCGTTAATGGGAAGGCACTCACCTGCTTCTGGAGCAGAGACGGTTCACCAGGATCTGCCCGGCTGATGGAAGTGTAGTAAATGTATGTGTTAATTGTATGAAGCTGTGTGTAATTGGCCTGGGCTAGATGACACAATACTGTCCTGGAGAAGGTATCCTCTGGTCGCTCCGGAACTATTCCCTTCTTGAGGCACCCTTTCAGTCTAGTCACGTAACGGTACAGCCAAAGAAGAAGTTCAGAAGGAAATCACTATCAGAGTTGCACAATTAATTTAACCGAAGTTAATAAGTCTTAAGAACACACGGGTTCTCGTGGACACAACGATTTTCGCGGTTTTTTACGTTCGTAACAAAATAGGCGCTAAAAACTAAAAACGTCCGTCGACTCGAAGTCCGTCCGTGGAATGTGACCGAGGAGGGGGGCCGTGCGACCTTGTGACCGGTGCTATACCCCGCGCGTACGTTTAACAAATTCACGTTTCAAAAATTTAATATTTTTTGCCTAAACAACTATTTAATTCAATAATAATCTTGGAAAATAAATTATCTCAACACTAAGAACAATAAAACGCAGTTTTATTTTATAACCTTACACTATTGAAATTAATGATCAAAACAAGTAATTGAAGCATTTATTTTTATACAAAATTAGCATTTATTTTACAGAGATAATCATTATGTAATACACAACTTTAAATTAATCTCAAAAAGACGAAAAGTGATCGTTGCGACCGGGGACTGAAGCCTGGTTTCTAGAACATTATCTTAAAATTTTCTCTAAATTTGTTAAGAAAATAACAAAAGTAATTCAACCGGTGGATCGAACCCGGAATCATAGATCATAGTCTTAAAAATTCCCTTTATGAATTTACTACGAAAAAATATTGCTAAGAAAACTACAAGTTCGACCGGGGAATCGAACCCTGGACCTTAGGAAATTTTACTAAGCGTTTTCTTATAGTATAATTATTGCTTGATAATTTATCATTAGAAGCTATTCGTAATTGGTAAACTAATAAATTGTAATATTGTTTACAGACGCGTCGCCAACAGTATGCGATAATTACCAGGAAGGTGAAAAAATATTTCCTAATTTCAAAGCACACGCAACTACAAAAGCTTTTAGTAAAACAAAAATCATTTGAATTGTTGATTATTTTTTTATTAGATTAGTTTTAGGACAAGAAAAGAAAATGTCCGCTGCAGTGCATGTAACAAATTCATCAGTGCCGGCTGGTCTCGAACCCGTGTTGCTTGCGTAGTGTGAAATTTGCAGTGAACGCTAACCATCTGTGCTACTATGGCTCATACACGTGTTTACCAATTTTTAGATAATATACTTACATTTATTTCTATTCTATTTTTATAAAGTTTAATATTTATAATTATGTTATTGATAAACATTTTATTAATAAATATATAATTATTAATCTAATAACCATAACAAAACAAAATTAATATTAAATACATAACCATTATTTTCATCTGTTATCCAAGGACAAATCAACTAAAAAAGTCCAGGACCAACAACAACAAACGATACGAAGGACAGAAGATTAAAAAAATTACGTTTGTTAACGATTTTGCAGCAAAATACAAAATAGCGTGGCTACAAATAGAACACAACACAACACACAAACACACACGCCTGTCACCCAGAGGGGTAGGCAGAGACTACGAACTTCCATTTAACGCGATCTTGACACACCTCTCTCATAAATTTGCTTTGTCACTCTTTCCTCGTTCATTATTTCTACATGACCAAACCACCGAAGCATTTCTTTCTTAATCCTGGTCACAACGTCATCTTGCAAACCACACTTTTCTCTTATCACACTATTTCTCACCCTGTCATTCAGATTCAGCCCTAGTAAACTCCTTAATGACCGCATTTTTACAGCATTTACTCTACTTTTATGCTTCTTCTGCCAAACCTAACTTTCACTAGCATACATTAAATTAGCGACTAACACAGCATTATGAATTGCCATACGTGCCTTCTTTGACACATTCTGACTCTTCATAATAGCGTTTAGAGGACCATTCACTCTATTTCCTGCGTTCACTCGTCGTTCTATATCCTTATCATATATACGATCCCTGCTAAATAAACATCTCAAATATACAAACTTATCCACCTGCTCAATCAACTCCCCTTCAATTCTTATTTCACGTAAAGTTTTACTTTCTTCTCTTTCAAAAACCATCACTTTCGTCTTACTTACGTTCACTTTGATACCCCTATATTTTAATAACCAGTTCAATAAAGTAACCATAATTTGCAACTCGGCCGCCGACGATGGACATATGACTTGATCATCGGCGTACAAAAGGCATTTGACGGTTAACTGGGTGAGTTCTCAACCCACATTCTTCAACTTTCAAAGTTTGCAAACAACTGTCCATAAATAGGTTAAACAGCGACGGGGAAGCTACACAGCCCTGTCTGACACCTTTTTGAATTCCAAACCAGTCCGAGTAGATCCTGTTGATCCTGACACAAGGACTAGAGTCCCAATAAAGAGACCTTAATGCCTGTATCAAACCAGAGCTCAACCCAAATGAGTTCAGTGTTTGCCACAACACGTTCCTATCCACTTTGTCATAAGCCTTTTTACAAATAGGACTTGGTATTTTATGGTTTTTTTTTACGTGGTAGAGCCATGCTGCAGCTATATTAATAGTATAGCTGTTGTAGCACGAATGGGTCGGCTAGACCGGGGAAGGACCACGCTCTCACAGAATACTAGCGTAAAATATCAGCTTCATGCTGCTGTGTTTCGTATGGCGAGTATAGAGAGCCGGAGACCTTTTTTACTGGAAAAGAGGAATTCTATCTTAGTCCTCACGGCTGACAACGCATCTGCATTTTAATTCGCAAACGAAGATAGATGTAGATGTCTATGGGCCACAGCAAACACTTACCATCAAGTGGAATGTGTGCTCGTTTGTCACCAGAAACAGAAACAGAAACTTTTTTATTCAATATAGATTATAAATAATACTTATTGAAAGTCACTCTTTTGTATAATTACCACTAGTTCGAAAAAAAACCTCTGTCCTGGGAAGAACCAGCAAGAAACCCAGCGGGACTTATTTTTTTAAATAACAGCTTACAATCATGTAGGTATGTTACACAAATTAACAACACAACAAATTAGAAATAGCTTGGTAGCGATCACCTCATTTCCAGGGGTTATTATCATCTATAAATTATTTAATACTATAATAACCCTTTTTATACAAACTTAGTTTAATAAAGTTTTTGAACTTTGAGCAGGTGAAATTTTGTATATTTTCTGGAATTTAGTTGTAAAAGCATATACATCGCCCCGAGAATGAATTACTGACTCGATGGAGTCGAGTAACTGGTACTACTAGCTTGTGTCTGTTCCTAGGATTTACAGAATGAATATCACTTATTTTTGTAAAACTACTTTTATTTTTGTGTACGTACATTACATTTTCATAAATGTATTGAGAGGCCGAAGTTAATATATTAATTTCCTTAAATTTTTGTCGCAGCGACTCTAGGCTTTAAATCATAAATTGCTCTTATGGCCCTATTCTGTAAAACAAATATAATTTCAGTGTCAGCTGCGTGTCCCCATAGCAAAATACCATACGACATTATGCTATCGAAATAGCTAAAGTAAACTAGTCTAGCTGTTTCAACACTAGTTAGACTTCTAATCTTTTTTACGGCATATGCTGCAGAACTAAATCTGCTTGCTAGTTTTGATTTGCGGTAATTTTTTTTAATAGAATAAGGGTGCCCTTTATTCTATTAGAAAAAAATTCCGCATTTTGGAGTTCACAATGCGAACAAAAAAAATTATGGCTCGTGTTTGATGCAGCTGCCCAATCAAACGGCTAATATCTTAAAACTTTTAATAATGCTCATTTTTTAATGCTAATTTTTATTCCCTCCCAATCATTTTTGTCACAAAAATACAACCAAATACAGACCATTTTTAGTATATGTAAGTGTAGATTATATTATATTTATTTTACTATACATATTTATCTTTCATCATTCAACTACAATGTATTGTTTACTAGAGCCCAATGACTTCGTCAATCTTATTTAGCGGTACCATGTAGCGACATCTATGGAAATGTATTAAATAAAGAACGATGTATTTAGCGCGTCAAATTTTCATTTCGATATACATCGCAACCGGTTCCGTAGATAGATAATAGATGGCGCTAGAGTAGTCAAGTGAGCTCGGCCACGGTCCTTATTGCTTTGTAAGAGAGATAGCTTGAAAAATTGATTGATGAAAAATATGACAATATTTGTTGTACAAATTCTTCATTTTTTAAATTCAATGCATTTTAAATACAAGGTGGCCCATAAGTCGTTAGAAATGTAAATTTCGAATAAAATACCGCGCCGAATTTCGAATAAAATAATAGCCGCACATGAGTGGCGCGCGCGGTGCGGGGGGAGTACCGACGGTTTCTGAGAATTCAGTCGCCATGGAGCGTTTCACCGGTGCGGACCGTGCATTTTGTGTGCGCGAGTTTTATCGAAACAATGATTCGGCTACCATTGCGCGGCGTAAATTTCGAGAATATCAGAATTTACGCAACTTTAAAGACATTCCAAGTGTTCAAACGATTAAGAACTGGGTTATTAAGTTCGAAGAGAGTGGTTCGACGTTGCATAAACAACGGTCAGGTCGACCAAGGACATCACGGACGGAAGAATACATCGATGTAGTGAAACACTCAATTCGTGAAAATCCTACCCAGTCTACTCGTAAGCGTTCCAGTGCATTAAACTTACCCAGAACATCGTTACAGCGAATTTTAAAGAAATATTTACATCTTCACCCGTACAAGATTCAGTTAGTACAGGAATTAAAAGATACTGACACTATCCACAGACTAAATTTCGCAAATGAAATGTTGAACCGCTTTACTTCGTTTAATAACGTGTTATTCTCTGATGAGGCTCACTTTCACATCAACGGCCATGTCAATAAGCAAAATTGTCGCTACTGGAGTTGCGAAAATCCAAATCGCAAACATCAAAAGCCCTTACATAGCCCTAAAGTGACAGTTTGGGCGGCTATGTCAGCGCATGGCATTATAGGCCCTTACTTTTTTGAGGACGGCAGAGGCCGCGCGCTTACTGTTACTTCACAACGGTATGTAGCTATGATCCAGGACTTTTTTACACCAGAGTTGCAGAATTTTCCAGGCTTCAATACGCGGACCTGGTTTCAACAAGATGGAGCAACTCTCCCATACCATCCACTAATGTCTGAGCTGAGCCCATACCTCTAACGTCGCTATGCCGGTCGTCCGTCAACTTTTCCCTAATAAAGTGATCTCTCGAAGAGGAGATATTCCTTGGCTACCACGTAGTCCAGATCTGACCCCAATGGACTTTTTCTTATGGGGTTATCTTAAGACTAAAGTGTACGAAACCAACCCGCGGACAATTGACGTCCTGAAAGAAAATATCCAAAGAGAAATGGCAAACATTACAGAGCTTACTTGCCGCGCAGTGATGGATAATTTTAAACGTCGCTTACAGGAGTGCCGCGATCGTAACGGATTACATTTAGATGATGTAATTTTCAAAAAATAATTCCCATTTTATAAGGATTATGACAAAATAAAAACCTTTTTCATAATGTCATTAGTTTTTTTAAATTATTTTTTTACATTTCAAGGGACTTATGGGCCAACCTGTATATTGATGAATAAAAAATGAACATACACTCTTGCAATATTGCTACGTCGTTCGTATTCTGTGTATTATGTTTGTGAATAACTTTCCATAAAAAAATCCAACGAAGGGGAGTAGTTTCAAAGATGTGAGACTTCTGTGGCTGTCAATCCTCTTGCCAAATGTGGTAAATATGGCAAATGTTCACTACCATATTCATGCCATTATCCAATGCACTATCATTTATATACATTTGCCGTGTAGTGGCGGTTAAGAATATCCACTATCCCCTATCTTCCCGTGGGTGTCGTAAAAGGTGACAAAGGGAAACAGGCAGGAGATGGGCAGCAGCATCTTCCTGATAACAGCAAAAGTACAATAAAAAAACTGCGGTTGCCAACCCGCTCGCCAAGCATGGCAACTATGGCAAATACCCCCCAATGATTGGAGCAACAAAGAGACGGCTCCCAGTCCCCGGCGGCTCCACTTTTCCTACCTACGGTGGCGACCATGGCAACGGTGGGGCAGGGGGTGCTAAGAATCTCCGGTAGAGGTTCGGTTGCCACTTAAGATGACTCGACCTGGAAACATACAACGCACGCACCCTGAGGACTGACGAGAAGATCGTGGAGCTGGAAAAAGAGATAGACAAGTTACGCTGGCATATTATAGGATTATCCGAGGTCCGAAGAGAGGGGGAGGATACGGTAATCTTCGAATCCGGCAACTTGCTCTATCACCGGGAGATCCATCTGTCCCAAGGAGGTGTCGGATTTATCGTCCACAAGTCTCTCGTTAACAACGTTGTAAAGATTGAGAGTTTGTCGAAGAAGGTTGCGACCTTATACTCAGAATCACCAAACGGTATTCGCTGAAGGTCATACAGGTTTAAGCACCAACCTCGGCACATCCCGATGAGGAGGTGGAGGAAATGTATGAGGATATCTCTAGAGCCATGCATTTCTCCAAAATCCACTATACGGTGTTAATGGAAGAGTTCAATGCAAAACTAGGCACAAGAGAGAACGGTTAGCTGAAAGCAGGGAAATTTGGAATAGGGCAAAGGAACCCAAGGGGCCAGCAGCTGGCCGACTTCATGGAGAAAGAGGGACTTTTTATGATGAACTCTTTCTTCCGGAAACGGCCCCACAGGAAGTGGACCTAGTCGAGCCCCGACGGTTCGACAAAATATGAGATTGACTTCATTATGACGACCAGACGACAACTGTTCAGTGATGTCTCCGTGATCGCGAGGGTGAAAACTGGTAGCGATCACCGAATGGTTAGAGGCACACTGAACTATAATATATTAAGTTGAAGAGGTCTCGTCTAATGAAATCAACGCTCCGTCCCCCTCGTGCTCTGTTCCAAAGCCCCGAAACCTTTTAGCTCGAGTTGCAAAACCGTTTTCAGTGCCTAGAAGACTGCAATAAAGTGGACGATATGAATGAAAAGCTCGTGGAAACTCTCCATGCATCGGAGCTAAGTTCTGCAAGACCCGCCACAGAAGAACACAAAAACTCTCCGATCACCCTCTCAATCTCATGGTTGTTAGACGGGAGATGAAGCTACATTCTTCAACAGATTTGACAGCATACAGGCAATTGAACAGACACATCTCCAAATGCATGCGGCGGGACTTGCGCAACTTGAATACAGCTTGTATAGAAGAAGCGATCGAGCGGAACCAAGGCTCCAAAGTCTTTGCCAGAGATCTGTCTGCCAGAAAGAGCCAACTGTCAAAGCTGAAGACCGAGTGTGGTAACAACGTTTCCGGGACACCTGAGATTTTGAGTGAGATTGAGAGGTTCTATGGGTAGCTGTACACGTCATCGTTGGAGCCACACGCAAGTGTGAGTAACGATCCAAGAGCGAGTCTTATCCGACACTATACCGAAGATATCCCGGACGTCAGTCTGATCGAGATTAGAATGGCTCTCCAGCACCATAAAAACGGTAAGTCCCCGGGCGAGGATGGAATTACAGCGGAGCTTCTCAAAGCGGGTGGAAAACTGGTAGTTGAAGTCCTTCAGAAGCTCTTTAATTCCGTCCTCGATGGTGGCACTACTCCGGAGGCGTGGAGCAAAAGTGCGGTGGTCTTATTCTTCAAGAAAAGCGACGATGCTCTCTTGAAAAACTACAGACCGATTTCCCTACTTAGCCACGTCTACGTGCTGTTTTCAAGAGTCATTACAAATCGTTTCGCACGCAGACTTGACGACTTCCAGTCTCCCGAACAAGCCGGTTTCCGAAAAGGCTTTAGTACCATAGACCACATACATACCCTGCGGCAGATTGTATAGAAGACAGAGGAGTATAATCTGCCACTTTGCCTTTGAAAAAGTCTTTGAAAAAGGATTACGAGAAAGCCTTCAGCGGTGCTAATTTGACTGTCGGAATATCGAAGTGCTGAAGTGTTTGTACAGTAGAGCTACGATGGCTATCCGAGTACAGAATCAGAGTGCGAAATCTATCCAAATGCAGAGAGGTGTAACCAGTGGCGTAGCGTGCCTTAGATGGGCCCTGTATCAAAATTTGTTGGGGGGCCCCAATGAAGATTAGGGGGATGAAGTTGTTCACGTCCGCAGGAATTGCCGCCCGCACCTTACACGTGTCCCCTGGGTGGCGCTAAACGAACAACAAACTACTGGCTGCTGTACTGTTGCGCTGTAATCTTGCAACCTCACAGCACTATCACAGTCGTTCAAAGAATATTGTTTCATTTAATTACCCACTTGAAATGCCTCAATGCGATCAGCTCTCCTCGGAGAGCCACCGGACTAGAGATATTGGACCTATTACTCGAATCTGCCATCTTAATATAGAAAGTAAGATTCTATTAGAAAATGACATAGATGTACTCCTTTTACAAGAAACTCACGCTAGAGATGAACAGGATCTATATAAACGTGGTGCTATCCCGGGATACTACCTTGCTCATTCAATTAACCACGCGCAATATGGCATCGCCACTTATGTTAAAGACGGTATTATTAAATGTCGCTGCGGAGACTTGCCTTGAGGTCCGGATGTATTTGCCTCTGCAATAAAGGTCAATAACCTTACCATTGTAAACGTATACAAACTACCGAACTCTTCATGGACTACCAACCTCCCCGCTTTTTCACACCCATGCCTATATACTGGCGACTTCAATAGTCATCACACGATCTGGCGATATAACAAATGATGATGCAAATGGTGAACACCTTGTGCAATGGGCGGAGAACAACAACCTACACCTGGTATTTAATGCCAAGGATAGAGGATCGTTCAGGTCAGCAAGATGGAAACGGGATTATAATCCAGTTTTAACGTTTACTACCTGTGACATCAATCGAACCCCATTACAACATCTTTAACAGTGGTAGAGCCACGCGGCAGCTTTTGCTGTCGCACGGATGGGCCGCCTCGAACCGGGGTGGTACCACGACCTCACAGAATACCAGCGTGAAGTAGAGGTTTACCTCTGCGTTTCACTTGGTGAGTGCAGGTGGCCGCAGGCCCTTTTTACTGGAAATGAGGCATTCCATCTTAGTCCTCGCGGGTGACAACGCATCTGCACTTTGATTTGTGATGGAAGATAGATGTAGATGTCTATGGGCCGCAGCAACCACTTCCCATCAGGTGCACTGTGTGCTCGTTTGTCACCCTTACCCTATAACAAAAATTACAAACCACACCAAGAATTCTCTCAGACTTCCTGAACAGCCAGCACCGACCGGTGCTTGTGGAGGTTGGTATTAATATCCCCTTAACAAACTCCGTGCCTTTGCCTCGATGGAATTTCCACAAAGCAGACTGGTCCAAATTCAGCGCTGACATGGATGCTACAATCAGATGGATACCTCCCTGTGCCGAAAACTACAAGAGATTCACTAAGCTTAGCAACAGCAAAAAAGAGCATTCCCCGACGCTACCGCAAGGCGTACATCCCTTGCTGAAAACTATTTGATGAGTACACGCGCACGGGTAACTATGAAATAGGTGATGACCTTCTGAAATCTCTGGACGAAGGGCGTCGAAATAGGTGGCTAGATACCGTGGAGTCAATGGGTTTTAAGACTTCCAGCAGGAAAGCTTGGAGGGTGCTCAATGGGTTGGCAGGCAAGACTGTAACAAACTTCCGTGGCGGATCTGCTTCACTAGCCAACGCGATTGCAAACAGAACAGTTGAGGTGTCCCAAGTTAAAAGCAGGAAAGATGATACCCGGGCGACATGACAGTGCGCTAAACAGCTTAAGGCGTCGCTACCAATTGACTACCAGCTGTCACGAGAATTCTCCCAAGATGAAACCGATCGCGCCTTGAAACTATTGCCTCCTAATAAAGCTGCTGGTTTTGATGGAGTCTACAACGAGTTTCTAAAGCACCTGGACCCGAAATGCGGGAAATGGCTGAAAGAGTTCTTCTTTTCAGATATCCTGTTACGTAACAAATTGCCTCGCGACTTCAATAGATTGAAGATTATTGCTATGCTTAAACCCGAAAAACCTGCAGACGATCCTAAGAGCTACCGCCCTATCGCCCTTCTGAGTTGTGTCTACAAACTTCTGGAAAGACTAATCTACAACCGCATTATGCCCTTTCATTTATTAGGTGATTCCAGTGCAACAAGCTGACTTCCGTTGTGGCCGCAACTGTACCGACCAGGTGTTGTCCCTCACAACCCACATTGAAGCAGGGTTTCAAAAGAAACTAAAGACGGTTGCTGTTTTAATAGACCTATCAGCGGCATACGACATAGTTTGGCGGCAAGGATTGGTCTTTAAGGTCATGAAAGCGGTATCATGCGAAAAAATGGTGGGGCTGTTAAATAGCATGCTTAGCAACCGTGAGTTCATGGTTTTCCTTGGCGACAGTGAAAGTCGTGCCAAAAAGCTGAACAATGGATTACCACAGGGTTCAGTTTTGGCTCCGCTGCTCTTCAATCTTTACTTACATGATATACCTGAAACGCAGAGTCGTAAATTTATGTATGCTGATGACATAGCACTAGCTTTCCAACACGAAACCTTCAAAACATCCGAAGGTATCCTTAACGAGGACGTAAGCGTACTAGACAAATACTTTAGGAAATGGGGACAAGTATCAAACACTGCCAAAACCGAAGTAACTGCGTTTCACTTGGCTAACCAAATGGCAAAATACGAGCCCACTGTTGAGTGAACTCGTGTCTGGCGGATTTAACACATCTGCTGAGTGGCTGCAGGATGGAACGCAAAACCCCCTGATAGCATCAACCCTACACTTAAACCTGCTGGTTATGCGCTCCCAAGAAGGGAATGGTGTAAACTGAATAGGGTACTCACAAGGTACCACGGCTACTCAACAGACCTGTTCTCTTTCGAAAACGACGCTATCCCATGGATTCAGCAATTAAAAGATAGAATAACTTTATAATTGTGATTTTAATTTTAATTTATTGTCAACGATTGTAAGAATGCCATACGAATAAATAAATAAATGAAGAGTAAAGATTTCATAAAAGGAACAAAAACACTTGAATTGAATTAAAATTATTATATATTGATTATAAGTTATTACTTACAATGAATACTTCTAGGAACTAATCTAGCCAAACAATTCTAACATGCTGTTACGGCCTGCAGCTGCCTATCCAAGAACAGAATCTTCCGGGGCCCATGAGCGGAAGACCTTACAAGCAGATGCAGGTCGGGCCTCCTAAAGCGGCCACGTGGAATTATCCTATCACAATAAACTATATGGAAAACGTTCTATCCTACTACAATTCAATAGGGAGAATAGTCAAACAGAGCTTACTTACCTATATCCAAGGCGACTGCTGTCTCAGGGTTCGGTAAGGCCGCATGTGGTTGTATGTGCATGGGAAGTAAGGGTTAGTGATGTGTATATGTGTGTGACTGGTTGTGATAGACCTGATTGGACCGTTGCCGTCGGCAGCAGCTCGGACTTCAGCACCGCTCAAAATTGTGGGAATCTTCAGCGGAGCCACCCACAGTCACTTTCTTCGTTCGTCACGAGGACAGTCCATTAACTTTATCGTACAATTAACTAACTTCTCGAAGCCACTAACTCTCGTTTGTTATAAAGCGTAACACACAACACGAATACAAATGTTCGGATCAAAGGTCACTACCGTTTCGCGTGGCAACAGTTATTTCTAGACTTAACACTAACTTCTCTAGTATCACAAAGCTCAGCGTCCAATCGACGACGGAAAATGTTTCCGAACTATATCAAATGCCGCACTAGTAGTTAATATTGTCGAATGCACTTATATACGGATTCAGAGTTAAACACAACTAAGTTCCTTCATTCGACACCGGAACAAAACGTCGCGCCAGAGTCAAAGTACGCCTTGTTGACCCGCAAATTAATCTAGCTAGCCAACCAACACACAAAAGGGGCACTACGCGACTACAGAATTATAATGCTATCTTGACAAATAACCGGGAGAAGCTCTCAAACAAGGAATGCGCGTTACGAATCCTAGACAGTCTATTTACTCGACGCGCCTGCACTATTCCGCGTTCCCGAACAAGTTCACAGCGTGCTGTCCCAAGCACAGCTTGCAAGCAACAGGTATTTGCGCTCGCGCGCTCTCGCAACACACACCGCTTGACCGAACGTCAAAACCGGTATGGCGCCGAGCCGAGCGCCCTCTGGTGTCAAATCCCGAAACCAGCGGACGGCGTGAACAATAGCTGAAGACGATTCGGCGGCATTCATAGCTGAAGACGTTTTAGTTTTTTTAATTCTTTGCTTCTATTGATAATAGTGATAGCCTTTCCTGTTCCGTAGAAGTCCTTGGAATTTTTGGTTACACACGTTCGGGGCCCCTGTAGCCCGGGGGCCCCGTATCATTGATACGGCTGATACGGCGGTAGCTACGCCCCTGGGTGTAACACAGGGTGACGTCATATCCCCGAAACTCTTCACCGCTGCATTGGAAGACGTTTTCAAGCTTCTGGACTAGAAACGATACGGTATTAACATCAATGGCGAGTACATCACTCACCTTCGATTTGTCGACGATATATCCTTGTGGCAGAATCGACCTAAGCACTATGCTCAATGACCTCAATAGTGTCTTCAAATGGATAGGTCTTAAGATGAACATGGACAAAACAAAAATCATGTTTAACGTCCATTTCACACCTATGCCAGTAGTTGTTAGGAGCACTAAGCTCGAAGTTGTTGACGAGTATGTCTACCTGGGACAAATAGTGCGACTAGGTAAGTCCAACTTCGACCGAGAAGTCGATCGACGGATTCAACTCGGCTGGGAAGCGTTCGGAAAACTACGACACATCTTCTCGTTAGACATACCTCAAAATCTGAAATCGAAAATGTACAACCAGTGCGTGTTGCCAGTGATAACTTACGGATCAGAGAGGTGGTACTTCACTGCTGGCCACATGAGGAAGCTCAAGGTCGCTCAGCGAGCTATGGAGAGGGCTAAGCTTGGGGTGTCTCTGCTTGATAAACTTAGAAATGAGGATATCCGCAGTAGAACCAGAGTGACCGACATTGCCCAACGGATTTGAAATCTGAAGTGGCAGTAGGCCGACCATATAGCTCGAAGAACCGACAACCGATGGGGAAGAAAGGTTCACGAGTGGCAGCCTCGTACCGGTAGGCGAAGTGTAGGGTGACCCCCCAATAGATGGAGTGACGACCTTGTGAGACATGCAGGAAGTCGATGGATGCAGGTGGCTGAGGACCATGCTTTGTGGCATTCCTTGGGGGAGGCCTATGTTCAGCAGTGGACTTGTGAAGAGCTGTAATGATGATGATGATGATGACGATGAGGTTTTATAAAATACCTAGCAGTTTTATATATATGAATATAAAATATAGTGCACAGCCCACCTGATGTTAAGTGTATGCTCTGGTTCATAGATTACCTACACTTAATAGGATAGGTTACCTCGTTACCAGTAAAAAGGGACTTTAGTTCTTTACACTCACTATACGAAACACAGCAGCACTAAGCTGTTATTTATCGCTAGTATCCCTTCCAGTACCGCGCCCACTATAACAAAAAACGGGTCATCTCGGCGCGCGGCACTTGTTTCAACATTTATGTTTTTCACGACTGTTCGTTTATGTTATAAGATGCTTGAGTTACAGTTCTTTAAAGCTGATAAGATTGTCGATAAGTAGAAACAATAACAATAACATTTGGACGTTTAATTAGTTTTGTACAGCTCTTTGTTTCTAAGGGATCTTGAAAAAGTGTATTTACTGCCAATAAATTTGGTTTTATCAATGAAAAAGCGTAAGTTTTTATTTTATTTTTATGTCTTCACAATCAACACAAAATAGTCTTCCTAAAACAAACCGAAATTATGCATGTAACCATTATAATAATTCTAATTCTTCACTCGCAAACATTTGCTAAAAATTCGACAATAGACAGTTTGCGCGCGCTTTGTAACCTCATTTTCAAAACCTTTTTGTGAAAATATTATAGCGTCTTCCTTAATTTTTCTTATACAATCATATAGATATAATATTTAAGAATAATATGTCTTTATGAATTTACATACGTGCAATAAACTATCTATAAAAAGGCTAAATATCTCAGAAGGTAGATCTTATTTGAAATCTTACCCGTAATAAATTGTTCGCGTAAAGGTGTTTTGTTTTTCCTTTTTTATCAATTGAAACACAAAAATTTACTGCTGTTGTAACTTAAGTCATTCCAAAACATTATCTTGTAAAGATCATTAACATTTCTTACCAGTTTTTAAAAGAAAATCCAACAAAAATCACAAACACAAAAAGAAAACAATTACGCAACTAACAGCACCATCAACGCAAAAGTGAATGCCTATTATTTTTTATTTCGTCTATGTAACCGAGTGAGTTTAATACTTGAGAATACTCTTTAGTTCGTTCAGAATCCAATGAAATAGTGTTCAATTGAAAATATACTGTATTTTTATATCAATTAAGACGAAAATAGCAGCACGTAATGCGGACATGAATTCATGTCCACGGTACCTTAGGGGGTATTCTGTGGGAGCGTGGTCCTTCCCCAGTCGAGGCGACCCATTCGTGATATAACCACTCTTAGTTTCAGCGTGGCTCTATCACGCTAATATAAGTGACTTTACAAAAATAAAATTATTAAACATTACAAAAATGTGCATCAATTCTATTGAGAGACCTAGCTTATCGTTAAATGATGACGACATTTCAAAATAAAAGACATTAAGATATCACTTTTTTGTCAGATTATTAAATATAAGATACAGCCGCCATAGCTTAATGATGAGGTTAGTTAAACAATACGCAAACATCTTAAGTTGCAACCCCGTTGGAAACTATGAAATTATTAATTACATCTGAGAAACAAACGAAAATATATTTTTAAAACGTGACGTCCACCAACACGCATTGGGGCAGTACGGCGAACACTGCCTTTCGCTAAAAAAACCCTTACAGTAATAAGAGGGGACTTGTGCCTATCTAACGGACGTATATAGGCTGTATCTTTATGTTTTAATACTATAATTAATTATATAATTATTTAAGTAAGACCATACACTTTTAATTAATAAAAACAATTCTCTGTTGGCAAAAAAAGAAATAAGACTGAATATCAGTTCCACTTCAACAATGCTTAAACAACTTCAAAATTACCTTTACGTACACTAATATACATATATATATATATATATATATATATATACATTTACTTAGCTTCACAACAGTATAAGGGGACGGGGAGTATGCAGAGTCCGAAGAGCAGCGAACTACTCGGACCATTTAGCTAAAAATTGGTGTAATTAATAGAATCAGGCGTTACTTTGCGGAAATTCATTATATAAAAGCTTTTAGAATTTTTTTTATATAATGTAAAATAAAATGATGTGTCTTACCTAGTATGAAGAGCCCCTGAGGATGCCTCGTGTAGAGGCGAAACACGTGTCGTATTGTCGTCAGTGGTGTGTCTTGCCTAGTGTAGTGTTGTTGGGAGTAGTGGTGCTGTGATTAGTGGTGACGGGGACAGTGCACGCAATTGAGGGAGGGCGGGAGGTGCTCTTCATAGTAGGTAAGACACATCATTTTATTTTATAACGCGGATATATGCTGTTCGCGACGGCCTACCGACTTTAAGAAACAAAGTGATGAAAGAATATTGTTTTGTATAAAAAGTGAAATTACAGACGAAATCGAGTAAATAGTATGATAATATAGTTTTACAGTGTGTTTACAACTCTTAATATATTTGTATAGAATATCGTTTTGATAATAGTTAATTTAAACAACTTTAATTGTTTACGAAAAAATCGACCAATCACAGAGCGCCGTATCGTAGAGCTTTCTGGAAATTTAATTAACTGCGCAATAGTTTATACTAAAAATAATGAGAATAATTTTGTGTTCTAAAAGAGTTGTAAATATGGCATTTAGTTAGCATATGGTATATAGATCATGATAGTGAAGAAATAATTTGTATAATTAAACGCATTTGATAATTATAGAAAAATTAAAGAATTAATGGACCCATTTATAATGAAAGTTTGGGACATTTCGTTTAATAACTTTTTAAAATGTAAATATATTGAATAACCTTTATCATATACTGATAAAGGACCAAAATGACGATTTAATGATGTTTAGCATATTAGTGTAAGATTTAACTTTATATAGAAAATATTGCAATTTATGCTAATTACATAGTGAAAATGTTTAAAAATAAAGAGGCAAAACGGGAAATGGCAAGCGGCTCACTATACAGTATAGCCGAAGTCTACCTTATGGGGGCGAAACCCAGTAACGTTGTAGTAGGAAGAACTACCAGTGAGAAGCAGTAGTATCCGGTAGTAGTTGAAGTGACTAGCAGCAGTATATAGTGAATAGTGAAAGTGTGAGCTAGCCGAAAAAAGTGGCAACTGAAAATTCGCAGTTACATATAGTGAAAAGTGTTAGCTAGACGAAAAAAGTGGTAACTGAAAATTCGCAGTTACATATAGTGAAAAGTGTTAGCTAGACGAAAAAAGTGGTAACTGAAAATTCGCAGTTACATATAGTGAAAAGTGTTAGCTAGACGAAAAAAGTGGTAACTGATATTCGCAGTTACATATAGTGGAAGTGATAGCTAATCGCAGAAAGTGGTAACTGATATTCGCAGTTACACAAGTGATAAAATCAACTAGTTTTAGTTGATTAACAGCTGCTAGTCAGTAGTGTTAGAAAACCAGCCACAACCAATAGATATTTTAATACTACCGCACATTTTAATTAAATCTTTTGAAATATATAGTGACCAACCAATAGTGAACAACCGTAGTTGAACAACCGTATTTAACAACCATGGTCAATAAATAATAATTATAAAATTTCGTGACTAATTAATCAGTCGAACCGCTGGCCTCTGGAGGCGATCCGATCAATCGGGATCATCTATCAACGAAATTAAAAACATGTTTTCCGAACTTAAAGAACAACAAGATCATAAGTTTGAATTGTTGAATAACACTCTCACTGCTATAATGACACAAAACCAAGACTTACAAAAATCTCTCGAAGTGTTTACCAACCGTCATGAAGAATTACTACTAAAAATTAATAACCTGGAACAAGAAAATAGCGACTATAAGAAGCGAGTGTCCGCCTTAGAACACAAATTAGATCTCTTTGAAAGGAATACTTGTAGTACTACTATTGAAATCCGCAACTTATACAGACAAAATAATGAAAATAAAGAAGCTCTCACTCATATAATCCAAAAAGTTGGTTCGACACTGGGTATGGAAACTTTAATTCAGGAATCGGAAATCAAAAATATATATCGCTCCAGGTCTGAGGCACTAGTGGTAGACTTCACCACTTCCCTTCGGAAAGAATCCTTAATCTCAAAATACAAAATATATAATAAGATAAAACGCGATAGCAAGTAGCCACAATTAAATTCAGATCACATGAACCTACCGGGTTCATCGCGTCCTATATATATTTCTGAGTATTTAACAAGTAAAGGAAGAAGAATATTCTACCTCGCACGGCAAAATGTTAAAAGCAAAAAGCTTGCTGCAGCCTGGACAAGACATGGGAAGGTTTTTGTGAAGAAGGAGGAGGGAGCAGCGCCAATACTTATCGAAGAAGAAAGTGATTTACATAAACTTATCATTTGACTAGACATACTGGGTTACAGCGATCGTTGTTTTGTTTTATTGTTTCAGTTTTTCTTTACCTTGTTATTAGATATTCATGTTAAATTCCTTTATTTTAATACTTTTTACTCCCACAAGATTTGCAGACACTCACACACAAAGTCACTACTTACACAGCAGATACTCATCACACTCTATACTCATTACACGTTACACAAACGAACTATATCGTCGAATAACAGAAGTACTCTAATTATAAAAAAGTGTCGCATTACTCTTTGTTCAGCTACATGTATCCTACCAGATCATAAAGTTAAGTGTATAATTTTAAGGTCACGAGTAAATTTCCGTGACTGTCATTCTACATATTATACAATATCAGACACTTTCAAATATGCAAAATATTGAAATTCTAAATTCAGATCTGGATACTTTACAGGTTGCTGAGGCAATCGTATGCGACATTGACAATATTAAACAACGTATTAAAAACAATAATTGCACATTAAACCTTTTTTCACAAAACATCCGTAGTATTAACCGTAATATGCCTAATTTAACAACATTCTTGCAAAGATCCGAAATATCCTGGGATGTACTAGTACTTTCTGAATGCTGGCTACAATCGGCTAAGTCCATACCCAATCTAGACAACTACAATTATATTACAACAACTACCCATATGACCCAGAATGAGGGAGTGGTCATATATTATAATAAACACTTAAAAGTATCTTTTGAAGAACCCCAAATCAGCGACGCCAATTGTCTACTACTACGTCTCAACTCCGAAACCTGTATTATTGGCATATATAGACCGCCTAGCCAATCTAATACCAACAATTTTATATATGCTATTGACTCCCTCCTGTCCAAACTTAAGAGCTATAAAAACATAATTTTATGTGGCGATATCAATATCGATATAGTCCCGAATAGCTCTGATAAACGCTCTCACGACTACCTAAATGTATTGGCGAGTCATAGCATGCTCCCAGGTCACACCAAACCTACACATGGTAAAACATGCCTAGACCATTCCATAATTAAAACTAAATTGCCTGTCACTTGTTTCATTTTAGAATCATCAATTACTGACCACGAAAGTGTAGCCATAAGCATTACTCAAACTACTTGCCCAGAGTACTTAAATAAATTATGCTATCGCATTGATTTTCTGGAATTAGATAAAGAAATACAAAAAATTGAATACCAAATTATTATTGAGTGCTTGGATGCAAACCTAGCAACAGACTTACTTATGAAATATTTAACCACATCCATAACAGATAACACCACTCTGGTTAAAACTCCCAAAAGAAAACTTATCAAAAAACCATGGGTCACCAAAGGTTTACTGCAGTGTATGAAAAATAGGGACAAACTCTATAAGAAATTGAAAAAGGACCCTGGAAATGAAGTAATAAAACTAACCTACAAACGCTACCGGAACTACTGTAACTCTATCTTAAAAAAGGCAAAAAAAGACTATGAGAAACAAGAGATTGAAAAGGCGAAAAATAATAAAAAGAAGCTGTGGGAAGCCATTAAAAAAATAAGCGGATCAAATAAGCTAGTAGACCACTCATCCTGTCTTCTCTCTCCAGAAAGTCCAAAAAAAAGTATTAATGATATTAACTACTTCTTTGCTAATATAGGAAGGAATCTGGCTGAAGATATCATAAAATCCAGACATAAAATATCTACCGAACCTGAAGTCGTATATCCATCCCCCACCAACTCCTTTGTCATGCTACCAACGGACGAGAATGAAATTTTCCAGCTGATTCAGGGTTTAAGAGACAATTGTGCAGTAGGGCTTGATCAGATCTCTAGTGTAATACTTAAGCGATATATACATATTCTTACCCCCCCTATTACACATATTTGTAACCTGGCTTTGTCTACAGGAATCTTTCCCTCAGCTTTCAAAACAGCGCTCATTAAACCTATTCACAAAAGTGGTGAGAAGGACTGTGTCAATAACTATAGGCCAATATCCATCTTACCCACACTGTCCAAAATCTTAGAGCGCTTAATAAATAAACGTTTAATCAATTTTCTAGAGGGTAATAATCTCCTTTCACCAGCGCAATTCGGATTTCGGCAAGAAAAGTCAACAAATAACGCGGTACACGAGCTTGTTAACTCAATTATAACCAACTTGGATGAAAGAAGAAAATGCTTAACTATATTCCTCGATCTAGCGAAGGCATTTGACACA
>JAVANC010000013.1:6906107-6961107 GCA_033319125.1 Parnassius glacialis
GGCCTTTACTAATTGTTCTACGTCTTTATCGATACGATACCTGGATAACCCTCCTATGCAGCATCTAATACACTCTTGAAGAGTTGCTGTGGTATTACAATTTTATTTCCATAAAGTAGAATGCTATCGTGGAAACAACTCGTTTTCAAAAAATTTGTAACTCTTAATTGAAGCGTCCCAGTCGTTCTGATAGACACCTTTTTCACTTTGTAAATCTCTTGGTCTTTTTCTGAATATGCTACAATGGTACTCATTGGTATAGCAACTGGTCTAGAATTTTCCACTATTTGGTACACATGCTGGTCTTTTCCTTTTGGTGGGTTATCAGGATAGTTACATGATCGTGACAAGGGATCAGCTATATTTGTTTTCCTGGCTTGTATACAACCTTGAATGAATAAGACTATAGCCTCAGTACCCATCGTTCAATCCTCGCACATGGTTTTGACTTAGAGAACAATATCTCTAGCGGCTTGTGGTCAGTGACTAAATCAAAAGGCTTTCCAAATAAAAAAAATATTAATGTTCGACCCCCCAAACTAATGCTAGTGCCTCTTTTTCCGTTTGGCTATACCTGCGCTCGCAGTCTGTCAAAGTTCGATTACCATAGGCAATAATTCTAAGGACATTTGTATCAATTTGTACAAGGACAGCACCAAGTCCGACAGGGCTAGAATCTGCTATCACCTGTCTTGCATCTCTGACGTCATAATACCCTAAAATCTGTATTTCCGTGAGCATCCGTTTGAGTTTTTTGGAATGCTTTATCTTGTTCCCCAGACCATTGTTTTTCCAAGTTCTTCCTTTTGCTCATCTTCTGTCTTTGCAGGTGCTTCAGAAGTTCTGTCATGGCGGCCAAGTTAGGTATCCATTTGTTTATGTAGTTTAAGAGTCCTAAAAAACTTTGGAGTTCTTCTATGGTCTTTGGGACCCTAAATTTCATAATGCTCTCAACATACTTGTTGAAGGGTTTACTCCTTCATGTGTAAGCCTGTGTCCCAGAAAATTCACATCCTGCGTTGCATTGATTGCTATTCAGCATGGCATTGTTTTTACTAAGTACCTGTAGAACTTTCTTTAGTCATGCGCCATGTTCTTCTTCACTGTTTCCGAATACCAGGATATCACCAATAAAATTGACGACCCCTTCACAGTTTATCAGCATCCTTTCAATGATCTTCTGAAAAATCTCGGAAGCACAGGTAATTCCAAGCATTATTCTTTTATATCTACAGGGTATTTTTGGAACGCTCCCGAAAACTAAGACAGGCGACAGCACCAAGTATACCTTTGATCATGGGTCACAAATAAATTTGATCCTGATGAAAAAAAAATCATATTTTTACAACGTTTTATTAGATTTATTCACGCGCCATCATGTTAGTACAGCTAAATGAAACGATAATTTCATTAAAAAAATCATGAAAATACTGAAACCTAAAACCAGCAGTGGAATAACTGAATTCATATCAGCTGATTAAAGGTCAATGTACGCGCGAACGCAAATTCGCGCGGTCCGCAACTAGCGGGCTATACCACAATACCTAATAATTTACAACACTTGTCTAAATACCTAACTTATCTACTTAACATACTATTTTGCCACTGTACTTGTCTCCACGTAGCCATTTTAATCCGAATTTACAGGTTAAATAACCCAAATAACTGGTTCGATTTCCCGCTAATAACAAAATACATAAATGAAATGTAACCAAGGTTAAAGTCATGCGTTTTTATTCATCGTGTAGGTATGTTTATTATGTATTCAGTTATGTATGTATTCAGATTAGTTCAGTACTAAGTTATTTAAAAGAATTAGTTATGAAACAGCTTACCGCTCTAAATCCTCCGTGGTCTTATGAGATGCGGCTCAAATTGTGCTCCATTCATTTCAAGGCAGATTTGGGCTCGGTGTTGCGTCTCCTCATGGAGGCGGGGCATCATCGTGTGATCTTCGACACAGTCCGTACGTAGTTTGTCGAAAACATCCACGATCCTTTTGTAGTTTCGTCAGCACTATCACACTCACGATTAAAAACCCTTTCTTTCACATACCCCACAGAAAGAAGTCTAACGGGGTCAGATCTGGTGCGCGAGGTGGCCAAGCGTGTGGTCCTAGTCCGCCAAATCCAGCGATCATCAAATAGCTCATTGAGGCGCTCACCATTATACTGGAACCATGTGCGGCGATATTCAGCCAAAGATAGGTCGTCTAAAATGTCTGTCAACTGTTCTTTTATAAAGTTTAGGTATCGCTGTCCGTTTAGTCGCTGTGGCAGAAACACTGGTCCCAGTATGCGATCCTTAAATAAACCTGCCCTGTACGTTAACCGACCATCGGGTTTGGTGCCCGGTTTGTCGAACAGCGTGCGGGTTAACCTCTGAATACACGTGTGTATTTCTTCGGTTCCACAGGCCGTTTCTGGTAAATGTCGACTCATCCGTTCAGATAATGTGCTCAATGGAACCAGCCACACGTTGTTGCTGGTATAATAACCAACGGCAGAAAACTCGTCGGCGGTCGTGATCGCCGGGAACTAAAGTTTGCACTTTGTGCAATTTGTATGGGCGCATTCGGTTACGCTTCAACACTTTGTGCACTGCACAGTATGACACACTTGTTCCATCCCGACGTCTTAACAATTTATTTAGCGATACTTCGTGTACCTAGGTTCGGATACATAACATGTTGTCGTATTCACAATCACTATAAACGTACGCGTTAAGCATTATTAAAACAAAAAACGTAACAACAAGTAACAAAATCAACACGGAACTGTTTCAAAAACTACAATTAAACTGAAACCTACTGCGTCACAGCGTGATGCGACACGAGCCGGGCGGGTTACATTATTTCGCACCGAGCTAGCAGGTCGAGTGGAGGGAGGTTACAGTCGCGTTCTAAAGTACTACATGGTATTGGGATATTGTTTTGTAATATTATAGTAAGTATTTAATTGTTTTATTGTAGAATCATAATAGGTGCCTTACTTGGAATTAAAAATGGATAATGTTTACTTGAGCATTATTTGTTATTTATATCGTAAAATATAAAGTAGTTTGTAACAAGAAAACTTAAGGTAAGGGTGGCACGCCGTCCATTATGTCGTCTTGGGTCACATGGAAGCCAGATGTTGAAGGTGTGTTGGTGTTACTGGATGCTACTTCATCATCACTTTCATCTTCGCTTGAGCTTCCGTCATCAGGTCGATCACATGGTAATTTTTTCGGTATTCTTCCTCAACACTTTTAAATTTACTGCACAATTGTCCCCATTCACCTTCTCCTATCATATTTACCTTTTCGTTCACTAGTTTAGTGATAAAACAATAGATATAAATAATTTTTCTTTCCTTCCTTTTTAAAACATCGTCGCGAGTCGCAAAGTAAGCTGTGTATGCGACTGTATTTTTGGAGCGAAGAAAGCGCGGGAACCAATAGCATGCAGGCACAGTTATACTGGCGGATTGTTCCCCCGTCGCGCCCCCTTCGTACCAATATGTGATAAATCGCTGTGCCCAAGTTCAAGGCCAGCGTTCTTTTTTCACCGTTCGCGCGTACATTAACCTCCATTAGTCAGGTGATATCAATTCAGTTTTCACTGCTGGTTTTATGTTTCAGTATTTTCATGATTTTTTTTATGTAATTATCGTTTCATTTAGCTGTACTAACATGATGGCGCGTGAATAACGCTAATAAAACGTTGTAAAAATATGATTTTTTTTTCATCAGGATCAAATTTATTTGTGACCCATGATCAAAGGCATACTTGGTGCTGTCGCCTGTCTTAGTTTTCGGGAGCGTTCCAAAAATACCCTTTTTTTTTTTTTTTTTTGCGGATGGAAAATCATCAAATGACGCCTTTCGCTCTGGGTGGAGCGGAAGGGAGTGTCAGACTTTTACTGACTAAAAACCATCCGTGTTCCTTCAGTGCCCTTACGTTCCGGAGCCGCGGTATCTCTTTCGAACAGCCCGCAGCCCCGGCAGGCGTCGGCCCTTGCGGGCCAATTCACGATGCTGACAGCTCTTTGAGGCGCGCGTGGAACAAAACGCGCCGTCGACACGGTCTGTCGTCGTTAGACGGACGGACAGCGAGCTACCCATTGCTCGCCATCCACAGGCCCGCGCCTACGGTGGCCGGGGGCCACGACGTAGCCCCCGACGCCCGGGGCGTCTCCCGCGGCGGCCGGGAAGGAAAGCTGCTGCTCTCTCCTTCTCCCGCTCCGCCACCTCCTTCGCTAGCATCACTGCTTCGCAGAAGGTGGTGACGGCATCCCATTCCGTCTCGCTCCGGACCATGGCTTCGACCAGGGCCGGACGCGAGAGGTCGCCGCCGCCTATCGCCGCTACGAGGACACGGCGGTGCTCCGCCCAAGCAGGGCACACCTCCACGGTGTGCTCCACCGTGTCCTCCGGTCGCTCCTCGCAGTGGGAGCACCCGGGCGTTTCCTCCCGCCCGATTCGGTGCAGGAACCTCCCGAACACACCGTGTCCGGTGAGGACCTGCGTCAGGCGGAAGGTGAGGACGCCGTGGCGTCTCTCAAGCCACTCCTCAAAGAGGGGTCTTATCGCCGCTATAGTGGCGTGCCCAGCACGGGGTTGCGACAGTCGCTCTCTCCATGTCGCCATGAGATCATGCCGGAAGTCTGTCCGCTGCGCGACAACTTGCCGCGGCAGCGGGGTTTCCCCCCGGCATAGTGCCTCCGCGCGCCATTCGTGCAGGCGCGCGAGGACTATCGCCTCCAGATCCCATGGCGGCAATCCGGCAAGGAGGCTCGCCGCCTCGCGGGAGATCGTGCGGTAGCCGCGAACCATCTTTACGGCAACCACCCTTTGGGGCGCGTTTAGGTGGTGGACGGCAAGCCGCGCCAAACCACGCGCCCACACCGGGGCCCCGTAAAGGGCCATGGACCTCACGATCCCCGCGTAGAGCCTCCGGCAGGAGGCGTTTGGCCCCCCCAGGTTCGGCAGGAGCCGCCTGAAGGCAGCCCCGGTCCGTTCCAGTTTGGGAGCCAAACGTCGGAAGTGCTCAACGAAGTTCCATCGGCCGTCGAGGACGAGTCCTAGGTACTTCAACGTCGACTCGACGCCGATGGATACCCCTCCTACCATCACTGAGGATCCCGGTGGTGGCCTGTTCCGAGGACCATGGAAGTGCATGGCCTCGGACTTGTGCAGAGCCACCTCGAGACCCAGTTGCCGGATCCTCTCAACGACTATCGCAACCTCGCGTGTCATAGTTTCCGCCGCCGCCTCGTACGACCCCCCTTGTGCCAGTACCAGCGTGTCGTCAGCGTAGCAAACTACGCTGACGCCGGTAGGGAGGTCGGCGCGCAGCACCCAGTCGTAACCGATGTTCCACAGGGGCGGCCCCAGAACCGAACCCTGTGGGACACCGCACGACATCTCTCGCCGGTTCCACTCACCGTTTCGACCGGGGTAGATGACGGCCCTGTCCGTCAGATAGTCCCCGACTATACGACGGAGATAGGTCGGCACCCGGTGATACCGGAGTGCCTCCCTAATGCAGCTCCAGGGCATGGAGTTGAAGGCGTTGGCGATGTCGAGAGACACCGCCAAGACAACCCCCCCCCCCTGGCCACTGCATCCCCCGTCGTGAGGGCTCTCACGCGCATGATGGCGTCCACCGTAGAGCGCCTCTTGCGGAAACCAAACTGGTTTTCCGCAAGATCCGGCCCCGTCCCCGCAAGGTGCTCGGCGAGGCGGTTTGCAATTACTCTTTCAAAGAGCTTGCCCACCTCGTCGAGCAGCACCACGGGCCGGTATGCGGACGGAGAGTCCGCAGGGCGCCCCGGCTTCCGAATGAGGACCAGCTTCCCCGTCTTCCAACGAAGCGGGAATTGGCCTCTCTCCAAGCATGCGCTTAGGAGCCCCTCCAGTCGGGGCCCGAGAGCCTCCGAGGCCAGGACCCAGGCTTTGCCAGGCAAGTCATCGGGTCCTGGGGCGGTATTCCTGGCCTTGAGCCTACGTACCGCCACTCTCAGGTCTACCCCGGTCCCTTCCGGGATGTCGTCGTCGTCGTCCTGGTGGTCCGCTTCCGGCACCGCAGGTGGCGGAGCCATAGGCGGGGGCGGATGTTCCCCGCGCTCAGGGAACAGAGCGCTCACCACATCCTCCACGAGCTGAGGCCGGAGACTCTGCGTCAGCGGGGGGGCCCAGGTGCGGAGTTTATCCCGCACCATCTTGTAAGGGCGCCCCCACGGATCTCTATCGAGAGTCTCCAGCATCTCCTCACGGGCCCGATCCCGGGCCCGCAGGACAGCCTCCCGGAGGGCGGTCTTCGCCGCTCTGTATCCCTCGTACAGCTCCGCCTCAATGGCTGCCGCATTCGGTGGACGAATGCGGAGCCTGCGATGCCTGGCGTACAGGTGCCGCGCGGCGACACACGCCTCGCGCAGAGACGTCAGCTCAAGCGACCACCAATACACCTGACGCCGGGCGCATCCTGGCCGGACGCGGCCAGGATGCATTATTGCATGCATTATTTTACCAACAGACGGGTGGGCATCTTTGTTGGCGAATGTGTTGAATGGAAACGCTCAACCATGGGCTGCCCGCAGGGATCGGTCCTAGGACCGACCCTATGGAATCTACTGCTGGATGATTTGTTGAGGCTGCCATTCCCCGCCAATGCGAAGATGATTGCGTATGCAGATGACGTAACGCTCTTGATTGAGGCGAAATCTAGGGCTGATATAGAAGCTACGGCTAAGTCTGCACTGGAGTTGGTTGAGTCCTGGGGGGAAAGGAACCGTCTCTCCTTTTCCTCCGCAAAGTCATGTACAATGACTCTTAAGGGCAGATTTTTGCGACCACCTGTAATAAGGATGGGAAGCGACTCTATAAAAAGCGTAGAGTCGACTAAGGTATTGGGCGTTACGCTAGATAATAGTCAGTCCTTCATTAGGCATGCGAAGGACATGGGAGACCGGGCCGGGAGATGCTTTGGTAAGATGTCGCGGGTGTCGGCGTCCTCCTGGGGCATTCGTTACCCGGCCCTTCGCGTTTTGTATAACGGAACATTTGTTCCTATAGTAACTTATGCAGCGGCTGTCTGGGTCAATCGAGCAGGGAATTACACGGTGCGTACGTCACTGCTCAGATCACAGAGATCCTCACTTGTTTTGTTGACTAAGAGCTACAGGACGATCAGCACTGCGGCGCTTCCGGTGTTAGCCGGCGTCCTTCCGGCTGACCTGGAGGTGACGCGTGCTGGTAGGATTGATCTTGCACGTACGGAAGCGAGAAATGGGGAGTTGAGCAGGCGTAAGCGCGAGATTTGGGCGGATGTCATGAATGTATGGCAAGAGAGATGGAAGAATGAGACGAATGGTAGGGAATTATTCTGCTTCTTCCCGGACGTGTCGGCGCGGCTCAATGCAAATTGGGTCGTGCCGGATTATCAAGTCTCGCAGATACTCAGTGGGCATGGATGTTTTCGAAAGAGACTGCATGATATGAAATTGGTTGAATCTGGTATGTGTGATTGCGGTGTTGCCTATGAGGATAGGCATCACGTGCTGTGGGAGTGCGAGTTGTATGATGACCTGAGATGTAAGATGATGGACGGAATAGTACGCAGAGGGGTGGGTCCGGTTTACTACCCGGATCTCGTGGACGGTAAGGAGAGCTTTGGCCGGCTGCGGGAGTTTGCGCATGGTTGGCATGCGCGGAGGAGTGCGATGGAGAGGAATCAAGGATGGATTCTGCCCGGAACCGAAGGCGTTGTGTGTTCGTCCAGCCCAGAAAGGGAGAGTGACACTACGGGACAAGGAGAAGAATAAATAACTTGTAGAGAGTCAAGAAAGTGCACGCGGGAAAGAGCCCTGAGCAAGTACCACGTGCACCTCTCGAGATTCGGCCCGTATAACCGTAAGGTTGGTGGGGCCATGGGAGGTGGAGGGTGGCCGGACGCGGGGCATTGCCACGTCACATATCTCGGACATGGCCTCCTGGAACCACCCTGCCTCATCATTGACGTCGGCAGGCCTGTCCGGTGATGACACCCAGGCCTGCACGATCGAGGCTTCCAGGAGGAGCTCCCGGTCCAGCTGCTTCAGCGCCCAACGCGGACCACTCGGGGCCTGTAAGACTGGCGCGCTCGAGGGCTGGGTGGAGACGTCAAACCGGATGTACCGGTGGTCGGAGTAGGTCTCCACCCCCTCCATGACACGCCAGTCAATGGCACGCGGCGACAGAGCGGGGCTAGCGAACGAAATGTCCACCACCGAATCGCCCCGCATCCGCACACACGTGGGGACAGAACCCCGATTTAGGACGACCAGGCCTGTCTCCAGAGCCCAGTCTTCCACCATCCTACCCCGCACATCTGTACGACGAGAACCCCAAGCCAAATTCTTGGCATTGAAGTCCCCGAGGACAAGTACGGGGAGGGGATAACTTCCGACGACGACTGCTCTCAGCTCTGCAAGAGAGTTGTGAAACTCGGCGAGAGATCGGTTCGGGGAGAAGTACACCCCCACAACGACGAACTCCCCGAACCGTGCTGCTACGCACCCCTGACCCCTCCTGACACCTTCAAGGGTCGGGGTACCGGCGGCGGCTGAAGAAATGATGGCCACTGAGCCGTTAAGGTCCGCCACCCAGTCCTCCCTAGGCCAGACAAAATACGGCTCAGCGACCACAGCGATGTTAATCGACCACTGCGCCATGCTCTGGAGCAACAGATCCTGAGCGCAGGCGCAGTGGTTGATATTCGCCTGGAGGAAGCTTAATGGGGCCGTTATAGGCATTCCATTTCAGCTTCCTCCACGGGGCGCCTCTCTGCGGGCGTCGGTGTCGCGGCGGCGGCGGCAGCGACAGTGACAGCGGCGGCGGCGGCAGTCGCGACTGCGGCGGTGGCCACAGAGGCGGTGGCGGCGGAGGGCCCTCCCCTACCCGCGGCCTTGGCCTTGGCGGGTGGCACGCAGGCCTTGCTTCCGGCCCGGTGATCGGCTGGCTTGCCGGCCGCCGCACATGCATCACAGTGCGGCGTGGCGCAGCAGGTCGCCGATATGTGTCCGGGCTGACAGCAGCGGAAGCAAAGGCCACTGCGGTCAACCTCCGAGGCGCATTTCACAGATACGTGGTGCCCCACGAGACAGCGGTAGCACCTCAGAGGTCTGGGCTCCAGCAGCTTAACCTGCGCTGAGACCCAGCCCACCAGAAGCCTTCGGCCCTCCACTATGGTTTTGCCCGCCGTAACAGGGCAGCACACCGTGGCGGCATGCATACCCTGTTGGTCCGGGCGTATGGCGCCTGACCTGACCTGGTCAGTAGTGCACCCCCCGGACCTGGCGACGGCGGCCACCAACTCCTCCTCCGATACCGAGTCGTCCAGACCCATGATGCGCAGGTCTGCGCATCTGACGGGCCTGGACACTCGGGCCTCGTCCGCGTCCAGGGACGCTCTGAGCTTCGCAGCCAGAGCGTCCGCGGTCGCGCCACTGGATTCCCCGGGGATCTCCAGCATACGGGCCCCCGTCTGGGTGACTTTGAGCCGGAGGCCCCCGGTGATCCCGAGCTCCCCGAGATCGACCGCCTCTTTCGCCTTCGCGAGCAGATCGCGGTAGGTAACGCCCTTCTTTTCCGCGTCCGGCTGTAGTGTAATCACTACAGCTGCGGTCTTCGGGGCGCGGAGCCTAGCCGCGATCTTGCGCGCCCTGAACTGGCACTGCCGCTCCTGCTCTTTGGCCTTTTTGGCTGCCTTCTTCCCCTTATTTTTGTCCCCGACCACCTGCCAACCGGCTTCAGCCGCGGGAGGTGTAGGGAGCTGAGGGGGCGGTGGCGGCGGCGGCAGCTGGCTTGCCGCTGGCGCTGGCACATTCGCCGCAGGCACTGGGGCTGGCGCAGCCACCACCTGTGCTGCCGCTTTGCCCTTTTTTTTTGCCTTCGCCTTGCCTCTCTTTCCCGTTGCCGGCTTAGCCGGAGCCGGTTCAGCCGGTACCGGGTTTGCCGGAGCCGGCTTTTCAGGGGGAGGAGGGGCAACTGCAGCCCCGCCCGAAGGCTGGCTGGACGGCCCCGGCCTGGATGCGGCAGCTGTGGCCGCCGCGTACGAGACCGTTGCCGGCCTCGCCGCCGTCTTGTTTGCCCCTAGGGGGGGGGCGCAGGACGATGCCCTCCAGCACGGAGAACCGGTGCTGGAAGGCAGCCAGCTCCTGCCGGACCAGGTTCAGAACCTGGTTCTCCACCGGCACGGGCTGGCTTGGGCGCTGCGTCTGGGGCGCCGCGCGAGAGGCAGGCTCACGTAGACTGGCCAGGTCTGCGCGGAGCTTCTCGTTCTCCTTCTGGAGAGTCTCCATGGCGGAAGTCAGGCGGGCCACGTCCGCCCGCAGCTCCGCTACCTCGTTTGCATTAGGCTCGGCCCCAACAAAGTTGGCCTCCGCAGCCGCCATGATGGAGGCGGAGGCCGCGGGAATGGCCTTTAACTTTGAGGAGGCCTTTTGCTTGTGGACCACGACCTTGATCGCGGCCTCCACCTCCTTTACAAATCTGGCCTTACGCTCCACCTCGGAGCCGCCAGTCGCATCCGTCTCTTCGCCTGATACCCGAGCCGTATCGCCCGGGTGGCGCCCCTCCTCGGCATGCTTTGCCGCTTGTTCGGCCCTCTGATTGTCAGAGGGCCCCCTCTCCTTGCCTCTCAGCCCGCCCCGCCTGTTGGTGGGGATTTTCCGGGCCGAAGCCTCCTCTTCACCGGCTGACGACCCCTGGTCGCCATCCCGCCTGGACCGCTTGCGGAAGAAGAACTTACTAGTCTCCGCGGTCCCAGGCTCCACGCGTCGGGAGCTCTCTGAGCCTCCCACGCTGCTCGATGCGGCGTCGGACTCTGTCCCCGCATCGTTCCTCCTCTCCTCTACGTTGCCGTTGCCGGCGGTTTTGGTTTTTTGATTTTCTTTTTCTTTATTTTCCATATTTGTACCCACGAGTATGGGAGTAATTAAAAGTCCACCTTGGCAGTGACCCCTTACCAAGGTAAGCAGATTTAGAGGATTTATTACTCGCCAGGGGGTCTGCAGGTACCCTGGCGAGGAGCGCACTATCGACTGATTTGTTCATAGAACCCCGTCAGCCATCCATCCCCTCGCGGTGCGTCGCCGCTTGAGATTCGGGGTAACTTTTTATAGAGGTTTTCTCCCTCGCGGTCCGGGCGGTTAAGCCAAGACCCTCGGTCCCAATCAAAGCCGCGAGACATGATCCACGACACTTCGATACTGGGATTACGAGACCGGCGGTGACAGCAAAGGATGAATCCTTCACTGTCTGCCCGGAGGCAGGGTAAGTGCACACCGAGCCCGCCCTCACTCCTCTGCTATGCCCTCTGCTGATCAGAGGGTCACGCAGTCGAACGCGCCGTTGGTCCGGGACGGACCCCACCCATGTCAGAATAATTAGCCGCGGCAGTAACCTTCCCCAAGGAGTAAGAATTTCTTCTCATTTCTCGAGGAAGATTACTGCCGCGCCCAGGGTGCACCGGCCCAGTAGCTGCTCTTCCCTCCAGACGTATCGAGAGGGACCCGCAACTACCAAGCACACGTGGAGGACTTCTGACTTCGCACCCCTCCAAAAATACCCTGTATATAATCTTTTGGGGGTTATAAAAGTCGTTATGTGTCTGGATTCAGAGTGAATTTCCGCTTGATGGAAGGCATTGTTTTATGTCTAATTTGTTAAAATATTTAGCTTTCTTCATTTTAGGCAAATATGGTCCATAGTAGGCAGGGGGTGGTTTTCTCGCAATATAGCGGCGTTCGTACATCTCATATCTACGCACAAACGTAATTCACCATTTTCTTTTATGATTGGAACATTGGTGAAACCCATTTAGACGGGCCTTGCACTTCTTCAATTATATCACTGTTTAGTGATTCCTTAATTTTGATTGCAACCTTCTCTTTAATGGGGATCGGTACTCTCCACTTGATTTATCCCGACACCAAGTTTTAAGACACCTAGACGGACTGCTGTGTTCTTACCCAACAGGTCTCTAGTACCCCCCGAAATCACGTAAATGGTTGTATGTTCCTTTCGTCCACCGACTTCGAGTATAGTTTCAAATGAACCCTCTATTGCCAAAGGAGAGTTACTACTATATGCTAATACTGTCTTGTCTGGTCTAAGACATTTGATTAAAAACATATACTTTTTTGCTTGTTAACTCTTCCCACGTTTTGTAAGAATTACACTTTTCCGCAATTTGATCTATGAGATGATCATCTTGCTTTTCGAATGCACACTTTTCGGCCTGTTGACGCAATCTTATCAAAAACTTCTCAAATTTTTCTCCTTTTTCCTGTTTTAGCAATAGAAAAACATGCCGCTCATAAACTTTGCTCCGTTTAGGTTGAAAATTCTCGTAGAGTTTTTTTATGGCTACTTTAAATACATCAACGGTCTCTGATGACTCGACACTGGCACCCGGTAAATTGTAGAATATTTTTTGTAACACAGAGCCACCAAAATGCAATAGCATAGCTCGTTTATTGAGTGCTGATATAACTTCAGCTGCGTCCAGATAGATTAGACCTTTTCCATTTTTCACACCTTATAGCCAGAGATGTGCTATCACATTAAAACTGATAGCGGTATTATTATTATTATTATTTTAGGGGCAAACTGAAACAGTTTCTTATATTTTTATTTCCAATTTAATGCTGGTATTTTAATACCCAAAGTCCAATTTAATGGTAGTAACTTAGTAGCCAAAGTCCAATTTAATGGTAGTATCTTAGTACCCAAAGTTCAATTTAATGGTGGTATCTTAATACCCAACTTCCAATTTAATGGTGGTATCTTAATACCCAACTTCCTATTTAATGGTGGTATCTTAATACCCGACTTCCAATTTAATGGTGGTATCTTAATACCCAACTTCCAATTTAATGGTGGTATCTTAATACCCAACTTCCAATTTAATGGTGGTATCTTAATACCCAACTTCCAATTTAATGGTGGTATTTTAATACCCAACTTCCAATTTAATGGTGGTATTTAATACCCAACTGCCAATTTAATGGTAGTATCTTAATACCCAACTTCCAATTTAATGGTGGTATCTTAATACCCAACTTCCAATTTAATGGTGGTATCTTAATAACCAACTACCAATTTAATGGTGGTATCTTAATACCCAACTTCCAATTTAATGGTGGTATCTTAATACCCAACTTCCAATTTAATGGTGGTATCTTAATACCCAACTTCCAATTTAATGGTGGTATCTTAATACCCAACTCAATTTAATGATGGTATCTTAGTACCCAACTCAATTTAATGATGGTATCTTAGTACCCAACGCAATTTAATGATGGTATCTTAGTACCCAACTCAATTTAATGATGGTATCTTAGTACCCAACTCAATTTAATAATGGTATCTTAGTACCAAACATCAATTTAATGGTTGGTATCTTAATACCCAAACTCAATTTCTTGATAGTAATATGTTCCATAACACTCGCCCTTCTCTTTCGGTTTATTTGTTATACCGACTACTTCCATTGCTGTGCTATTGGTGGTGGTTGGTGAATTCAATACCGATAATGTGCATTTACAGTATTACTAGTTACCTACTATGCAATTTACAGAAGTCGTGAAGTGTCCACGATTTTTTGTAAGACATATATGTCCTGAAAGCGGTAAAATAGTATTTTCATTAAAGGCGATAAATATCACACCTACATGTAAAATGCCACTAAAATTTAGCTAACGACATTGTATTTCGGTTCGAGTCGAGAGGAGTGATTAGTTACATCTACTATTTTTCCATCAAAAATATTTTTAAATAAAAGTTGTGCTAATAGACATATGTTAAAATAAATCATTATTTTATCATTGCTACAGAAACAGAAACTTTTTTTATTCAATATAGGTTATAAATAATACTTATTGAAAGTCACTCTTTTGTATAATTACCACTGGTTCGAAAAAAACTCTGTCCTGGGAAGAACCAGCAAGAAACCCAGCGGGACTTTTTTTTTTAAATAACAGCTTACAATCATGTATGTTACACAAATTAACAACACTACAAATTAAAAATAGCTTGGGAGCGATCACCTCACTTCCAGGGGCTATTATCATCTATAAATTCTTTAATATTATAATAATAAATAAGTTTAATACATAAAGAAAATAAATTTTGCACACCATAAGCGTGGTCATATGCGAACATATAATTTATAGAAATTATTAAAATGATCATAACAGGGTTAAAACAATAAATCATTATTAATAATCCACGGTTTTTTTTCCGCGGGTACTCTAGGAATTAATTTACAATTGCAATGCCAATAGTTGCACATTGCTAACCTATTTTTGATTATATCTTTATACTAAATAGCTACTTATCTTTTTCCTCGTCGCCACTTGTATTGTCTGCTATCTTCTCTAATCACTGTAGTGTAACACAGGCTCGGCACGCTAACTAAACACGTCCACTCTCGCCCGAGGCTCTCGTGTAACTGACGCGGTGCGCTCGAGACTGTGACATATATAAATGTATGTTTGTGTATTTGTGCAAACACTACAGATATGATTGGTGAATGTAATAAAATGTAGGCTAGTTTTTGAAACAGCATAAGTTGGTATAATCTCCCAGGTAACACTGATTCTAAAAGTTGACTTATCAGTGATTCTTAATTATATTTAAGTATTGTTTTTCATTAAGGTGCTTTTTGGAGAAGTCCTTTTGAATCAATTTTATGTTAAAAAACTTTTTCATGTTGTTTGTAAGTTAATGAGAATAATTTTGTGCCAAATAACAACATAATTATAAACATTATAATTTTTGATCTTGTAGTGTTATACTACTTACATATCATTTTACATTATTTTTCCATTTTGTTTTTGATTTTCTGCATTCACATTTTGCATCACTTTTCACGCTATCAGTTATACTACTAACATATAATTTTACACTATTTTTCCATTCTGTTTTTGATTTTCTGCATTTATATTTTGCATCACCTTTATTTCCATAGGATCCTGTAACGTTTTTACACAATCACAAATCATTTTCACTTGGTATTTTCACACTATCAGCACCTTTTAAAATCGCTGTCAATGGAGTCTTACCTTTTTCGGTCTTTTATTGAGTTCTCCGTAACTCTGCAATTTAAGGCTTCGTGCGCGCTGCCGCGCATTAGTTTTTCCTATATGAATAATATCTAATTTCTTACTTAAATGTAATGGTTTTTCAATTATAAGCCTGAAATCAAAAATTGTTAGATTTGACAACCATTATTTATATGGTTGTTATGGTAACTTTTATTCAAATTCGTCACTGGTCTGATGTTCTTAGTTTAATATTTCCTCATAAATACTCTTTGGCTCTAGGTCATATACAATAAATTTCCTTTTAATTTAAATAATTTCTCGTTCTCTCTAAAAAGTTATAAAAGCCGAACAATTGGAGAATACAAGAAGTCTCGCTTCAGTTCTCAAACGAGAAGCATCTACTAAAGGCCTTATCCCGGGGCCGCATTGCCCCGGGATCCTGCAAGCCTCCATCTACATCCGAAGTCGTCGGCAGTCTACTTCAAGCGCGGGGCCACACTACTCCGGGCGCTACGACTGCTTGCTCCAGGCGCTGAGTGCACCTACTGCCCGCGCTACCTTTGGGCGCTACGACTGCTTGCTCCAGGCGCCGAGTGCACCTACTGTCCGCGCTACCTTTGGGCGCTGCGACTGCTTGCTCCAAGCGCTGAGCGCACCTACCCCAGGCGCTACGTGCGCCGGCTCCGGACGCTGCGTGTGCCCAGTCCAGGCGCTGCGTGCCGTCGCCGCCAAGAAACCTCAAGCTCCGCGTGTGCCTACTTCTACAAGCGCAGCGTGTGTCCTTCGACCTTTAGGCTCCACTATAATACTATATTCTCCTATTCTCCTATCTTTATTTTTTTTTATCTAATTGTAATCCCACTTCATCCATCATCATCATATTTCATTTTTTTATAAAATTGTAAATACCTTTTTAAAAAATTTAAATATATTATTTTCTTGTTCTACTTTTGTTGTTTTGTTGTTCTTAGGTTAGGTACTATTTTTTTTAATTGTCGCTTCACGACAGTTTGGCGCCCAACGTAAAAGACCTCTTTCTCTCTTAATTCTTCACCTTTACTGCGCCTTGTCCATTCCCTTTTGATTTAATTGCTTTCCCTTTCGTTCTTAACTCATTACTCATCATTCATTTATTCATCCTTTTCATACCTTCAAAATTCTAAAACAAAACTTCTTCTAGTTTTTCAACTTATCTGGATTATATTTAGACCTACATATAACACTTCACTTACATTCATCACTCTAATATTTTTATTCTAGATAACTTAAAGAGGTACAATTTTTAATAAAAATTTTATTTCTTAAACTTAACTTTACACTTAATTATAACAATGAAAAGGGTTATTAAGTACGAATTTCTTAACAAGGCCGAACTTGAATACGAAGTGAAGATTAGATGTGAGGAACCAGATAATACTGTTTTGCTTCTAAAAAAACAAGTTTTGCGTTTACTTGCGAATTCTCACCCTGAAGATATTCTGACTTCTCCAATTCCGATCGAAGATGACTTGTCTCAAATTGATTCTACTTTGACCTATCTGGACTGTAAAATTAAAAAAATTTTACAAGGTGAAACCAAATACTTACGACTAATAGAAACTTTTATTAACCATGTTTTTTACAGATTAGAGCGAATAGATACTGACTTATATCCAGACTTTAAAGCTAATTTCGATACTTTGAAGATGAAATTTGACGCTATTGCTAAACAATTCGAATCCTTGACTCCACCTTCAACTGAAAATGACTCTCCATCACTTGACCCTCCTGTTGACCCGACTGTCATGGAACCTCCTCTTGTTTCTCAAACTTCTGCTATGATCCATACCCCGTATCCTTCACCACCACCTCAATCTTTTTCTCCAATTAACGTCTTCAAAGATCTGAAAAGACACACCTTCAATGGTAAAAGCTGTCCAAGATCCTTTCTTCAAAAACTTGAAGAATACTGCTTAGCTCGTGGCTTGTCCAAAGACTTGTTGATTTCTCAAGCGTTCGAAATTTTCACCGACAATGCTCTTCATTGGTTCAGATTTAAATATAATCAGAATCCAAACTTAACTTGGAACGAACTTTCCTCTTTATTAATTAAAGACTTTGGTGGTTTTGACTATGATCATAAACTTCTAGAAGCGATTAGGAATCGAACTCAAGGCCGTGATGAACCTATCGTCATCTATATTTCCATTATCTCTGGAATGTTCTCTCGTCTTTCGAAGAAACTTTCTGAAACAGAACAATTGGAGATTATTTTGAGGAATATTCGCCCATGCTATTCAGTCTTCGTAGCTCTAAAAGACATTGAATCTATCGACTCTCTTCTGGCTACTTGCCAAAATTATGAAAAGTTCCTAGACATGTACAACAAAATCCTCTTATTTCTGAATTCAACTACAAACATTCCACTTCAAGTTCAGTTGACTCTCCAAATTCTTCCAATAACTCACGACCTTCTCCTCCATTAATGAATAAATTCACTTCATCCTACAAATACCCTACTAGACAAATTAATAGTCTCTCTCAAACTAAAGCCCCTCAAGAAAGCTCCTTTTGTGTTCGCTGTCGCAAACAAGGTCATACTTTGAACACTTGTACTCAACCACGATTCGTGATTTGTTTCAAATGTGGTCTTAAAGGTTTTAAAACTGCAGATTGCCCTACTTGTTCTCCCAAACCACATACTAGTTCAAAAACTAACTGCTGACTTGAAAAGTAACTTAAACTTTGATAAAGACGATTGGATTAGTTGGATTAAAACAATTCAAAACTTCTTTTCTTGTTACAAAATCTCTTCTACACTCTACTCCAATGAACAAGATCTTAATCGTCCATTATTTAATGTCAAAATTTATGACTTATTAACTTTATCTGGTTTACTAGATTCTGGCAGCTCAGTAACTATTCTGGGTAATAATTCTCATTTAGAAATTCTTAAACTGGGCTGTAAACTTTTCAAGTCAGATCTTATTACTGTCTCTACTGCTAATAATCAAAAAATTAATTCCTTGGGTTATTTTGACTTACCTGTTCATTTCAATAATCAAACTCATTTAATTAAAGCTTATGTTTTCCCTGAAATATTTCCTTCGCTAATACTAGATATTGACTTTTAGAGAAAATTTAATCTTTTACCTAGTGTTTTATCTTCTCTTAACTTTACAGAATCTAAATGCTCTGCTATCGAAACTAAAGATATTAAAGTTTTACCTTATGAGCATTTAACTCCTAACCAAAAGAACATCGCTAACGACATCATCCAACGCTTCAAGACAATTTCTTTTGAGGAAAAAGGTATCCTGGGAAGCACACATTTAATCACCCACAAGATTGATACTGGTGATTCTCTTCCAATCAAACAAAGATGTTATAGACTGTCTCCTGAAAAACAAAAGGCGTTAATTAATGAAGTTGACAAGATGCTGGGATGGAAGGTCATTGAACAATGCGAAAGTCCTTGGTTATCTCCAGTTCTCATCACTCCGAAGAAGAATGGTGAATGGCGTTTCTGTGTAGACAGCAGGAAGCTTAACTCAATTACACGTCGTGATGCTTATAAGTTGCCACTAATAAGCGAAATTTTGGACAACCTGAAGAATGCCAAATACTTATCAAGCATTGACATTGCGAAAGCATTTTGGGAAATACCCTTGAATCCTGCTGATAAAGATAAAACTGCATTTTATGTACCTGGAAGAGGTATGTTTAGATTCAAAGTAATGCCTTTCGGACTCACCAACTCACCTGCAACTCTACAAAGATTAATGGATATGCTGTTTACTCCTGAATTTGAGAACAAGGTATTTTGCTATCTGGATGACATTGTTATTATTAGTGAGACTTTTGATGAACACATATAGCTTCTCATGAAAGTTCATGAAAAACTTTCATATGCTAATCTAACTATTAACTTTGAGGAGAGTCAATTCTTCAAGAAAGAACTGAAATACCTTGGTTTTCTAGTAGACGAGTATGGTCTACGTGCGGATCCAGATAAAATAAAAGCTATTTTAGAATATCCTGTACCTACTTGCAGAAAAGAAGTACGAAAATTCATAGGCACCTGCAGCTGGTTCAGAAGATTCATTCCAAACTTTAGCACTATTGCCTCTCCACTCAACCAACTAACCTGTTCCGGGAAGAACGCTCCTAAATTTTTATGGAATCCACAAACTGCAGCTGCTTTCCAGAAACTTAAAGAAGCTTTGGTAACTGCTCCTGTCCTTGCTTGCCCTAACTTCGAACTACCCTTCTCTGTACATTGTGATGCATCAAATTATGGCATAGGAGCAATGCTTACTCAACATCAAGATGACAAAGAAGTCGTGATCGCTTACATGAGTAAAGCACTAAACAAAAATCAACAGAACTACTCAACTACTGAAAGAGAAACATTGGCTGTAATAACTGCATTAGAACATTGGCGATGTTACCTAGACAATGGTAAAGAATTTACAATATATACTGATCATGCTGCACTTAAATGGTTTCAGAATTTATCAAATCAATCAGGAAGACTTGCTCGCTGGACTTTACGCTTATCATGCTTTAACTTTGTCCTAAAACATAAAAAAGGAAAGGATAACGTTGTTCCAGATTTATTATCAAGACATAAGAATCAAGAACGTCCTGATACACGAGAAACTTTACCTCAAGGCGTACATCCCATTACGATTGAAGAACCACCTGATCGTAGACTTGAACACTACAACAAAATTTTTCTCGGATGCTCCAACAACCCAGACGCATATCCCAACTACACTATCAGGGATAACAAACTTTACCGCTGTATCCATTCTCCCGATCGTCTAAACGATGACTTTATTTGGAAAGAAGTTCCACTACCTCAAGATAGACATGCACTTATTGAAGCTAACCATGGTTCCCCTTTAGAACTCCATCTTGGTATCTTCAAGACATTCAAGAAAATATCTTTAAAATACTATTGGCCTGGTATGTTTAAGGACATTTCCGAATTAATCTCGACTTGTGAAACCTGCTTAACCTACAAACACCCTAATCATTCTCCCTATGGTCTTATGGGTAAACCCAAACTTTGCTCCAGACCTTTTCAAATTATATCCTTAGATCTTATGGGTCCATTGCCTATGACTCGAAGACGAAATCAGTATATTCTAGTAATTAACTGCAATTTTACTAAATATACTATGATTTTTCCCCTTAAACGTGCTACTTCAGCTAATATTATTAATGTTTTGGAAAATTCAGTTTTTCTAGTTCATGGCATTCCCCAAACTATTATAATGGACAACGCTGTTCAATTTCAGTCGCGAGAATTCCACTCATTTTTAAATTCTTATAATGTTCCTTGTATTTTTCACACAGCTTTATATTGTCCTCAGGTTAATCCTACGGAGAAGTTTAATAGTACAATTATTACAGCTCTAGCATCTCTAGTAGGAGACGATCATAGATCCTGGGACAACCATCTTGCTAAGATTCAGTACGCAATGAACAGCGCTACAAATGTAGCTACTGGTTTTACTCCAAATTTTTTAGTCTTTGGTAGGGAAACAATACCTTGTGGTTCCTTCTATACTCCAACTCAGAACCTCGAGGAATTGGTATTTATGCCTCGTGATATTTACGCGTCTAATGCTGGTCTCCCCTCATCTATATTTCACAAAGTTCAAACTAAACTTCACATAGCTCACGCTAAAAATAGCGCTCGCTATGATCTTCGTTAAAGAATTTAATGTGGGAGACACTGTTTGGCGTAAAAACCATGTTTTAAGCGATGCCGGCGCATACTTTAATGCTAAACTTGCCCCTAAGTTCATCAAGTGCAAAGTGATAGCTAAACTGTCACCACTAGTCTATGTGCTTGAAAACCCTAATGGAGTTAGACGCAAGTGGCACATCAAAGATGTAAAATCATAAATTTTCTTAACTTTTATTAACTGTTAATTTGTATATATGTATAAATATCACCATCATTTTCACCTTATTATTTTTATTATCTTCACTTTTTGTGTTTGTTTCAGACACATCTCGTTGGTGATGTTGCATAAGTCATAACGACTAATGCTTGCTTAAGATTAAGTTCTTTATCTTTATCTTCACTTGGGAACGGCTGACTACTCCCTTAATTTTCTTTACCTTTATCTTCACTTGGGAGCGACTGACTACTCCCTTAATTTTTTCTCCACACAGGAGCGGTTGACAACTCCTTAAATAAGCCTCAATGTCCTTTCGAAAACACACTTTTAGAGTGGTGTCTCTTCGACTAATTTTTTTTTTCCACGCAGGAGCGGTTGACTACTCCTTAAATAAGCCTTAATGTCGTTTCGAAAACACACTTTTAGAGTGGTAGTCATTGAATGTGAACTCCACCCTTACCTGAATGCAGATGATGAATGTAAGAGATAGTATATCTGATTTTGCCTGTTGATGTCTGTTTCTGCAAAGCTGTGTTTTTATGGTTTATTTTAGAATGTACATGTCAAAATTTTTGCTGAGTCAAAAATTTTCCAGGGTCGGGGGGGGAAATGTAGTGTTATACTACTTACATATCATTTTACATTATTTTTCCATTCTGTTTTTGATTTTCTGCATTCACATTTTGCATCACTTTTCACGCTATCAGTTATACTACTAACATATCATTTTACACTATTTTTCCATTCTGTTTTTGATTTTCTGCATTTATATTTTGCATCACCTTTATTTCCATAGGATCCTGTAACGTTTTTACACAATAACAAATCATTTTCACTTCGTATTTTCACACTATCAGCACCTTTTAAAATCGCTGTCAATGGAGTCTTACCTTTTTCGGTCTTTTATTGAGTTCTCCGTAACTCTGCAATTTCAGGCTTCGTGCGCGCTGCCGCGCATTAGTTTTTTCTATATGAATAATATCTCATTTCTTACTTAAATGTAATAGTTTTTCAATTATAAGCCTGAAATCAAAATTTGTTAGATTTGACAACCATTATTTATATGGTTGTTATGGTAACTTTTATTCAAATTCGTCACTGGTCTGATGTTCTTAGTTTAATATTTCCTCATAAATACTCTTTGGCTCTAAGGTCATATACAATAAATTTCCTTTTAATTTAAATAATTTCTCGTTCTCTCTAAAAAGGTATAAAAGCCGAACAATTGGAGAATACAAGGACTCTCGCTTCAGTTCTCAAACGAGAAGCATCTACTAAAGGCCTTATCCCGGGGCCGCATTGCCCCGGGATCCTGCAAGCCTCCATCTACATCCGAAGTCGTCGGCAGTCTACTTCAAGCGCGGGACCACACTACTCCGGGCGCTACGACTGCTTGCTCCAGGCGCTGAGTGCACCTACTGCCCGCGCTACCTTTGGGCGCTGCGACTGCTTGCTCCAGGCGCCGAGTGCACCTACTGTCCGCGCTACCTTTGGGCGCTGCGACTGCTTGCTCCAAGCGCTGAGCGCACCTATCCCAGGCGCTACGTGCGCCGGCTCCGGACGCTGCGTGTGCCCAGTCCAGGCGCTGCGTGCCGTCGCTGCCAAGAAACCTCAAGCTCCGCGTGTGCCTACTTCTACAAGCGCAGCGTGTGTCCTTCGACCTTTAGGCTCCACTATAATACCATATTCTCCTATTCTCCTATCTTTATTTTTTTTTAATCTAATTGTAATCTCACTTCATCCATCATCATCATATTTCATTTTTTTTATAAAATTGTAAATACCTTTTAAAAAAATTTAAATATATTATTTTCTTGTTCTACTTTTGTTGTTTTGTTGTTCTTAGGTTAGGTACTATTTTTTTTAATTGTCGCTTCACGACAATCTCTATAATTAAGTCTTTAAGTTTTGCTAAGAAGTATATTTTAGAGAAGTTTTCTATTTTTAAGAATTGTTATGGCAAATAATAAGAACCAATATGTGATTTTTGATCTCACTGATAAAGTTTTATAAATAAAATATGTAAGTTAACTACATTTTTGTTCTTTTCTTCACTATTTAATGCATACTGCTCATGTTGTAACAAAAATATAAAAATGCTACTTTTAAAAGCAATAACATCTTTTACTGTGTAATGAAATAAGTCAAATAATTAAAAAAAATTAAAACCTTAGTGAAAGGGCAGTATTTTACTAACTACTGTTTTACGTAGCTATTTATGTGTATTAACCATTTTCTCAAAACCCCCTTTCCTGACTTACTGCCCCATCTGCATCCACATGACCAGCCTTCAACATCACAGACAAATGTTAATAAAGTTATAGTATATAAGAAAAAATAACATAGAATCATTTTTAACATATACATTACATGTAATTCTTATTGAAAGTAATTTTTTACTATTATTACTACTGTTTCCAAAAAAACCTTTGTCCTGGAGGAACCAGCAAGAAACCCTGTGGGACTTTTTTTTTGAAGTATTGTATACAATTAGTATGAAAACAGAAACAGCATGGTAGTGAGCCCCATTGCCAGGGGTTATTTATCAATTATGTACACTTGAGTAGCATAATACATCTTTATTAAACAATTTTTGCTTAATAAAAATTTTAAACTTTTTGATAGATAAGGCCTGCATATTTTCTGGGGCTTAGTGTATACATTACCCCATGATGGAATTACTAGCTCTTTGGACTCGAGTAACTTGTATAACTAACTTGTGCTTGTTTCTAGTATTTACAGAATGTACATCACTATTTTTACATAAAACTGTTTGTTCTTGTGTACATATATTAAATTTTTAATTTGATTTTTATTTTATAATTACAAATAATTTTTTTGTATAAGGTTTTTGGCGGCCCCGTGGCGCAGTAGTTTAGCAATAAGTCACAATGCTAAGGGCCGTGGGTTCGAATCCCGGACGGAACAAGTATTTGTATGGACTACAAATAATTGTCCTGGGTCTGGATGTTTGTCCTTGTGAAAATTATGTATGTAATAAACTGACCCCACAATACAGGAGAAAATCCTAGTGTGGAGGTAAATTAAAAAAAAAAACTATCAAACTATTAAATATTTAATTCCTTATATTTTAGTATCAAACAATATGTTCTAACAATTTGCTTAGTAGGGAAGCAAATATAGTCTAGTACAGGGGTCGGCAACCTTTTGAGTCGGAAGAGTCAAAATTATAATTTACAAAATTTCAAAATTTTTAAAGAGTCAACCATAAATAGTACTTGCATTTATAAAGTGTCTTTGATAAAAACACATCTATTTATTCATAAGAAAGATAAATATTATTCATATATAAACAGTGTTTTGCACAATAAATTAGAATCTAATTATTATTATTATCTCATTATTAGATAATATATATATATATATATATATATATATATATATATATATATATATATATATATATATATATATATATATATATATGGTATTATTAGATAATCACTTATTATTTAAGTAAAAAATTAAAACATTTAAACATTTATTTACATTGTAGTAAGTCTTACAACACTAACTTGTACTTCAATAAAAAACAATTGAGCAAACAAATTCATATAGAAAATTTAAACTTTACTAAACAATGTAACTTTTACTTAAAAATAAAAAACAACATACATTTAAGCAAAAAAATTCTATGGGAGCGTTGGCTTTGCATGGTTTTAGAAAGGTTGGATAAATTTGGCTCATAACTTGTTGTTTTAAGTTTCAAACACGACTCTGAATTTTCATTTGTTAGTTGGCTTCTTACTTTACTTTTAATTATATTCCTGCAAGAGAACGCTTGCTTGCACGAATATGTCGATCCGAAGATAGTCAGTACTCCAAATGCCAACTTCTTCACCTCACTGTAGCAATCTGGAAGACTATTCCATGCGTCGAATATAAGTGCCTCAACTCGCGGCATTTCTTTTAAATCTGTTAATTTTTGTTGCGTTACGTACATACATTTCTGGACCTCTAACTCTTTCAACTTGCTTTTCAACTCTCTAAATTTTCAACTCCACAAAGCTTTACTTTTTAAATCGATCAATTGCATTTCTAGAGATCCAGTATCAACTCTAAATGGCTCAGTGTGGATTGATTTTTAAATGTTTATTTTATAAAATAAATAATATTTGCGTATGAAACTAAAGAGCCGCAGTTTCACATCCAAAGAGCGAGCCGCAGGTTGCTGACCCCTGGTCTAGTATATGAATATCCTATACTAAAATATATAATTTTACAACATTTATTGCAAATTTGTACAATGTAAATTCCAATTTGAAAAAGCTAATGTATAAATTAAATATTTTCAGATGAACAGACGAAATCGGATACTACCCTAAGAATTAGAAGTTGTTACAAAAGCATGCGAGAAAACTTAAATTTCAATTAAAGAAGTCTAGAAAAAGTATAAAATATTTTAGGACTCTTCTATTAAATGCAGAATAAATGAGTAATCAAGAAGCATTTGAGAAGATCACCAAAAAGATGACATTTGCAGCAAAGGTTTTGTTATAGCCGTTTAGAATCATTTATTGTAAAAATATGTTTCATATTTTGTATTGTCAAAACGGTTTATGAATCGTTTATTGTAAAAAGTATTATTTTTATGCTTTGTTTTGTTAGAGCTGTTTAGAATCATGTATTGTATAAAATATTATTTTTATGCTTAGTTTTGTTATAGCTGTTTAGAATCATTTATTGTAAAAAAATATTATTTTTGTACTTTGTTTTATTATAGCGTATCTCATAAAAAATATTTTCATAGTTTGTATTGTCTAAGCTGTTAAGAATCATTTATTGTTAAAATATTAGTTTCATACTTTGTATTGTGAATACTGTTATATGAATCGTTTATTGTAAAAATGTGTGGGGCAGTAAGAATATCCACCAGTCCACATCATCCCGTGGGTGTCTTAAGAGGCGACAGAGGGAAACACATCAGAAGATGGACAGCAGTTCCTTCCTAATAACAACTAAATTTAAAAGCTGCGGTTGGCAATCCGCTTGCCAAGCGTTGATACTATGGTAAATATCTCTTCTATGAGGCGATTGTCGAAGCTGTGTCCCGATGAATCACTTATTTAATTATACAAATATTATTTCATATTTTCTGTTGTCAAAGCTGTTATGAATAACAAGGGGCCAAGCCCTCTTTTTATTCTTCGCCAGTTATTTTGCTGTGTACTACGGTCTAGTCCCAACTTCTAGTTCCTTTTCGGGTTGAACGCGTTGGTTGGTTGTCGCTCACCGCACACGGCGTTGGCGTCTGTGAAGCCGTGTGCCTCCCCCACATTTTTTTAAAATGTGAGTGAGCGAAGTCCTTGTATCTGGTATTTTAATATAAATAATGAATAACGGCCTATATCTAGACCTTTAGAAAGATCAATATATTGATTATCTGATCACGTATATTATTCATTTTAATATAGTTATATTTTATAGACGGCCATTTTAAATATACAATAGAGGGGGCAGGGTTATTATAAAAATATTTCATATTTTGTCTTGTGAAAATTTATTGTTAGAGACATTAGTTGTTTTTTTTTTATAGGAGAGGGAGCAAACGAGCATGCGGCTCACCTAATGGTAAGTGACTACCGCCGCACATGAACAACTGCAACACCAGGGAATTGCAGATGCGTTGCCGGCTTTTTAAAAAGGAGTAGGCTGGTTGAAGGTGCCTAAGTCATATCGGTCCGGAAAAATCGCTGGTGCTAATCGATTCCACAAGGAAGTTGTGCGAGGAAGAAAACATCTTCTAAATCGCACAGTGGTGGACCGCCAATCATCGGTGCGAAGAGTCGAGAGCATCGACGGAAACCTAATATCCGTCCGGATGAGAGGCCAGCAGAAGGTTCAACAGGGAAGGTATATGATCCTCCACATCTGGAATCCGCGTAGGCGAAGTAACCATTTGTGTCAGACCATATGCCAAGGCATTTTAATATTTTTTCAGTTTAATATTTTGTTATATCAAAGCTGTGTTTATGAATTATTTATTATAAAAAATGTTATTTTCATATTTTGTTTATGAAAATTTATTGCTAAAGACATTAGTTTAATATTTTGTTATAATAAAGCTGTGTTTACGAATCATTTATTGTAAAAAAATATTAGTTTACCGTGTATTAACAGTCTCAGAATATCCACAACCCCATATTATCATCCCGTGGGTGTCATCGTAAGAGGCGACAGAGGGAAACACATCAGCAGGTGGACTGATCTTCCTAATAACTGCAGTAGCTAACCCACTTGCCAAGCGTGGTTACAGCTTTGGATTGATTCATAGCCGTTTAAGTTTACCGTTATGGTATTAGCTTAACATTTTGTGTTGTAAAGTTTGTTATTAATCATTTATTATAATAAACTCATTCATTTATAAAAATAATAATATTTACTATTTTTGTATAGACACTAGCTGTGTTATTAATATATTAACGATATAAACATTAGAATAAACATATTCATTTTATGTGTTGTATTGTCAAAACTATGTTAAATCTTTATCTATTTCCTTTGTTTTCATTAAGTTCAAATAATATAGAATAATGTACCAATTATTTGTGTTTAATTTCATTCATGTTAAAAAATATAATTCCTATTTACAAATTATGAATCACACTTTATGTATTAGGATTAATTATTAACAACCGACTGTTAAATTAAACATTTGCAGCATTTAGTTACTATGCATTTATCTTTAAAAATGTTTCAAATGTTTAATTCACAGTTGGTTGTTGATAATTAATCCTAGTACATAAAGCGTAATGAATGACCATGAACAGAGGTGTATATGTAGAGGTGCATGTGTTATACGCACGCACACACTCACAATGTTATGGCGAAACGACACCAGACGGCGCTAGTACTCCTCGGTTGACAGATTTCGCACGAGTGGGCTCTGTTTTCCTGTATAGGACCAGGCACAGAGTACTTTCCTATATACTGAAATAGAGACGAATCTCAAGCCCAAAAATGAATTCAGAATGTGCTGCTGTCTGGTGGTGTCGGATGGAACAATTTATATTTATCATATAGCTATACTATACATGTAGTATATATAGCTACCAATAGCTACTATTATAGTCCTTTATACTATACTAAATTATTGTTTCCTTATGTTTTTTCTTTTTACTTATTGTAAGAAATTATTCTTACAATAAGTATAGGTTTTGAGGTAAAAATAAAAATTCATTTCAGAAAGTTAAGTAATTTATTGAATAAAACGTCTTTTTTACATTTTTGGAAATATTTTTTGGCTTTCATTTGAAACACATCTTCATTATTGTGACACATACAACACATAATTGAATATGAAAATGCGGCAAGACAAATGTAATAAATACTTATTTTATTTTACATAGCAAAAAATCAAAATCTACATGAATTAGTATCAAGATTTTTATTAATTCTTCAATATTGTTCTTCAGCTCCTGAGGCATGGACACTGGACATATTGTTAATTAAAAGTGTAATGTAGGCACTCCGAAAGTGTTCTGGTGTTGGATTAACATTGCAGCACTCATAGCTTCTAATGGTTCCAAAAAAGTTTTCAATAGGGTCTTGGTTGAGGTCTGCCGGGGCTGCGGGCTGTTCGAAAGAGATACCGCGGCTCCGGAACGTAAGGGCACTGAAGGAACACGGATGGTTTTTAGTCAGTAAAAGTCTGACACTCCCTTCCGCTCCACCCAGAGCGAAAGGCGTCATTTGATGATTTTCCATCCGCAAAAAAAAAAAAAAAAAAAAGGGTCTTGGTTGAGGTGTCGCATCCAAACAATGTTAGAAGTAATACCATACTTAGTTTCCAATTTTTTAAAACAATTTATACATCAAGTAGTGTCTATACCCATTTTTTTTATTGTTGATACACTCTCATGATTATTAGACATTTTATTTATAAATTTCATGTTATTTAATATAGCTTTTGCTTCATTCCACAACTTATGGTGTTCTGAGTTTGGCCTTGCTGGTCCAAGAAGAGGCTTTACATATAGTTTTTTCTTTATTATAGCTGCCATTAACAGAATCGAATACCTTGTCAAAAAAGAGGAGAATTTCGGCAGGTTCCGCATATTCTCTTTGAAGAATGCCTTTTTCTGAAAAACAAAAAGGTAATTAATCCATTAATAAACACTTGTATTATCAGAGCACAACAAGTTTTTAGTGGCTTTATTCTTCTTTATTGGCCTATCTGGGGGCACGGCAGTGCCCCCGCCAAGTCGAGCAAAAAAGCGGCACGGCCGTATCATCCTATTCTCGAAGCAGTTCAGGCCATTTCTGAAACCCTATAACTTCGTTATGGATAAAACTAGAAGCCTGAATTTTTACTAACCAAGTAGGCATTGTATAGACTCTGTATATTTCAAATTTCATTAAATTTGAACCAGTAGTTTAAGAATTATAACTAGTCAAAATTTCTTAATTTTGTCACTCACTGACTGACCGATCATCAAAACTCTGAGGCACTTCTAGCAGACATAGAAACTTCAAATTTGGAATACTATTATTGTTTAATATATAAATCAAGGAAAAATTAAAATATTATACAATTTCAGTCCAGTTTTCGAGATACACCAACTGCATAAATAACTTTGTAATCCCATATAAACATATAGTATTACAAAGTTACATTTGCAGTGAATGAATCAATGTACCTATATATGTATAATGGAATAATAGGTGTAAATAGCTACCTAGATATAACTATCTACAAAAAGAAATGAGATGCCATCAAAAACATAACTTGTAGAAAAAGCCAAGTCTCGCAACTCAGTTCTTCTGCCGTAAAAAGTTGTGAGATCCATGTAATACCAAGTCGGTTAATTTATTCAGTCCATAGATTGACTTGGCAATTGCATGAAAACATAATATATCTCATAAGTAATACATATTATATTAAATTAGATTATTTAGGCGATTGCCAAGTCAATCTATATATCAATCTATGGACTGAATAAATTAACCGACTTGGTATTACATGGATCTCACAACTTTTTACGGCAGAAGAACTGAGTTGCGAGACTTGGCTTTTTCTACAAGTTATGTTTTTGATGGCATTAAAGTTTACTGTTGGACTTGAGCCTATCATGCTTGGCAGGCGGCTTGACAATCATAGATCATCGTCAATTTGGATTTTACGTCTGGCGTAAACGAGATGGTTATACCGCCGACTAAAGAGAACTCATGAGATTATTTGACATATCTCTTATAACATAACACCCATGGGACGAAATGAGGTGATGGGTTCTCTCGTTTTAACCCTACAAGGCTCAATTTTTTTTCTGTTGCCAATAAAAATATGTGTGATGTTGTTAGTGATGAGTACTTGAGAAAAAATAATAAAAAAAATCAAAACCCAATATTTTACTAGAAAATCAGTATTTTATTTCAGTTCCATATGTGGTACACTGAGCCTTAACTATAATTTTTAGTGATTGAACTAGAACATTTGAATTATTTTAGGAACATGTTACCATTTGAATTATTTTGAAGTGTACTTAACAAATTACATAAACATATTACAAAATAGTTATAACAAAACATAATAACCTTATTTTAACTTTTTTTATTTAAAATAACCTTTTCTTAAAGTACCTATTGGTGAAAGTTTCTGAAACAATTATTATCTTTATTGAGGCAGAGTTCAACTCGACATTTTTCACAAGATATAAATGTTTTTCCTTTGCAACCGGGGTATTTACAGCGTTGCCTCTTTTGACCCCAAATTGGAAAATGCTCAAACCCGTCACATCTGACTTCACGAGGGGGTAAGATTGCCGTATTCGGCTTCTTTTTCTTTATTTCTATGTGATCAGACAAACTTGACGGTCTGCCTCTTTTCTTAGTGATCGATGGCCCACACATGCACAAACTTTTTCCTAGGTCAAATTTGAAGTCCTTTAGCTTTAGTGGGGTTGGCGTTTGCTTTTGCTCCCCAACTCTTCTGTACAGTAACCAGCTATTTATAACAATAACATCAAGAAGATGATAAAATAGCCTCAAATACCATTTTCTTGTCCTTATTTTTATTTTATATTTTCCCAGGAACGAATCCAGTAGGTCTACACCTCCCATATGCTGGTTATATACTTTTACAATTTGGGGACAATCTACCTGTATATATTTCTTCTGTTACTTGCAGTACCTCTTTACTGATTGTATTGGCTCTTGGCCCACGAAAGACGATGATAAGACAACTGGTTTGTTATCATACCACATCACTGTTACAATGTCTGTACCATCAACATTTGCCACCTATTCCTCAGAAAAACCTCTCCCCACCTTATCTTTTTTTAGATCTTTTAGGGAAGGGATTTGAACATACTTTCCCAAACGACCTTTGTTCACAGTCCCCAGCGATAAGATTCCTTCTTTGGCCAAATATGAAATCAATTCCGGTGACGTGTAATAATTATCAAAGAATAACCTGTATTGTTGGTTCCTTGGTATGCATCTAGCTAAGCGTACAACGATATTTGAACTTGCTCCCAAATCTGGCTCACTTGAATCCCTTAGTTCTGGATCGTTCTCCATTCCTGAATAAATTTCAAAATCGTAAGCAAAGCCACGATCATCGCAAAGAACCAGCAGTTTATACCCCCATTTATGTGGCTTATTTGGAAGATATTGGCGCAGAATATTGGAAGCTTTTGTCGCGCACATTTGCTCGTCAACAGATAGTGCCTCTCTTTTAGGGATATTTAGACATTTCTTTTTCAATGTTTCCAATATTGGCCTGATTTTATGTAAACAATCATGACCTGGTGTACCTGAGGGTGATTGCGCGGTGTTGTCATTGAAATGCAGAAACTGGCAGATTTTTTTGAAATGATTTAGAGACATTGTCTCCATAATCAGAGGAATACCCAATTCAGGTGCCCAATACATTCGAATATTCGGGAATTGGTGACAAGCTCATAATCAGACAGACACCTAAAAATTTTTTCAATTCAATAACTGAAATGTTGAATGGTTTTGAGGAATTTTTTTGAATACATATACATATAATTTTGTGCATTTCTTCTGCAATATGCCCCAGTAGTTCGTCATCAAAAAACCATGAAAAATAGTGAACAGAGGTTTAAAATTCTATAATTGGCGACTGTAAGTTTACGTTTCCAGTAAACTGTGAATGTGTTGATTGAAAAGATTTTTTTTTCCAAATGAACTTCCTTTTCTTTCTTTTGATGACAGACGCAGAGCCATGTTGTCTAGTTCTGTTAACAAAAGCAATACTCACGGAAGTCGATGATCGCCTCGTTTCACGTGATTGTCTATTGTCACCTGAAGTCCTCGCTGCAATCACACCTGAAGAAGGTTGAGGGCTTGTCATTTCCTGCTCGCTCGATAAATAAGCATTTTCGTTAGCGAGAGACGAACGGAAATGTTTTTGGGGTGATGTTTCTATATCAGTAAGGGATTCAGAGAAAAAACTGACGGGAGATTGAATTTTTTCTATGTCTTCATCACTTCCAGCTTCAGAGAAGTCTTCACCATCTTCACTCCCTGATGGTTTACACAAGAAATCTTCGATATCTTCATCACGCAATCGTTTGCTCGACATAATCCGTAATAAATAAAATATATATAGTAATATAAGTAAACTTCTCGTAAGTACGTATTCGTAAAAAGGAAGGCTAAAGCTCAACGTACCGTATGTGGAACATAGATAAAAATACGATTTATCAATAGATATAATACAGTAATAGAAAAACTAACTTACCTCTGGCAAATAAACACTTTCTTACAATACGTTATATTTTTTCCTGGAGAAAAACCTTAATGCAACTGTATTTTATTATTTATTCAATTTACACAAACATCAAACGCATACCTTAGGTGTAAATTTCACCGTTTACTGACAATAATCGGATCAATAACGACACCTATACGTAATTATTTGCATTAAATCATTGCTATATGTGCGACGTGTCCCTCAAAAACCATGAGATGTCGCTGCTAGTATTCCATAGTGCTGTAGGAACCATTAAAGTGGTTGTCCCGCATATGGTACTGAGTGCCTTGTAGGGTTAAGACTAAATACATAATTTAACTTAGTCATGAATACATAAGACATAAGCTGGACTGATTAAAAGAGTAGAAATATTTTTATTATTATTATTATACAAGTACAATCAATTGTGTTCAAATGCAAATTATTTATTAATAAACTAATATTTTAGAGTACACTATTATTATGGTGACGAATTTTTTCAGCACGGACTATAACATTAAATAAAACCAACAATTAATCATCATCATCATCATCGTTACAGACTAAACATAGGCCTCCTGCCTCTTCAATAAAAATCACAAAGCACGGTCCCTACATCATATACCAGGTCATCACTCCAGTGGAAGCCCACCTAACTTCAAAATCACAATCTTACATTTATTACATATAATAATATATTAATATGGATATCAGCCTACAGCCGTCCATACAAGGCATAGCAGATGCAAGAAATTTTTGATAATATGTTTAGTTTAAATCTTATCAAATTACGGAATATACTTACTTCCAGAGTCCATGAAGCCGTGAACACAATACTTTTTACTAGTCATATTGAGGAGATGAAGAGTCCCTGTCTCTAAAACAACACTCAAAATATAAGAATCTTTGTCATTTGTCTCAAACTCTTTTTTTTTATAACTGTATGGCCCTTGGTATTGTGATAATGTCACAATAATTCTGCCAATGTCCGGTCTTCGGTCTGACACACCTTGTCTTGAGGCTTTCCGGTGGAAAAGGAGTTAGTGGTTATTAGGTGAAAATGTGGAAAAAACAAAGCAACTAAATACATGAATTGTGGACCACACAATATAGAGTAAAAATCTAGTTATAGGAGGGTATTAGCCTGGGCAGGGAATATAGAATAAGGTTAAGCTAAATTTAGTACACAATAATTATAATTTAATATTATACATTCGAATATATTTTGAGATTGTATTGACATATATGGAATCGGGGATAGTTAAGAAAGAATTGATATTAACTGGACCAGGGATTGTTTTGGGAAGAATGTCATATAAAGAAATTGGGTGATTTTGACAACTGAAGAAAATGTGTTCTGGGGTACCTTCATCTAGACCACATTCACAGAGGGAATGATCTTTGATTCTAATTTTAGCTAGAAATACAGGAGTGCAGATATGCCCGAGCCTTAAACGGCAGATTGTAGATGTGATTTGTTTGTTCAGAAACCTAAATTTGAAAAACCAAGGTTTTGGAGGAATTTGGGGTTGGATTTTACCAAAGTAGAAACCTTTACTATGTCTGGATATGTTCCATACTCTGTCCCAAGTATTCTTTAATTCAATTTGAGCTAATGACATTAAATCATGAGAGTAATTCATTAAATGAGAAGACAGCCAGTATCTACAGCTTCTTTGGCCCAGGAGTCAACCTGTTCATTTCCTTCTATGCCACAATGACTAGGAATCCACACAATCTCTACCTCAAGCCCACTCTTATTACAATTTAGTATGAGTTCTTTAATTTTCAGTATCAATGGGGAGATGGATTTCATTTTAAATATATTGCTCTGTAACGACATTAGGCAGCTTTTTGAATCAGTAAATAAAACTGATTTAGGAATTTTATGGGAAAAAATATAGGATATAGCCTCATATATGGCTACAGCTTCCCCTGTAAAAACAGAAGCCTGAGGAGGGCATCTATAATTAAGGACAATTTTATATTTGGGAATCCAGACTGCAGAACCGACACATTTGAATGAAGACAATTTGGAAGCATCAGTAAAAATATATAGCCAATCAGGCCATTTTTTTGTCACTAGGTTATAGAAAGTTCTGTTTGCAGTTGGAGAATTTTTATTAATGTTTAAATTCAGAGTGATTTTAGGATTTAGTAATATAGCTTCATAGCTGGTTTCAAAATAGGGTAGAATTGGGGATGTAACACAAGGATATTCAATATTTTTTAATCTATTTAGAGATTTAAGAATAGGGGGCCAGCTTTTATTAGACCAATAGGAGTTGTTTACAACTAATAGTAGCAAGGATTCTAGTTTACGATGTAGGGGGTGAGATGTTAGTTGTAGTGTTTTTGAGATAAATCTATCAGCTAAAAACTGTCTTCGTAAAGAGAGAGGGGGATCAACACATTCTACTTGTAAGGCATTTTTAGGAGTTGATTTCATTGCGCCTGTGATAACACGTAAACATCTTGTTTGGATAGCTTCAAGCCTACTAAGGGCCGATTTGTTGCAGGGCTCCAGGAGAAAAGAACCATAGTCGAAGTGACTACGGATGATGGCATTGTATAAGATTTTTTGACACATGGGGTGAGAACCCCACCATACGCCAGAGAGAGATCTAAGAATGTTAACACCTTTTTCACATTTGTCACTGATGTAATTAAAGTGAGCAGTACCGGTCATATGACAATCTAAGTAAATACCTAAAAATTTAACTTTGTTAACAACTGGAATAGATTCACCATTATATGAGATATCAATAGAGGGGATAACACGTTTTCTACTAAATGTTATTATTTTGCTTTTAGAAGGTGAAAGAGAGAGGCCATGGTCAGTAAGCCATTGATTAAGATAATATAAGATAGCAAGATCATCTGCAAATTGTAATATGTCACAGAAAGACGAAATTGAATGTTCCAAGTCATATGTGTAAATATTATAAAGAATAGGGCTTAAAACCGAGCCCTGTGGTAGACCCTTCCAAATTGTTCTGGGCGAACTTAAAATTCCTTAATTGCGAATTTTGATAGATCGTCCCATGAATAGATTGTAAATGAAGTGAACAGTCTTCGCAGGGATGTTCAGATGAAGCATTTTCTGCCTGAGCACCGGAAGGAGAACACTGTCATAGGCAGATGATATATCAAGGAAACAACACACCAAGTATTCATTTTTAGAAAAAGCCAACCTAATATCTGTAGTAAGGATACTCAAACTATCTAATGTGCTTTTCCCTTTTCGAAAACCAAATTGACTTTTTGAAAGGATGTTATTATGTTCCAAAAACCATTCAAGTCTGTTTTTAATTAAATGTTCTAAAATTTTACAAAAAGTAGATGAAAGAGCAATTGGGCGGTATAAAGAAGCTTCTTTAGGATCTTTTCCAGGTTTAAGGATAGGTATAACAATTTGGTTTGACCAAGATAGAGGAATATTAGAAGATATGTAGATATTGTTCAGAATTTGGAGAAGAATTAATTTTCCCTTAAGACTTAATTTACATAAACATGCATAGGGTATGCCATCTTCTCCTGGGGAAGAGGATTTTATATAGGATAGGATAGTTCGGACAATGAGAAGATTATCTCATTATTGTTGATGTTAGATGGGACTGGAATCGGTGGGCATATTGCATTTTCATTAGGAACAAAAGGAGGAGCTAGCATATCAGAGAAGACTAACCATGATAGAGAGTTATCAGAAATGTTGCTATTAAAAAGAAAAGATCCACGAATTTTTTTTATATTTTTCCAAACTATTGTTACTGGAGTATTAGGGGACATGGATTCACAAAATTTTTTCCATTCACTTTTTTTCTTTTTGGAAAGAAGTCTCCTTGTTTGAGCAGAGGTTTATTGAAAACAGTGGTAGAGCCACGCGGCAGCTTTGCTGTCGCACGGATGGGCCGGCTCGAACCGGGGAGGTACCACGACCTCACAGAAAACCAGCGTGAAGTAGAGATTTACCTCTGCGTTTCGCTTGGTGAATGCAGGTGGCCGGAGGCCCTTTTTACTGGAAATGAGGCATTCTATCTTAGTCCTCACGGGTGACAACGCATCTACATTTTGATTTGTAATAGAGGATAGATGTAGATGTCTATGGGCCGCAGCAACCACCTTACCATCAGGTGGACTGTGTGCTCGTTTGTCACCCTTTTTCTATATAAAAAAAAAATAGTATAAAATTATCGGTTGTCATACAGTGATTGTAGTTTTTCTGCAGCTTTTCTCTTTTTAATCATAGTGGATAGTGGTACATTCAGCATCCCACCATGGAGGGGAGGAAAGGTTCTTGATGTAGGGTTTTTTGATTGGGATAAATAAGTCAGCTGCTTCAGTTATATATTGTACCAATAAAGAGTAAGAAGTTATTGGGTTGGTTGAGGAGTCAACCTTCATTTGGGTAAATTTAGTATCTAAAAATTTAGTGAAATTAGTCCAATCTGCATCTTGGAGCTTATATTTAAGGAGGGGCGTAGTGGAGGGAAAAGGAATAACCGCATAGGGTTTGGTAATAAGAATGGGAAAGTGATCACTTCCATATGTTTGATTGAGAGTTTTCCAAGAAAGCTGAGGGGCTAGACTAGAAGAACAAGCTGTTAGGTCGACAGCAGACCTAGGGTCTAGTCCTGGATATACTCTATGAGTAGGGGAACCATTGTTGATGATGCAAGCATTGATATCTTCAAAAATTTGAATAAATTCTGAAGAGTATACATCACAAAAATGTGACCCCCAAGATACATGATGTGAATTAAAATCACCAGTAATAATAAAAGGGGGAGGTAACAAAGAAAAGAGAGAGGATAGTTCTTGAATTAAGCGAGTATTTGGATGAGGGATATATATTGAAATAATGTTGATTCCTGCAATTTTTGCAGCTACAGCATTGATGTTTTGGCTATGAGGAGGGAGTGTAATTTGAGAAAAAGGTAGCGATTTTTTTATGAGTAAGCAACAACCACCATAACCATCATTTCTATTTTCACGGAGGCAGGTAAAACCTTGCAAGCGAAATTTGGAGCCAGGAAGGAACCATGTTTCAGAAATAGAGGCAACCGAAATTGAATGTTTATTTATTAGGAAGATGAGTTCTGATTTTTTAGGGTGCAAGCTTCTACAGTTCCACTGTAGAAGATGGAGGTCTTTTGTTTGAGTCATTTATATTACCTATTAAACTAGCGAGATTAAAAAATTTTTCTGCAACGTTGTTCGGTAGTGAGTCTGACATTTTCAAAATTAAATTATTGAGGAGAGAAATTAGGCATTCAACAAGATTTTCATTTGGAGATATTTGATTGTGTGTATTGGATAGTGCGCATCCATTTGGAGTAGAGACACTATTCTTTGATGGGCTTGTTGGTCATATCCCTTGGGGATTCTAGGGATGGGGCGGGGAGATTTGAAAACGGTTTTTCTATATGCCTGTGACATGGTGGGGAGGTTGAAGGAGGTAGTAGAAGTAGGTGAAAGCTGAGTAGAGGCCACTTCAGAATATGGTTTTTGAAGATTGTTCAAACGAATAGATGGGATTTTGGCTGACGCTTCTATATAGGATATATTTTGTTCTGACATCATAACTTTGATAGATTTCTGTCTATGGTGTTCTGGACAATTTTTGTTATTAGCAAAGTGATTTTTGGAGCATAACAGACAAGTGGCTTCGCTTTCAGGAACAGAACAACTTGCTCCAGTATGCTCTTGGGCACAACGGAAGCAGCGTGGTTTAGAGCGGCATTGATCAGCTACGTGGCTAAATCGACAACACTGTTTGCACTGGATGGTGGGGAGTTGATAAGTTTCAACAGCAAGGGATGTGAAGAATGCATATACGTATTTGGGGAGTATCTGGCCTTCAAATGTCAAAACAATAGATTGAGTAGGAACCCATATTGGGGATGATGACCCTTCAGTAAAAGTTTTTCTCTGAAGACGGCGAGCTTTTAGGATTTTACCACAACCAGGGGGAAGCTCAATAGCTTCTGCAAGTTCTTCCATTGACCAATCCACAGGGACACCGCGGATGACACCCATTCGAGAAACACTATAAGATGGAATAGTAGCAATCAATTTTTCTTTTGCGAGCATTGGATTATTAAGGAATTTGTTAGCCTCATCTGCTGAGCAGAATTCAATAGAGATGCGATTTCTACCAACACTTTTGACTCCTCCTTTTTTAATGTTTCGTATATTATTTTTAGACAAGCATAAACCTATTTTAATTGGTCGAAGTGATAGCCCTATTCTAGGGTCTGTCGAAGACCGGGAGATGTGGACAATGAAAGGGCCTTGATCATTTGGCCCATACATTCTAAGATTTTGTTCTAGGCAGGGATGTTTATATATAGTATTTATTGAAGCTGTTAAATCAACTACAGAATTCTTTTTATATACTACTGGATCATATGTTCGAGTCTCAGCATGTCTTTTTTTACCACGATCACAATCATTATTATCACTTAATCCAAAGCACATGTCTTCATCGGGAGGGTCAGGGGGTTTCTCACGGGGAGACCCCGTTTCGTCACCCATAATTGAGTGTATTGTTCGAAATAACTATATCTTATAAACGTAATCTACTTATGGTGGCACTTCACATGGCTATTTGTATTTGTGATTGCATGGTGCCGTATTTGGCAAAAAATTTGACGTACGGGCAAATAAACAACACAACCGTCCACACATGGAGCCAAATACCAAAAAATTAAACATGTTTGCCAGCAGAAAGTAGTTGTACCTACCAAATGGACGTTGCACTTGCAGCTCGATTTTATTATTTGAACGCGTGTTACTATTATATGTTTATATAATATGCGTAAAAAAAAATACAGTGATGAAAAAACGACCAATAGCAAGGCGTTGGTGGATGCTGACTGCATAAAAATCTAACTATCCGTAAATGAAAATGCAAACCAACTTGGTTGGTACACATCACCTGCACCTGATCCGGATCGTTGCTTTTCTTTATTTTGGTTTTGTAACCTCGATACGCAGATGTTAATTTGAAACTGTTTAAAAAGGGTTATTATAGTATAAATGAATACATGGTTAATAATAACCCCTGGGAATGAAGTGGTCGCTTCCAAGCTGTTTCAAAAATAAATTTTGTACTTATATAGTTTGTACAACCATTAATGTAAAATTTGCTTTTAAAAAAAAGTCCCGCTGGGTTTCTTGCTGGTTCTTCCCAGGACAGTTTTTTTTCGAACCAGTGGTAAAGTAAAACATGACTTTCAATAAGAATTACACATGTGATCTATATTGAATAAAAAAATATTCTATTCTATTCTATAGACATAAGTGACTCTTTTTTGACCTGCCCCTCGTTTCCAGGGTCCCAAATGCATGGGTTCATTTGGTAAAGTTCTAGAAACCTTACAACGGTTTCTTTGCTCCAATTCATTTTCCGTAGATACCTAAATAATCACTTATAAAATGATATAAACAGGTCCGTCCGTACTGGTTGACAGTTCGCGCGCTTATGAGCCCGACCATGTGTGGCCAGTATATTTGCGTATTTGCCTATTTGTCTCCTTTGATGAGCCTTGAAAAACCGACAGACGATCGGTAAGCCGTATTTGTTATTGGCTATATTTGCCAAATAGGCAAATACGGCAATAATTATGGCAAATATACTCTCCACACATGGTAGTTATTTGTCAAATACCCCAAATACGCAAATACAAATAGCCATGTGAAGTGCCACCATTACAACAGAGGAATCCACCACCACAAAAAAAATCGTCTCAAACTCAAAAACGCAATAAATTATGTCTATATGTCAGATTGGAGGAATTTGCACTCAACTTAACTTTGCTTTGCGACCATTTTAAAAATGTTGTCAAATAGGTTGTTGAATCTCATAACCACATAGCTTTTAATTTTATCTTCTTACATCAATAGAGGCGACGTCTGGTGCCAACAGATGGATCTAGTACATTATAATACGACAAAATCTAAAAACTATACGTTTGATAGACTTTAAACGTTCTTTTGGTTCATCTAAATTTAGTATAATAATAATTGCGTTTTTCAAGCATTAATGTACTAAGATTCTATGCCCTGGGACCAGGCCTTGTCAACTAATATATGGGACGTATGCGGCATTAATAACAGTAGCGCCATCGAATAAATTAGCAGAGAACTACGTCGGCTTCGCAGATCGATGTAGTACTTAGTAAACCGCGTAGATGGCGCCGTAACAAAATTATTTATTTGGTCATTTGTTTTACCAGATTTCTACCACAAAATTGCCAAGTTATTTGAAAACCTCTAAAATGAGAGTATTCACCAATTTATTTTGTATCTATCTATTGATTTTAAAATACTATGTTGCTTTTTTTTAATTTGTTATTCTGGATTTTCTTCCGATTTTGTTAATTTGGGAATTCTCTGAGTTTTCCAAAAAATCGTTCTATAGACGGCGCTTTACAAACTGGTAGTTGTACTAACTGGTATAAAGAAAAATATTGATTACATTTGATCAGTAAATAAACTTGATTAAAGCATCAGCAACAGTTATCTTTTTTTAACTTATTATAAGCCAGTGCTTGACCACGATCCCATCTAGTGGTAAGTGGTGATGTAGCCCTAGATGGTAAATCGCACTGTCTTAGCGTAACAAAAGCCTATTCACTCTTGCCTTGAAGGTGCCCAGATTGTATTCGGACGGAAAGATAGACTCTGGCAAATTATTCCACTCCTTTGCTGTACGCATTACAAAAGACGAAGCAAATAATAATGCGTGGAATATCGACAACAAAGGGGTAAAGACCCGCCGACCGCCTGGTTGTCCAATGATGGAAAGGAGAGGAAGGAATTAAAGCGTGTAATTCCAGCGCACACTCACCGAAATATAATAATAGAATACCGGCTATCTTCTTCATGTTTATAGAAGTTGCTCAGTGCTCAAAGTTCAAAAACTTTATTAAACTAAGTTTGTATAAAAAGGGTTATTATAATGTTAAGGAATTTATGGATGATAATAACCCCTGGCAATGAGGTGATCGCTACCAAGTTATTTCTAATTTGTTGTGTTGTTAATTGTGTAACATACATGATTGTAAGCTATTTAAAAAAACCCGCTGGGTTTCTTGCTGGTTCTTCCCAGGACAGAGGTTTTTTTTCGAACCAGTGGTTATTAAACAAAATAATGACTTTCAATAAGTATTATATACAATCTATATTGAATAAACAAGTTTCTGTTTCAAATTGTCGACAATTTTTATGTTTAAATTTAGTACAGTATTATTATAGTTATTTTCTATGTGAAAATTGTAAGAAGTTAGCATAATTTAAACATTGTTTTATAAAATATTAAATTACGCCGTAAAATGTAATTCCAATATGCCAACTTATTTGAATTTAAAACATTTTAGTATAGTTTAGTTATATTTGTTTTCCCGTATCTTTTTTTATGAAGAAATTAATTTGTAAACATAAAAATTAAGATTTACTATACTTGCAATCCAAACTTATTACTTTGGATTCGTGATGTCCCAGGCACTACAGCGTCCAGAATAGCTGTTGTAAAATTATTGTCGCTGTATAAATCATCTTTAGATGTAAAGGCCAATTTTTCTATTAAAACAAAACTCAAATTGTCGATATGTTTTATATTTTATTTAAATTGAGTACATATTATTGTAGTTATTTTCTCTGTGAATATTGTAAGAATTTTGCATAATTTAAACGTGTTTCATTAAATGTAAAACAATATAGGTTAATTGTGTTTGTTTTTTTTTCTACATCTTTTGTTACGAATAAATGAATTTGTAAGCATAAATCATATTTTACTATAACTTTTATTCCTCGTCAGAAATACATAACTGCGATCGGTTCTGGTTTTTCCAAGATTTATTCTATTAGGGAATATGTTTCTAAAATAATTAATTATTATAATTCTAGAGATATGTTTACAGAAATAATGTTTAATTATAGAAACATATTTTTTAATAGAATAAATCTTGGAAAAACCAGATCGACGAAAAAATTTTAATTTCTGCGGTTCGAATTTTCCCGCTCAAATTTTATGTGCTCCAACGCTAGATGGCGCTGAATTTTGTTCCTATCCATTTTATATGGAGTTAACATTATTCTCCGCTAGGAGTAAAGTATTCTGTGTATAGGACAGTTCGCGCAAGATAACTCTGCGCGCGACTGATGGCGTACTTAATGTTACCAGCTTAACTAATATTTTTCCTTCATTTAATCTTATTACTAGAATTATGTAATTATATGAAATTACATAAATGACTGAATTGATTACTAAAGCACAGTTAAAAAAAACTGTAATGTTCAGCTTAAACTGACAAAGACCTAATAAATATTAAACCCTTTAATTTATTGTTTAAGATTCGCATTATAAGCATATTTCTTGATTGTAACTTCCGTAAGTTTGACACAAGTATCACAAATTTCTATGGTAAGATTTAAGTTAATATAAATTATTGCTTAAAAACATTTGAAAACGTTTAATTTATGCGCGCGCGTTTGAGAAAAAAAAACAAGCTTCACTTTTATTTTTGGTATTCTTCTCAGCACATCCTTTTATTTGATATCCATATTATTGGAATACACAAAAAAAAAAAAACTAGTCCTCCATCTTTAAGAGTCCGCCATATTGGATTTAGAATGAGGTCACTTATTTTCATCTAAACTTAACGTATGTGCAAAATTTCCGCTCCATCGAGAACCTAAAAGTTGGTGAAATTTAAATTTCAACTTTTTTTACATAGTTATAGGTGAAAGTATTATATGCGTGTCAAAAATGACTATTATTATGATTAATGAACACTGATATTTTGTCTATATGATTTTTTCAAAAAAGTTATTTTAAGAATATTTATTATAAAGAACGAAATTAAAAGTCCGTGGAAACCTTGTAAATCTTATATTGAATTTATTCTATTTGTAAATTTGGTGTAACAATGGTCCTGCAGTGTGTCAACGCCTTCCATTCTCACATCTTCATCAGGATCTATGCTAGTCTTCATCAGAAGACTCGGATGTGTCGGTCTGTGACATTAATTATAAATTTATCCATTTAAACTGGCACCTTTTGTATTCGTAGCTCATAGTCTTTAAGCAAATACTCAACGTTGTTCTGCCATATTTAAAACCAATATCAGCTTTCAATTCCAACCAAAGTTTATTTATGGCAGAAATCTCTTTCATCACAACGTCAAACGATTGATTAAAATTCCTTATAACGCCACGTATGAAAATCGTCTAAATCATAATTTTTTCCTCCGGTTCCTGGTTTTTCCCGACGTCGCAATTTTAGAAGATGACGCTACTGCTACATTATGTACCCTCTTGAATTATTTGGGTGATGGTGAGTTCAGAAACGCCTAAAACATAATAAAAACATCGCATTATAAATACATGATATTAATGACACGAGGAAACTTAAAACGTACAAATCGAGATAATTAGGGAATTTTATTTGTTATGGCAGCCCTAAAAATTACCTGTGAAATATGAAACATGGGCCCTAACTTTGGAAAACGGTACTGTAGGCCCGTTATTGTCTCGTTTTTCTTCACAAGCACGTTTGACCTTCAAGGTAATATCCCTGCCAGCAATTTTAATCATTTTTGGCATAATGATGACGATTATTTACTGCAAAAACGAATAAAAACACGACACCTAACAATCTGTTTTGACATCTGCCATAAACAGTAAGATGGCGGCACACGATTAGTTCCAATTTTGGCCGCGCGCAGAGTTATCTTGCGCGCACTATTCTATACTCTTTGGTATGGAGTGTAGACTGTAGAGTACAAGGAGAACCATCTTATAAGGGGCGAAAATTGAAAATGTGTCCTACTATTTACTGAAAATAGAGGTTCCAAAACCTATCACAATAGCGCTGGCGTCTGAAAAACTACGATATGAAGATAGCTGTTGTGAACGGAGTGAAGTCAGCTGAATTCAAATATTTAAAAAAATTCATGACTAGAGTAGGTAGTATAGTCCCACCAACTTATCTGTGAACTGACAGCTGCGGCAAAGTTGTGAACTACAGCCACCATTTAATAAAATGTCACTCGATACGTCATTGTTTTGAGAGTTTACAGAAAAATAAAAAATGCCGAAAACCATTAAAAGTGATGCCCGAAACATTATTTTAAAAGTATTAAACTTTTGTGAGCAAGAAGCTTAAGGGCAAGCACCGATAATGCCTTTCAATCAGGTCTATAAAAGACTATCAGCTGCTACATGTCAGTATTGCTATGTTTTGTTCTTTCCTTTCGGTGTTCCGATAAATGGATTGGTTAATGCAATTTTCATTTCTTTTTCAAATGTTAGTCAAGGATTCATTTCCAAAATAGTTAAATAACCGGAAACCGCATAAACCACAGGAACGCAAATTACAACGCCCGGTAAAAAAGGCATATTATTTAATTAAAGTTTAAATTGTTCAATTATGATATTTTTATTTCTTCTTGTTCTTAGACATGTATCTGTTAAATCTGTGTTCTAGTCTTTTTATTCCGTGACTAATTTATTACCCTAGTATGTGGACTCTATGTAGGAATATAAGACCCTTAGATGGGAATATTCCCGAACCGGCAACACTTCAGGGCAGAAGCGCCAAGCTGTCAGTTCACATATAAGTTGGTGGCACTATAAAATGCCAGTATACAAAATTTCAACTATTTACGTAGTACAAAACCAAGCGGATAGGTCGGTTCTTGTTTATTTCTCCATCTTATTCTAATTACTTTTGGCGCTTTTTTTTTTAATTTATCCTATGCTACTGCAGCGCCACCCTTATTGGACGCGTTTTTAGGGACACTTTTCATATACCGAGTGACGAAAAAGTTATCACATAAAATGAAAAGACGTATGCTACATAAATTTCTTTAAACATACACAACTAAAAAAATATATAACAATTAATACATTAGTCGCGGTAGCATTTTTTCGTTTTAATGTTAAATAACATCATGTAAATGCATACAGATATCACCTGATGAATTCTAGAAGGTCAAAGACCCATGCCAAAAGACAATGCAATTAACATCATGTAAATGCCATTTGAAGGCGAATATAGGTAGTTTAAAGGTTGTCAATCCAAACTACTCAAATAAAGAAAAAATCAAACAAAAACTGCACTTACGGCTAACAATTTAAGGCATAATTTTATGCGCGAAATTAAAAACAAAGGGAACGCACAATGCGGGTGTGTGAAAACAAATTCAAGCGAAAAATTTACTTAAAATAATGAAGGTAAGGCATAAGTCTCTACGCGCAGTGACAAGAAATGGGACCGGGTGTGGAAATTATTATTTTTCTGGCGCGTGCGACGTTTTGTAAGTCACTTAAGGTCAGTAACTTATATTTTATCAAGGCTGATTTATTTGTCGTCAATTTTTTACGGTATTTATTTTGTTTGAAAAATGCATTTTTTATTTTCTTTTATTATTGTTTATTTTATTATTTTAACAGACATATATCAACTTGTATTAACTGCTGTGCTATTTAACGTGATAACCTGGGCGCCACCCAGTATAGATATGGTCCTCCTTCTCTCTACACTCCATAGTAGAGAGAGAAGACTAATTGGTTTAATGAACTGTCAAAATCTTGAGTAGTTCCCGAATAGCCTATTTGTCAAATAAGAACTCTCAAACTCATACAACAACTGTGAAAAAACTGAAAACTTAATTGACGAATAGGCTAACCGGAGATGGTGAAATCGGCACTAAAACTTTTTTACTATTTACCTTACGGAACAAAAAGTAAGTACACTTTTTAGCAAGATCTGTTCAATATTACGTATTTTTTTACGTAATACAATTCACTTTATAAAACAGATAGTCACTTATGTAGTAAATTGACATGCACGCTTCAATATTTATATGATTAATCCGCCCCACTAAAAATCACGTCACTTTTAAATTTAAGAATAGAACCAACTTGTAGACTTAGTATATTTCACACAAATAGATAAAATATTTTAATTCTGTCTCACTTATTAACCGCTACATAATTCACGAATATGACGAAAATTTGTCTCTATGGCAGTACATTTTTACTAGGAGTCTTCTAAATAAGTATTGTAAAAATAGTAGAATCTTTTGCTTATATAATATGATATTTAAGGGATTCTCCTAAAATGTCGCGTTGTACGAATGTAGCTAAAGGGTATTCCTCCGAAAGTTTGAGGAAAATTCCCATCAAACATAAACAGACTGAAAGGGTTGCCAGTTCAGATATGTAAAATCGGCAGAAAATTTGGATGATTCTAATTTCTAACTTCTAGTCTAGTTGGTTCCTTATTTCCTATTTAGGTATTTCTTCTTTTTAGTGTTCCACACAATTTCAAAAGTATCGATACTTTACTCTATACTAGTATCGTATCAGATTTATCGATACCGAGAAAAGTATCGAAACAAAATTATCGATATTGTTAGGTATCGAGTACTTTTCAATTTATTTTTAAAATTCCGATTGAGTAATATCCGTAATATCAAATATTATCCGAGAAGTTTCGGAACTTGGAGTTCGGAACTTATCACCATTGAGACGATAATAATAGGGTAATATTGGGGCTGCTGCATCACTCACATCCGTTCGCGATGCAGTTCGCCCCAATATTACACTAAACAGCTCTACATTTCCATTTTTTTAACTAAGCAGATGTCTTCTCAATTCTGTATCACTTTTAACTCACAGCGATTTTCTACTTTTTCATTTTTTTTAACTAAGCAGATGTCTTCTCAATTCTGTGTCACTCTTTTTTACTCACAGCGATTTACCATACTCTTTCAAATATTTATTTATATAATCTAACCCTTTCACGGCCTTCACATAAAAACATTAAGGATAATGTATTGCGTGTTGCATCCACGGATCATCGTAAATCTCCCAATCTCTAATAACTCCTCCACAGGAAAAACAAGCAGCAAGCAGCTGTATCATTTATGCTATCGCCAAAATAAAAGAATCCCGAATCAGCCATTTCATTCACCACTGCTTCTCTTAAATCACTCGTTGCCCAAATGGCTAAATGAAAATAAGCGTGTTTTATATGAATCATATAAACTATATCGGGATCTGTATTCGTTTTGAGACATGTCCCTCATGCTTTGTGGAGGTTTGATCTTGCTGGTTGCAAGAGTATAATGAAGCTGCAAAGCTGCGCTGATTCCTTATAAACATTTAAAAAAAGTTGCTGGTGGAGAGTTTTTTTATGAAATAGGTAAAATAAAGAATATTTCAAATGTTATCATCAGAGCACCATTTATTTAAACAAAAAACATTTTTCAAAGCACATACTGAGTCGTGATTAATACAACTTTACAAATATTTACAATCTTTATATCGATCATACAGATTTAACAAACTAGGACAACTTTATCTTCTAAATTAATTATATTATCATTTTGTAAGATGGATTTTAACCATAAAACTTTTTCTAAACCTTTGACGTATATACATTTATCCTTTATATTATCTGCAATCAAATTCTGATAATTTAAGTAAGGTGTTACTCCCTCACACTAATATATCTTTCTATTACGTTGAATCCAATTTACATGTTTTTTTTTTCTTTTATAGTCAATTTGTAAAAAAGGAAATGGTGGTTTAATTAAAAGTCGTTGTATTTTATTGTTACACAATATTGCAATTTCTTTCACTGTGAATTCATTTCTTTCTGTTTTTAAACCTTGGACATCTACGATAGCAGTCATCTCAACTAGCGCACTATGTTACTTAAAATATAAAATTGATCGTTAATGATTAAACAATATCCAGTTGTCTTCTCTGGTATTGCCGTTCTACATTCAATCTCCAAACGAACATCTACGGGTCCTGTTTTTAGACTGTCGTTTTGTCTTGAACAATCTATCACAAATAGCGGAGCCTTCTCCTTAAAGCTACTTAAATCAAGCAATGGGTCTGCGGGACAGTTGTAGTACGACTGGCGAAATTTCACATACATTTCGTATAATATATATAATTTGTTTTCGGAAAACTTTCAACATAAGGGCTCGTATGGGTAATATTGTGAATTCAAAAACATTGTCACATTTCTCACTCCACAGTGATCAAATACTGAACAGTCTTTCATTTTTTGATTTTTTCTGTTTGTTTGTAAACAATAAATTACATATCGAGGTTTCTCTAATTGTGACACAGTCTTAATAGACCAGGAATGCTTAGTTGTTGTAGGAAGTAAAGGGTATTCATATAAATCCCAATTTCTAAATGCCATCTGTATAGGTTTATCTCTTTCTAAATGTTTAAGAAGTTTCAGTCGTTCACGATCTGATACTTTCATATGTGGCACTCGCCATTGTATTCATTGTATGTCTATTTAAAAATGTGCAACATCTTCAGTTCCTATAATACTACTTATGTTAGAATTACATCTGTTCAGTATAATTTCATGTTTACAATTTATTACAATTTTAGCATAATCTTCTGCAAATCCTAAAATCTTATTTAAAGGTACAGTAACACTAAAATCACCGTTTTCACTTTTAAATCCATCCATATCCCAACCCCACAAAGCTGCTACTTTATTTTCTGCTTCATTCATTGAAATGTATGATTTAATTGTTGACGTTATACCAGCATTTTAATACGATCTATTTCGATTCCATTTATCTCATACCTTATGTCTTGAAACAAGAACATAATAGGATTATTACTGAACGTAACAGGTTTTTTAATCTGGTTTCCACCTTTGCTGAAGAGCTTTGCACGACCTTCGATGTAAATTGAACTGGCTGATGGTAATACATATATGTCTTGCTGATGTATAGGAATTCTTATTTCATCGTTTTCTCTAAAGCTATTATTATATGGATTATAAGAATGGACTTCATAACTTTCAATAGAAGTATCGAAGTTTCGTAAGTCATTAATCTGTAGTATATTCATACTTTAAATCCTAAGGACTTTAGAAAATCTTTATTATTTTTACTCAAGGTCTTAAATTTTTTCTCACGTCTTCGCAACTTAGTGAATGTAGAAGTAATAGGGCGCTTTAAGTAGGCTGTAGGGTTTTTAAAGTGCAATATCATTTTACTTTCCCCAAATGGAGGCGAATTTCAATATATTGTTCTTTGAAATTAATTCTGTAGCCAAATTGATCTAAAACTTTAATAGTTATAGATGTAATATTATTTTTATTCACTGGGAAGTAAATAACGTTCTAAAGGTATTTCTATGTATTGATTATCTGCAGCAGTTTTAGATACAAATTCGTGAATAATATGAGTAGGTAACCCGTTGCAATATGAACCGTACATAAGATCACATTCGATTCTGATCACAGATGGGAACTTGCTATCAACATAAGAATATTTTGTTGTTGAGTTTATTATTGAAAAATATAGTAAACCGCACTCGTATGGACCTGATAAACTCAGAGGCGGTTGAAAGTAGGAATCCAATTCTGATTTATTTCTTGAGATAGTAACTGTTATAGACATGCTTGTATACTGAGCAATTTATGAAGTTCTTATTTATTTTATGTCTTGATTGCGCCAAAAATTCTCCAAAAAATCAAACAAAGATGTCCACAATTAAAAGGATGATCGCGCTGTATGTTATCATAGTTATAGTGGACTTTAGGACCTAAATATTTTGTCAATCCCATTGGAGGTTTAAGATTTCCATAACTGTCGAAATATTCAACATAATTATTAAATTTTACATAGGCTACCCAATGAGATCCCGGATTTGAGGAAATATCTAAATTTATAACTCCACATTCTTTTTTAAAAGGGTGTGTTGGGAGCTCATCTCTCATAAAGACACCTCCAAAATAGGGAATATTTTTTCCATACTTTAAAATGTCAATGTTAGTTAAGGCGCGTTTGGGTAGCCTATATTCTAGTTTTTTATTTCTTTACATACAAAAATGCCAAATCCATTTTTATGAGGCTTAAACCGTAACCCATTTCCGATACAAAGAGCTTCCATTTTTTCATTGTGTCTCTTCAATTCAGCAAATTGTTTTTTAGCCATTTTGATTTCATTTATAGTTTTAAGTATACCAGCTGCACCACCTGCTAAGACTCCCATAGCCGATAATCCGGCAAAAAATCGGAATCAAAGGTAGTACTCACCAGTTTTTGGCATAGGAATAATGCGAGGAAGTTTATAACAGAATTATCAACTAGTTCTCTAGCAGCAGCTATAGCTAGCTCAATTGCTGCTTTCTTGCATTTTGGTTTTAATTTTTGCATACGTCTTTTCGTTTTTGTAATGATATTCTTAAACTTATTTTCAAATTCATTCCCCAACTTTCTCTATATGTTTGGATTTTTGGTCTTTTGTAGCTCTTGCGCATAAAATCCTCCTAAAATTGGTTGACCTCTAATGTATCTTCAATTAAGTAAGTGGTTGGAATTATGTTCTGTAATTTTCGAATTTTAAATATTTCTGTCGACCAATTTGGAGTATATCCTTTTTCGAATGTACCTTTGTATTTGCTTATACGCACATAATCACCTACTTTAAACTTACGTTTTACATTATCATTCTTTACCAATCTAAGGTATCTCTGTAGTATTCGTTTTTTACTTTTATTATTAACATTGGCTGGAATTTCACCAATAGTTCGATGATAAGTATGATTGTATTCGTAAATAACATTATTAAGAGTATCGCCTATCCAGTTATAATTACCTTGTAAACTAAATGCTTTATACAATTTAGATTTCAAAGTTCGAATATATCGTTCAACTATGGAAGCCTTCTTTGTTGAAAAGGTTGAGTAATGATTAATATTATAAGAATTCATAATTTTTTTAAACTTATCGTTATAAAATTCTGTTCCATTGTTGGTTTGCAGATTTTTGGGTACACGTGTTTTTAGGAGCTTCATAAAATTATAGCATACGTCCTCTTTACTTAGTCTTAATTGGAAAAGCCCAAGCGTATTTCGGAAATGTATCAATAACGGTAAGAATAAATCTGAAGTTTTTGTTTTACTTAGAAACTGATTGCATATCAATTAAGTCTGCTTGCCATAAATCATCTATATCTTTCGTAATAACATTTCTACGCGGGAAATTCACCCTAGCATTTCTATGAATTTCATTTACTACATCGGCTTTACTCATGTTCAAAAAATAATGTATTTTATTTTATTCTTATATTGGTAGTTATTAAAAATAATTCGTTTATGCTGCTTGTTACTTAAATAAATACCGACAATTTTTTTAGTAATTTGCAACACGAGCAACTTCACTAATACTGAGTAAAAGCTAGTAATAATTAGTATTTTATTCCTTTATAATGTTAGCTTCTTTTAATTCTTCAATGATCGATAAAATTTCATTATCATGATTTGTATTGCCCGCATCTCTTGAAGCTATTAAAAGTTTTAATCTATCAACTAATTCATTTGGATCGTCCCAATATACAATATCAGTGTTGATTTTATATTTCTTAAGCTTAGGTAAATTACCTCCAAGCTTTTCTTTGATTTTTTTATATTTGATTAAGGTCTCGGAAAATAATGGTTTAATTATTTTTCGATATTTAATTCCCTTATCACCTCTTATTTGACCTCTAGGGTTAAAATCTCTCTTATGAGCATTAGTATGGTGTAGAATATCTTTGTACACGAGTTTATCAGCGCTTGATACTAAATTCAAATCAGGTTTTTTCTAAGTAGAAGTTCTCTTAACCTGATAGTTAAATTGTAAGATTTGTCTCCAATTTTTACTAAAAATACAGTTTCGTTATCCAAACTGTCAATTTTAGAAAAAGTAACTTCTGAATTTTCCATCATGTAAGTTTTCTTTTCTTTTCTTATCCCAAATGGTATATTTAATTTATCATCGTAAATATCATAGATATAATTCCGATCTAATGAAGCCTCTAAACTGTCTTTAATTTCATTTTTTGGGGATTCTGCAGAACTCAAGTCAGCATCGTAATAGTTCTGAAATTTCGATTCAAATGATCCAGCCGAACTTGCGCATGATTGCATCGATAAATTATGGTCTTGATTTGGTTTTTGCTTATTTACTATGATTTCAAGGAGCTCTGTAACAGGTTTTAGCATTTTATCTAGGGATAAGTTCAGTTCAGGTTCATTATTTTTCATTATTTTTTATTTTATTCTTTATGGAGTCCACAGATTTCATTAATTCCATTTTAATTTGCTTTTCCATAATGCTTTACAATACTTCATTTTATCGCGGCTACAATAAAACTAAATAGTTTTATCTAAAAAACCCGTTTATAATAGTTTACTCTAGGTTAAAAAAATATCAAAATTCTTTCTATACCTGCCATTGTTTAACGGTGAGTCTTTGTTAATACCAACAAAATTATACGACTTACTCCAAACTATATTACAAATATTTTTAAATTGATTCCATGACATATCAGAACTAACATGTTCTTCATAAATATGTTTTAAGTTCACATCATCTTGTTTAAATATTATAATAAAATTGGCATTGTCTCGCAGCAATTGTTTCGGAATTTTTGAGTAGGTCTGAGATAAATAAAAGCAATCGATTTGCTTGTGCCTGCCCATAGAAAAATAATTACGAATGTTGATTTGATTTTCACAAGCAACATCATCAAAAATAAATACAGAATTGTTTAAAGCTTCACTTGGACCTATAACGTCTTTGTTATCATTGAACTCATAAAATTAAATATTAGGCACTCTTTAATTACTTCTCGTAAAAAACGATATTTTGGTTGATAGTTAGTTTTTGAATACAAGTAAAGATTTTGAAATTTAAGCCCATTTTCATGCAACAATAAACTTATTACAAAGTTTGTTTTACCGCAATTAGAGGGACTGCATATTGTACAGCAAATGGTATTTGGTAAGAGAATGCTATGTCTGATCTTGTGAGCAGAGTGATCAATATTAATATTGCTAACGCTTAGCGATATGGGTTGTTTGATCAACTTCATCGTGCTTATTGAATGAGTTACTAACCTATAAACATAGGTATATATTTAAATTTTGAGAGAAATGCTTGTCACATCATGTCTGTTCTCCTATTCCCGTGTTACAAACTTCTTAGTAGATCTATGCTTACTTTGCAAAATAATGCTATTCTGATCTTACAAATCCTGAGTATATTATACAATTCTCATCTTACAACACATGTTCACGTCATTTCGCTACAGTACTTTCTATAAAAAGCACGTTTGTTTCTTTAGCTGAAATTTGGAGTAAGTACTTTAAATGAAATATTTAAATAATAAAGTAACTTATTCTATTTTCTATTGTAATTCTAACTCTTATAAATGTAATAAAATATGTAACTTATACTCATTTTTGTTTTTCAGAAACATGTCACATACACCATCTTACAGTCCTGTTTTGGATAGCTTAGAAAATATACGTGAGGTAAGTTACTATTTAGTTTTTATTATTTTTAATTGATTTTAAATTCATGGCCAGTAATTTTATATCTGACTTTCAGAATTTGATAGAAGACTAAAACCCAATTACTAATCCATTTTACTATGCTCAAGATAGGCAATGCTGGTACGATGAAGTGGCGACAAAGACGTGCGAGCAGAGCCGTCGCCAAAAATCGGAGGAACAAATAAAAAAGAAAAAAATCAAAGCAAATTCTTTGAAAAATACATCGTTTATCATGCGAAAGGAAACGGGTGATGTATGTCATTTAATAAAAATTATAACACATGATTTAGATGGTCGTAATATCGATGAAATAAATACTGAATCTGGAAATGCAGCTGTGAACGTGCAATATCTAGTGACAAGTGCATATGATGACATCATGGATGAGACAGAACATTTAGTTTGTAGTGGTAAAAAACTAAGCAAATCTAGTATTTAAGTTTGAAATCAATTAATAAAATTTATGTTAATAAAATGTCTATATATAAATGATAAATTTTTTCGACATGTATAACTCTGTTGTAAAAGTTAAGTGTATTTAAATCTATTGTTTTTATGTAATATTTAGTGTTTAAGGATCTAATGGGATGATAAATAAAACAAAATATGATTATGATAATACAGTATTTTTATTTCAACTTACATATAAAGGTTTTTATATTTTAGCTAGAGTTATAATAACGATATACTAGTTACAATATAGAACATCTTTGCAGTAAAGAATATTCAAAATAAAGTAATTTGTTTTTCATTTGCATATTATATTATGTTTATGTTTATAATTTTTTTATAAATTACTATTCCTTTATTTCGTAATTTCATTCTTCATTATTTCATATTTCATCATTAGTTAAAATATAATGCTATTTAAAATAAATTGCTATAATATCCCCAAGGCACAGTTTTATACATATCTTCACATATTTGTCGC